>VCHN02000014.1:14679938-14735633 GCA_007115665.2 Sequoiadendron giganteum
CTATTTGTTATGGTGTCAAGTATTGTTTTATGGCTAGACTCATGAGCTTTTCATAAGTTCTTATTGTGTGGTCAACCCCCATATTTGATCAATGGAACACTCAATGAAATAATAAGTTTAGAATAATGAAGAATTTTTCTTGGTGTGAAAGTCCTCAAACTACTAGACATCATGTATTCTTTATTGGGCAGCTTTTAAGCCATGTTTAAGTAAGAACCACAAATCTTGTAAGATATTTAACATCTTTTCCATTTGTGATAGGGGTTATCAATTTACAACGATTTTTTTTATTTTTTGTATGAAATCCCTTGAACAATCACACATTAGGCTTTTTCATTGGGTATTTTCAAAGCAATACTCCAATAACAATCAAGGATCTTGTAAGATAACTCAATGTTTTCTCCATTTGTGTTTGGAGTTGTCAATTTCTTTTTTGTTTCAATACATTGACACATAATGCATTCCTTCTTCATTTTAATAATAGTTGCATAATCATAACATAGATTGAATAGTACAAAAGAGCTAATCTCAATAAATAATACAAAAATGCTACATGAGGAGTTAACATATTAATTTTAACTAATTTATGTATCTATAATACTTGGTTGCACTATATATGATATGTGGTCAAAGTCAATTGATGATTATGTGTCCATGTGTTGTGCTTGTGGAGGTCAATAGATCTCAAGCACACATGAAAGTCCAAAATACAATTCATCTATCTACTTTTTTCACTCATTTGTTCCAAATAAATGCATACATGAACAAAAACATGTCATTATGTCATATGAATAGTCTATGAATTTGCATTTGAGCTTCTAAAGGAGTGGAACTCACTTTTGTGATGATAAAATCAGTTTCATATTTTGACATGTTTCTTTTTTCTACCAGCTTAGAAAATCTACAAATTGTTGACTTACCTTCATGATGTTGATGTTATAGCAGCTATGGTCTGCCCTTCACTCGCACAAGAATCACATGAATTAAATGAATAGCCTTCGGCTATTTAATTCATGTTCACTATTTTAATAAATGCAAGAGCCGACCCTTTATGATTCACATATTCTTGTTTTAGCTTGAGTCGACTTTAACTTATAATTATCATTTATTGTATTTTCCTAAAGAGGCCGACCTAAGTCAAGAGGCGCCTTATGATGTATATATACAAGGTCACTTTGTCATTGTAAATATATATCATCTCAAGCAAGTTCGCACTATTCTTTATGAGCAGAATTCGCACCTTATAGCAGCAGCTCAGATTCAAGGAGGATTTCATAGTCATTGCATTGTTTGTATTTAGAAGAAGGGCGAATACATTGTATCAAGCATTGGCCATTGTTGGGCCTGAGTTGTAAGCAGATTTCTGCTCTTGTGTTACCTTATATAAGAGAATCATTTGCTGGGTTTTTCTCCCTCAAGAGGAGGGTTTTCCCAGGGTATCTTTGTGTGTTCATTGTCTTATGTATTGCAATTCGTTTATGTACTTTATTGATTGATCTGATCTAAGATACACTAACATGGTATCAGAGCGGGTGTGAAAAAGATCGTGATCAGATTTAGTTTGCAACACTCACTTTATTCCTTTTCAGTCTATCTTCTAAATTTCTCAAGATGGTGAACGGTCTGAAAATCGAGGATAGACTCGAAGGGATCTCGAACTACACATCATGGAGGTTCAGGTTCATGCTAACTTTAGAAGAGAATGATTTGGCTGAGTTTGTGAAAACAAAAGTTCCCGAACTTGAGGGGGAAGAAGAGAAGCTGCAATGGAGAAAGAAAACACTAGGGCAAAGAAAGTATTGGTTGATTCCGTCAAGGATCATATTGTACCAATTGTCTTCAAGTTGGATACAGCAAGAGAGATGTTTACAACCTTGGAAGAGATGTACGAAATCAACAACACCAGTCGAGCCCTTGCACTGAAGCAACAACTTCATCATGTGAAAATGGTGAAAGGAGAATCTGTTATTACATACTTCATGAGGATTTCAGAGATAAAAGATCAGCTCTCCACTATTGGTCACATGATTGATGATAAAGAATTGACTATGCTTGCTCTCAATGGTCTTCCGCTTTCATGGGAGGCATTCATTCAAGGAATCAGTGCAAGATCTGAACTTCCCAAGTTTGATCGATTAAGGATTGACTGCATTCAAGAGGAGTCAAGACTAACAGCAAGAGGAATTAGTCAAAGCTCAAAGAATGAAGAATTACAAGTTCTTGCCTCTCATTCATCAAACAAAGGAAAAGGCTTTAAGAAAGGATTCTTCAAAAGGAATTGAGAAGATGGAAATGATGATGCTCCTACCTACAAAAGAAAACGAGACATGTCCAAGATTCAATGTTTTTGTTGTGATAAGTATGGTCACTTTGCGAGGGTGTCCCCTCAACGACCTAAGCTTCAAGTTGCCACTGCAGATGTTGAAGAAGTCGCTCCACAAAAGGACTCCAGTGATTATCTATTTTATTCAGCCTTGTCTAGCAATGCTTCTACTGACTCTAACACTTGGTTGATTGACAGTGGTGCTTCTAGGCACATCACCGGATTCAGAAGTCACCTTTCAAACTTAATGGAAAGCAACTCTAGTGATCAAGTTGTTATTGGAGATGATGCTAGATATTCTGTAAAAGGGATTGGAAATTCCACTCTTCACTTGGATTCTGGAATTTCTTTGGAGTTGAATGATGTACTGTTCGTACCAGGGATAAAGAAGAACCTTGTTTCAATTTCAGCATTAGAAGACAAGGGTTATCAAGTTGCCTTCTCTAAAGGGAAAGTTCTTATATGGGCAAAGAACTCCAACTTCAAAATTGCTCAAGTGATTGGAGTTAGACATGAATGTCTCTACACGCTGTGCACTCGTCCTCTTCAAGCACTTGTGCATAACAGTACCAGCATGTGTGATCTTTGGCATCGAAGATTGGCTCACATTCACTTTCGTGCTCTACCTATCATGGAGAAGATGGTCACCGGTCTTCCGAAATTCGATCAAGAACATGAAGGTACATGCAAGGGATGTGCCCTAGGCAAGAACACAAAAGGTACGTTTCATTCTAGTGAAAGTAGATCTAAATGTATTCTTGATCTCATTCATTCTGATTTGTGTGGTCCAATGTCTATTGCATCATCTAGTGGTTTCTTGTATTATATTATTTTCATTGATGATTACTCTAGAAAGACTTGGATCTATTTCTTGAGATCTAAAGAATCAGAAGAAGTATTAGAAAGATTCAGAGAATTCAAAGCACAGATTGAAAATCTGTCTGGGAAGAGGATCAAAGTATTGAGATCTGATAATGGTGGAGAATACACTTCTGGCACATTTCGAGACTTTTGTATTGAAGCAGGGATTAAGAGGGAGTTCAGTGTTCCCTATAATCCACAACAAAATGGTATTGCTGAAAGGAAGAATAGGTCTATTGTGGAAGCAGTGAAAGCTATGATCCATGATCAAGACTTACAAATCTCTCTTTGGGCTGAAGCATCAAGAACAACCATCTATGTTCAAAACAGGAGTCCCCACAGGATCTTAGAGAATAAAACTCCTGAAGAAGCATTCTCAGGCATGAAGCCTGAAGTTAGTCATTTGAGGATCTTTGGCTGTCCAGTCTATGTTCATATTCCAAAGGAAAAGAGAACAAAGCTAGAACCTTCTGGGAAGAAAGGAATTCTTGTAGGCTACAGTGAGACATCAAAAGCTTACAGGATCTACATTCCAGGACAGAAGTCTATTGAGATTAGTAGAGACGTCACATTTGAGGAAGATGTTGCTTATAGAAGTCCAAAGGCACTCCTATGGAGGTCGATGAAGAAGAACCTCCTCAAGATATGGAAGTTGACCATATCCCAGAGAATCTGAAGGAGGATACAGAACCTAAAGAAGATATTGATCCAGCTGAGCCTTTGGATCCTACTGATGGGCCTCTAGACATTGTGATTGGAAAGAAAAGACCTCTTTGGGCTCGCAGGACAATGCAGGAAGCAGAAAGGTTTGTAGCTCCAAGAGGAGTTTTCAGAGAAAGCAAGAGACCTCACAAGTTCTCTAGTTATGTTGCCTTGATGAGTCAGATTATTGAGTCAGAGCCTTCAAATGTTGAAGAAGCTTCTAGTCAACAAGTATGGAAGGATGCCATGATTGAGGAGTATCAGTCTATACTTAAGAACGATGTTTGGGATATAGTTCCTAGACCCAAAGACAAATCTGTGGTGTCTTCTAAGTGGCTCTTCAAGATCAAGCATGCAGCTGATGGGAGCATTGAGAAACACAAGGCTAGATTTGTGGCTAGAGGGTTCTCACAAAAAGAGGGAGTTGACTATGAAGAAACTTTTGCTCCTGTGGCTCGTTACACGTCTGTTAGAACCATCATTGCTATTGCTGCATCTAGAGGATGGAAGATTCACCAAATGGATGTAAAGACAGCTTTTCTGAATGGCATAATAGAAGAAGAGGTTTACATTGAGCAACCAGAAGGATTTGAGGTGCATGGGAAAGAGTCTCATGTCTGCAAGCTGAAGAAGGCCTTGTATGGTCTTAAACAAGCTCCTCGTGCTTGGTATGAAAGAATTGATCAATATCTTTCAAGTCTGGGTTTCTCAAAGAATGATGTAGATTCTAACCTCTACTTCAAAGTAGTAAATGGTGAAGCATTAATTTTGGTTTTATATGTTGATGACTTGATCATTACTGGTGAAGAACATCTAATTCTAAAATGCAAGAAGGAATTAGCTTCAGAATTTGAGATGAAGAATCTAGGTCTCATGCATTACTTTCTTGGCTTAGAAGTTTGGCAAAAGCCAGATGAGATGATTCTAAGTCAAGGGAAGTACATTGTTGACATTCTCAAAAGGTTTGGTATGATTGACTGCAAACCTATGTCTACACCCATGGAGACTAATTTAGATAAGTTGAAAGAAGCTGCAGCTAGTTCAGAACCAGTGGATTCTACGATGTATAGACAGTTGATTGGTTCATTGATGTATCTAGTTAACACTAGACCTGATATCTGCTATGCAGTGAGTGCACTTAGCCAGTTTATGTGTGAACCAAAGCAAATACATCTTGTAGCAGCTAAACATATCCTGAGATATTTATGTGGCACAATTGGATATGGGTTGAGATATTCTTCAAATGTGGATTTGGAGCTGCATGGTTTTACTGATTCTGATTGGGCAGGATGTGTCTCAGATCGGAAGAGTACTTCTGGTTGTTGCTTCAATTTGGGGTTTGTTATGATCTCCTGGTGTAGCAGGAAACAGTCTTTAGTGGCCTTGAGTACAACTGAAGCAGAGTATATTGCAGCTTGTGTGTCAGCTCGTGAGGCAGTGTGGCTTCGTAAGCTCCTTGCAGGATTGTTTGGACAATCAATGGAGCCTACTATTATACACTGTGATAATCAAAGCTGTGTGAAGCTTTCTGTCAATCCTGTGTTTCATGACAGAACAAAACATGTTGAGATCAAGTACCACTATATTAGAGATATGGTGCAAAGGAAAGCTATACAGTTGAGGTATATCAGCACTGAAGAGCAAACGGCAGACATTCTCACCAAGCCTCTCGCCAGGATTAAGTTTGTATACTTCCGAGAGAAACTTGGTATGGTGGAGAATGCAGCCTTGACTGAGAAAGAGTCTCAGTAATCAGTGATCCTTGATTGAGAATGCAACTCTCTGCTGAGAGAGAGTTGAGGTGTAAGCCCTTGATAATGCAATTCTCTGCTGAGAGAGAGTTGAGGTGCAAGCCCTTGATAATGCAATTCTCTATTGAGAGAGATTTGAGGTGAAAGCCCTTGTTTCCACCCTCTGGGAGAAGCTATGGTGGATGTCATGTGTGTGACTCCATGACAGCATCACGTGAGGGAATCCGTGATGATTTTATTTATACCATCTATGGAAGTAGCCATAATGGTTAATATCACATTGAGGTGATATTCTATTTTGTTTTCATTCTAATATGATGTGTCTTGTGCAGATGGAAGTTCATCCCTAGCTGAGAGGGAGTGTTGATGTTATAGCAGCTATGGTCTGCCCTTCACTCGCACAAGAATCACATGAATTAAATGAATAGCCTTCGGTTATTTAATTCATGTTCACTATTTTAATAAATGCAAGAGCCGACCCTTTATGATTCACATATCCTTGTTTTAGCTTGAGCCGACTTTAACTTATAATTATCATTTATTGTATTTTCCTAAAGAGGCCGACCTAAGTCAAGAGGCGCCTTATGATGTATGTATACAAGGTCACTTTGTCATTGTAAATATATTCCATCTCAAGCAAGTTCGCACTATTCTTTATGAGCAGAATTCGCACCTTATAGCAGCAGCTCGGATTCAAGGAGGATTTCATAGTCATTGCATTGTTTGTATTTAGAAGAAGGGCGAATACATTGTATCAAGCATTGGCCATTGTTGGGCCTGAGTTGTAAGCAGATTTCTGCTCTTGTGTTACCTTATATAAGAGAATCATTTGCTGGGTTTTTCTCCCTCAAGAGGAGGGTTTTCCCAGGGTATCTTTGTGTGTTCATTGTCTTATGTATTGCAATTTGTTTATGTACTTTATTGATTGATCTGATCTAAGATACACTAACACATGACTTGGACTAATTGTTGAATTACACCACTTGATGATGAATATTATGTTTGTCAATTTTGCACCATCTTTGCATTTCAACTCTTCTTATGTAAGGCTCTTTTAACACATGTTTTTGTACCATCATGCTCCCCTTTTCTATACTCAACCTTGGTGAAATTCCAACTATGTTGAGAGCTACTCATCCTTTGCATTTTGCTCAATGAGTAGAAAATTTGCGAGTTCTTCAATTGTGATATATACTTATTTGACTATATGATGTGTTAATCAAACATGATGATTTTGTTACTCAATTTATTGTAGAACACGATGTTTTTGTTACTCAATTTACTATAGAGCATGATGTTTTTGTTACTCAATTTACTATAGAACATTTTAAAGCAACCTTGCACAAATTTTGTAGAATTTGTACAATCTTCACTAATAGAGAAAGATACTCTCTTAAGGTCTTTCTATCTTTTTTTGTATTGTCAGTTGCATCAATGAATGCTATATGCACAAATATGGCAACTTGAATAGGGTTGTAGTACTTTGATTGGACTTCATTTTGTGGTTGTAGTGTATAATTCTCTGCAAAATTTACAATTGATACAATGGTACCAAACGCAGATGCGTCTTTGCATAACTTGAATTGTTTGTTTGACTATTGAGCTCTATGTGTATGCTTTGCATACTTATACACTTTTTCTCTCAAAAGATAGCAATAAATTATGATGCATTTACTTTTTCAGTCGTTACTTTACATCTCTTGGACTTTTTGCCATCTTTTAAAGTGTATGCCATTGACTTGTATTTCTTAAAATTGATTAGTTTATTTCCACTTGAATGTGTGTTCTTTGTGTGCATACAATTTTTCAATAGTTGTAAACCACCACAAAGACCATAGGTTCCATCTAAACATGGTTTTTACAAAAAAATGTCCATTTGTTTTTTTACTAAGTTACCGGAATCGGCCCTTTACCTTGCCAATTCCGGGTACGGGTACGTACCAAAACGGATTTGCCATGGAAACCCTGCGGATTCGATCAGGGCTCTGATTTTTTCGGAAAAAAAACGTTTCCACGAATTTAGACGTTTTTTTGCGAACCCTGCTGTTTTTTCTTTGTGGCGTGGCGTTTTCAATCGATTTCGGCGCAGTTTTCGAAAACTTTATGCGATTTCAGAATGGATAACCCTAAATTATTTTCATTATTTCTGCCGCTCGTTTTGTTTGGTTTTTTCGTTGCTGTTTTGCTTGGTGATTTCTGCGACTTTCAAGAGGAGAAAGGGCACGTGTGGGTGGGAGAAACAAACAGACAGGGTTGCGCAAAGAGAAGCAGAGGCATTTGACAAGGTCGCGCAAGGAGAAGCGAACGCATTTCACAGGGTCGCGATTTGAAGCGGATGCATTTGACAGGGTCTGCAATTTTCAGCTGCCATTTCATTTTAGGTATTTTTCTTTTTAGTTTTTATTATTTTGAGTTTAATTTTATAAACAATTTTATATAGTTTTGGCTTTTGGCTTTTGAATTTTAGTATTGTTTTAACTTATATAATTTATATGATATCATAATATTAATAAATAATATAATATTTTATTATTTAATAATATTGTTTTTATAAAATATAAATTTACAATATATATTATAATATAGACTATAGTAATACACAGTTTTATAATTTTATTTTATTTATTTAGTATTAACTATTAAGTTTTGACAAATATTTGTTATTAATATTTATTTTTAAGCATTTTTTATTTTACATTTATAATTTTATAATTATTAATTTATTATATATAAATAATTAAATTGATTTTAGTATTTTAATTTAATTCAATTTTAAACTTTAAACTTTAAATCTTAAAATAATAAATATACATCTAATTACTATTTTGTATATTTAAAATTTTAATGTTGCTATTTTTTATTTTAGTAAATAATAAAATTATAAATTAATAATCAATAGTTTAAAATTACAATTATAAATATAATTATATAAATTGTAATTATATTATTAGTAATTACATATTAAAGTTTAAACATTTATTAATTGTAATTTTTAGTAATAAATAAAATATTGAAGGTTTATAGACTTATAGTTATTGTTTAATAATAGTTTTTTCATTTATTGTTCAATATTCAATAATTGTTTTTTGAATTTTTTGCAGCAAATATAATGGCAACTGATTCTAGTTCTATTGCTTGACCCGCCTTTAAAACCGATCCAAATTCACCTTTATGGAAATATGTGCAAATGATACAACAAGTCAAAGGGGGAGGAACATTTGTTTGGATATGCAATCATTGTAAAGTTCAGTATACTAGCTCATACAGTCGTGTGAAATGCCATTTATGTGCCATTCCTAGACAAGGAATCGCAGTATGTACAGGAGAAAATGGTAAAGAATTACATCCTCGCAAAGTAGCAGCATATATTAAAGAGCAAGAGGAAGCAGATGCAAGAGCTGGTCGTGCCACAAACCATCCCTTGTTGAGAGGAAGAGGAAGTGTTAGTGGAAGGGGATCAAAGAGACCTCCTCCTTCTCCAACACATAGTGACTTCCCTGATGTTGTAGTAGAGAGCCACCCATTTTTGGATAGAAGTGAAGATCATGTTGGTGTGAAGAGAAGCAAGGGGCCATTAGAGAGAGCATTTAAGCTTGAAGCAAGAGAGCTTGCAGATCAAGCCGTTGCAAGATGTCTATATGCAAACGGTTTGGCATTTAATGTTGTAAGATCACCATATTGGCAAGATATGTTGAGAAAGGCAAGTGACTGTCCACCAGGGTACACAGGGCCAGGTTATGAGAAGGTGCGTACCACCTTACTAGCAAAGGAGGTAAAAGGCATAAACAATGCATTGGCTCCCATTAGAAATTCATGGAAAAAAACAGGGGTGTCAATTGTTTCAGATGGATGGAAGGATGCCAAAAACCGGCCATTAATCAATGTGATTGCAGTGAGCCCTAAAGGGGCAATGTTTTTGAAAGCCGTGGATTGTGAAGGACAAGTGAAGGATGCACAATTTATTGCTAACATCCTTATACAGTGCATTCAAGATGTGGGTCCTGAAAATGTTGTCCAAGTAATAATAGACAACGCAAAGAATTGTAGAGCTGCAGGTATGTTGATTGAGACACGGTTTGAGCACATATTTTGGACACCTTGTGTTGTTCACTCTCTCAACCTCATGCTACAAAAGTTGGGTGCGAAAATAAATTGGATCAAACAAATGTATGTTGAAGCTGAAGAGATCCAAATGTTCATCACAAACCATCAAATGTCACAGGCCATTTTTAGATCATTTTCAGCATTGGAGTTGCTGAAGGTAATTGAAACACTTCAACTTTTAAATTTTACATTTCACTTTAGTAATTACTAATTACTAATTTATTTTTTAAACTCAAGCATGTCTTCTTTATATTTTAATTTTAATTTTAAATTTTTGAATAGGTTGTTGAAACCAGATTTGCATCAAACACGATTGTCTTGAGGCGACTTGTGAAGGTGCGGGAGGCACTTTCTAGCATGGTTATCAGTCAAAGTTGGTCCCTATGGAGGCAATCCAATACTGAAAGGGCAACAAATGTAAAACACATGATCCTAGATGACACTTGGTGGGAACGAGCAGAATATCTTCTTAGATTCATGGAGCCCATCATGAGTATGATCCGTTTTACTGACATGGATAAGCCATGTTTGGGAGAGGTATATGATGGCATTGATTCAATGATCGAGCAAATGAAAATCGTCATCAACAAAAAAGAACAAGATCCTGATGAAACTTTCTTTAAAGAGGTGCAAACAATTTGTGTTGAGCGGTGGAACAAAATGACCACCCCACTACATCTTCTTTCATTTGCATTAACTCCCAAATTTTATAGTGATGAGATTCTTGCTTTGCCATCAAGAGTGCAACCATATTCAAATCAAGAAGTTGGTGTGGGTTGTTCGAAAGCACTTGGTAGACTCTTCCTTGATCAAGAAATGGAGTATATAGTTAGAGCTGAGTTTGCTGATTTTGTAGTCGGCGAAAATCAAAGTATTGCTGCTTCACGTGACAAGTATAGGATGGATGCTCATTCTTGGTGGTATATCAATGGCTTTACAACACCACATCTCCAAACTCTTGGCGATCAAAGTTTTATCGCAAGTAAGTTACGTAGTTTTTATTGCACTCTCTAAATTTATATTGTTTACTATTTTAAAAATAATAAAATGGTTAACTTCAAATTTAATGTTTGATTTACAATTTTATAATTATAAGTTCCTCTCACTTTTTTTCAATAGGTTGCTAGTTCCTCTTCAGTTGAGCGAAATTGGAGTACATACTCCTTCATCCACTTAGTGAAACGCAACCGATTGGCAGCAAGTAAGGCGGAAGAGCTTGTTTATGTGCATTCCAACTTGCACCTTCTTACCCATAAAAAGAATGAGTATAAGGAAGGAGGCACGAGGTTGTGGGATGTAGATCCAGAGCAAACTGATTTGGATTTTTCAGCTGCCACACAATCTTTACTTTCTATGGAGTCGGATACCCAACATGCTTCCAGTGGAAGTGCTAGTGGGGCTGCATGTGGCTCTACTAATTTACCTACATCATTGAATGCCAATGATGACATTGATCAGGATCTTGATCTTTCTGATGACCCATATGATGCCTATTGTTAATTGTATTATTTTGTTTAAAATGTTGAACCAATGAACAATGAATTCAATATAATTATATACCTATTATAACATTCAAGTTCTAAGTTTTGTTTAGCATATGCATGATATGTTGTATTCTAAATTTAATTCTAGTTTTTACTTTTTAGGCTGCAAATATGTCTATATCTATGGTTTTTACGTGTTTTATGTACGGACGTACCTAAACGTACCCACACCAAAAAAAAAATTGCCATACCGGCGTACCGTACTAGTACCCGTACTCGATTCGACAACTTAGTTTTTTTATAAAAAAATATTTTAGATGAAATCTTTTGTTGATCTAGGTGCAACGTTTTTCATAAGTTTTTGCGAAATATTGTTAGCATGCAAAGTAACATGTATATGTTAGAAGACATTGTAATGCATAGCAAATTCAATATGAGCTCTTCAAGTATTTTGTGGATTTTTCATTTTAACATAAAAATATTTTCATTTCAAAATACCTTTGACTGATTAATATTTAAGGATAACTCTCTTGAAACTTGATATAAAATTGTGTTTGAGTCATATTGAAAAAAAATGTTTAGGATGTGGCTCACGGTTTCAACAATCAATTCTTCTTTTTATGTCTCTTTGATCAAATGAACCCTTTGTGTTATTTTTCCAAAATTATTTAATTAGGAATTTTAAGGTTTCAACTATGATTTTATTTTTTCGTAGGGGTTTATTAGACATTGCTTATAGTTCACTGTTATTGAGATTCTCAACTCTTTTGCATCTTTGGACTATTTTCGTTTAGGGTTTTTTATTTAGTTTTTGTGCTTTACCTAATTTTGTAATTATACAACTTTTTTTCATGATTACTTACTATAGTTGGTGCAATAATATGTTGGGTAACATTGCTATTTTTGGTACATGAAGTCACACCCATTGTTTGGTATGCATCAAATTAGATATTTTACAATAGATTTTTTGTTGTCGATATAATATGTTCTTTAACCAAGAGTCTTTATAGTATGTCTAAAATTAAGGTTTTTTATTGTTTCAATAAACAATTGACATCCTATTTCATTTAACTTTTCAAAAAACATTTTTCATATGTTATTAGCATTTCTTTTACAAATGTGTAAAAATTTTTTATCTTTAATTGGTTTTTAAATATTTTCATCTATTTTAATTGTTATTAGAGAGAAAGAGGGAGAGGGAGAGAGAGTGTATCAATGATTCTATATGCCTTTGTTCACTATGTGTGTTGTGTGTGTGTGTGTGAGAGAGAGAGAGAGAGAGAGAGAGAGAGAGAGATTGTTCACTATATCTAGTTTGCTCCTCCTGCTACTAAGAACCATAATGTATGTAGGAGAACCAAAAATATGAAAATATGTCAACTTTGGTTTGAATTTGGATCAAGTTCTTTAGGTGCTACAACTTGCAAGGCTTTGTTTTTATTATTGTATGAGAAAGCTAAGTAGTCATTATGAATAATTAGAAGTTATTTTTTAGACATAACTAGTGTGGTGTATAAAGTGTAGTTTAACATTATATCATATCTCATAATTCAAACATAGCATTTTGGGTTCAAGGATGATTTCATATCAAATTGATTTTTTTGAGTGGTAATAGTACATACTTCGGACTGGAGTTATGGGTGATCAGAATTGCCCTATGTATTCTGTTTGAATTTTAACAGTTAGGAAATGACTCTCTCTATTTAAGGAATGCCATTTTGAAATTATATAACTTCTAATTGCTGCATATGTGAAAAGAGTCTAATTGTATGGGTTACTGATTTTTTCACATTGCTGTTTTTTGGGAAAAAAATTGAAATATGATTGGTGCTATAACAATGCTTTTGGATGTAGCTTAAAAATAGTAAAAGCTGGATCTGGAAAACAGCATACAGTTGTTGTGGCAGCAGATGAGAGTTCATTTGCATTTGGCTGGAATAAGCATGGGCAGTTAGGTACAGGATCCACAAAAAATGGTGAGTTGCAAAATCATTTGGTTTTTTTAAACATTATAAAATAGTTGCTGTATGCTAGGATGAGTTGTGTACCACAAGAACTTGTAGAAGTTATTTAAACTTTAGGTTATCTTATTTTAAAAATTTGACATTTGATTTATATATTCATTATGTTTCCTTTCTTTGCCCTTCATGTTTGCTAAAGTCCTTTTGTTGAAAGCAGGTATTATATAGTTGGAAAAATTCGTCATATTTATGTAACTTTAGTTACATGTTTAAATTTTATACATGGGATATAGTTTGAGTTGTCACATTGGCTATCATAGATGCATCCATGGTTTGGTCTATTGCCAATCTTTTATGCTTGTTTGAATTGCTTATTATTTAAACGCAATTGAGGTCTTTCTGATTTTGTTTAGTATAATGTCTTTAGAGGTGGAGACTTCACCAGTCAGATGTCTTGTAACACAAGTCACTAATGCTGTTTGCGGAGCTGAATTCACTCTGTGGCTTTCTACTGTTCCAGGGTCTACCATCTTGTAAGAGTTCTGGGATTTCTGATTGTTACTTGTGTTCAAATTCCTTCTACCTCTTTGAATGTCAAGAGACTGGAGTATTGTATGAGTTGTCGAATGATTTTGTATGTTTAGAGGTTATGTAGCTCTTGTCAAATGTTGGTTGAGTCAACTTTTATTGTTTGCCATGATGCTGTTTGTTCTTGCTTAAAGGAAAATGCAAATTCATACGTTGCAGGACTGCTGGTCTTCCACAGTATGGTCAGCTTGGTCATGGAACTGACAATGAGGTATATTGTGCATTTTGTTCATAAAACTGGCAGCTAAGTAAGTTCAAAAAGTTGCAAATTTATTTTAAGCTTTGAAATTTGTTCAGTACAATGCAAAGGAGTCTGCAGTCAAACTAGCCTATGAAGCACAGCCTCGTCCCCGTGCTATTGCTAGCCTGTCAGCGAAAACCATCACTAAAGTTGCATGTGGTAGCAATCACACAGGTAATCTATTTAAAATTATAAAAATATTATTGTTTTATTTCATGTTTGAATTATCTTGCAGCACATCATCTTCAGATGTTAAGTTAAGAAAAATTTCATCAGACCAACAACATATTATGAGCTGCTTGAAAACAATATCTTGGCTAACACATAAATGACCTGGTGTTGTATGCTTGCAGTTGCAGTGGATTCAGATGGATATGTTTATACGTATGTATCTCACCTTTTTCTTATCCCTCTCTAAGCAAGGAAATCTTCATTTGATAGCAAAATTCAATATGATTATTTGTTTTGGAATTTTTTTATTGTAAACTGCTTCATAACTATAAAGAGTGAGTGGCAATATATCATTTTTATTTACTGGAGTTTATCCTTTTTGAATTGGCACAGTATAATGTAGATATATAGCACTTTTGGTATAATTTAGATGATATTGAGCCAACATTCACAACAAGTCCCTTTAGGGTTGTGTATAATTTATTATGCTCATTTAACGAATTTTACTAATGTTCATCTAATGATCGAATAATTTACTCATTCTCAAAACATGGCAAAAGGGAATTTTAGAATTCTGAACACAAAGTAAGATACATATGATGTTTCTCTGTATGTTGTGACCATCCTTAGCAAGTTCTCTATGGCATGCCATTTCTTTCTTCACAAATTGGGTTTGTCTGTACGCAAACTTGATCCTTCTCTAGCAAGAGAGGCAGAAATCTCTATACCTTTATTCATTCTCCTATCTCCCCATTTTCTTGAATGTCCTGTGCCTTTATGTGTTTCATGCACTTCCAGCCACAGTAAGTCAATTCCTGGATTTATTTGACCCATAATTTTGAGAATTGAACTTGGTGAAAACTAGACAAACTGCTTCTTGGCTCAGCTTCAGACTTGATGAAAAAGCTTGCCAATTAAAAAATAATATAAAAATAATATTTCTATTGTAGTTTTAATTATTTTGAATTGATTTTCTGTTTTTCGAATGCAGACCTGGTCAATTTTGTCAGTCAGGGCTTCATTGTCTGTTGAAGCAGATTGTCACGAGTCTCAGCAGATAGATTTGGTCATCTGTGTGATCTGAAATAACAAACATGCAGCCTCTGCCTTGAAATCAGATCTGCGAATCCTTGGAGAGTCTTCCCCAGTCTCAGCACCATTACATTGAAATACATATCATGGCATTATTTAAATCTTCTGAGTTTTACATCGTCTTCCTCAACTGCACTGAAACACTAGCAAAAATTATGTAACAAGTCATTTTGTGATCAAAGCCAGCAAGTCCCTTGAGTCTTCCATGACACGTCAAATTTTTAATTATTTTTTTCAAATAAACAATGTAACTTCGATAGATTAAATCAATAATAGTTATGCAGAAAGGCTCTGTAATGAGCCAAACTAGATCTGACTCAAAAACCCCCAATTTCTTGCCCTAAATTTTTAGTTTTAAAATAAAACTTCTAAAAATAATCCAGCTTTTGCATTTATTTAGAAGTAGTTGCAATAATACATCAGCTATGGCAACTTATAGATACAAATATTTTTGCAGCAATACAACAGCTACTGCAAATCTGACAACCCCTCAGAAATAGCTTGAATCTAAAGCATAGAGTGAGATATCTGAATAATATCTCCAACAGACAATAGGTTTTCGTCCACTGTCTCCCAGCTCAAGGGTTTTCGTCCTCAAACCTGCTGAAAAGCCAAAGCTTCCCTGAATTCTTCAAAAGAATATATTAACCAAGTATAAAACCAAGCATATCTTCTCATTTACCCCAACCTCCTTTAAATAAGACGTTAAAGCAAGGTCACCCTATGGTCTAGTTTCTAGAAGGTTCTAGCTCTTCTAGAAGATTCTAGTTCTTCTAGAAACATCTTCTAACTTTTCTAGAAGATTCTAGTTCTTTTCTAGAAACATCTTCTAACTTTTCTAGAAGATTCTAGTTCTTCTAGAAACATCTTCTTACCTTTCTAGACAATCTTATTCCTTAACATCCCCTTTTTATGCCTTCTAACCCACAAGAATGCAGGATGGGCTAGAATTGTGCCACCATGATGTTATACCGAAAGTGGGGACATTACAGTCCTCCCTTCTTGGGATTGCTTGCCCTCAAGCAATCGCCATACAATCCGCTGCTCCACTTTGATTGGAATGTCAATATACCATAATCCGTGAAGCAGTATGTTGGAATCCATGTGAAATGTCGCATCCAACCAATCAAGACCTGGATCCCAAACCATTCTATCCAACCTGCTGTAAGAGATGCAACTGAAACCTCTTATGAAGTCTCCATGAAGCACCCATCTATTATGGTAGACCGGTAAGAAGATGTGAGGTTGGACTCTCAATCCATAAGGCCACCAAACGCTGCTGAGATGACTCAAACCAGCATTAAGACAAATGTCAATGGTGTCATTGTACCCATGTATAAGCAGATAATTGATCTCATAGGCAATGTCCATCAAATAGTTGTGCCTCCACACAATCCCAAGCAACTGAATTGCTGGTGTAATCCATGTCAAATCTGAATGTGTAGTAGAAACCCAAGTCTGATATAAAAAACCAGAATTCTTAAGATTTGCATCTATTCCACATAACTCATTTTTAACACCCAATTCATGTGCATGATATGAAATTTCAGGTTTGTTCTTAACAACAAACCTCCCATCAAGTATCCACAAATCTGGGTGCTCCTCTTGCTTGTCCATACTAAGAAAATCAGAACTGTGATCATAGCTTTCTGGGGAGACTTCCTGGCCTTTTCTTGTATCTTCTTCATAGATAGGTTGCTCCTCCATGAGTGCTGGTCTAAGAAGTGTGCCCCACTGAAAGTTATGCGTTCTTCTAGCTCTTTGCAACCACTCATTACACCGGCTATCCGTCTTCTTAACCTCCTCTATGTCGTGATGCACAAAATCAGATTGTCTATTTGTGGTGTCATGTGCATTAACATATCCACCTTCAAGGTCACCCAACTCACAATTTGATTCCTTGCAATTACTATGTAGAGTTGGTGAGATAACGCTTTGCTCAAATAATTGATCATCAGAAGAATACATACCTTCATGTGGCTGATCAAGAACAATCTCTACATTACCAATGTAGAAATTCGTGTACACTTCTCTTGTAGAAGAGGCAAGTAATTCTCCTTCTTTTATAGACACTTCATGTGCTTCTTCTTGTAAGGATAATGGGGCCACATTAGAATCATTACAAGATTCTATCCTTTTATCCTCATGTACTATATCTGCATGTTTCTCAAACTCCTTATGAAGATTTTTGCAAACCTCACTTGTAGTTTTTCTATCCTCTCTTTGTGCAAATAGATCAAGAGCTATCATGTGGTATTGTTTCTTTGCCAAATCAGTCTTGGAGTGTAGCCTAGGATGCAAGTCCATGAAATTATTGAAAGGTAAATCTTTCTTAACAGATTGAGGGAGAGTATCATATTCTTTGGACATGCTAAGTATTTCTTCCCTTCTATCCAGCTGTGTTGAATCTTTACTTGTATATGTGGACGAGTCATTAGAGTGCTTGGATTGTCTCGAAAGAGAATCTTCATAACGCTGCAAATTATGAGCTAACCTTTGCTGAGTTTGGACAAGGTCCTTGATGATCGTTTCCATGCTAGGCATCTTTCCCATAATTAACTAACTTGCTGCCTACAACTTAAAATCGATCCAAACTGAAATGCAATCAACTGATTTTACCCAACAGGCTGGCAAGATCCAAGCTCTGATACCACTGTAATGAGCCAAACTAGATCTGACTCAAAAACCCCCAATTTCTTGCCCTAAATTTTTAGTTTTAAAATAAAAACTTCTGTAGAATCTATTCTGAAGATATGAAATTCCAATACAGTAATGAATTGCAAAAATAATCCAGCTTTTGCATTTATTTAGAAGTAGTTGCAATAATACATCAGCTTTGGCAACTTATAGATACAAATATTTTTGCAGCAATACAACAGCTACTGCAAATCTGACAACCCCTCAGAAATAGCTTGAATCTGAAGCACAGAGTGAGATATCTGAATAATATCTCCAACAGACAATAGGTTTTCGTCCACTGTTTCCCAGCTCAAGGGTTTTCGTCCTCAAACCTGCTGAAAAGCCAAAGCTTCCCTGAATTCTTCAAGAGAATATATTAACCAAGTATAAAACCAAGCATATCTTCCCATTTACCCCAGCCTCCTTTAAATAAGACGTTAAAGCAAGGTCACCCTATGGTCTAGTTTCTAGAAGGTTCTAGCTCTTCTAGAAGATTCTAGTTCTTCTAGAAACATCTTCTTACCTTTCTAGACAATCTTATTCCTTAACATTCCCTTTTTATACCTTCTAACCCACAAGAATGTAGGATGGGCTAGAATTGTGCCACCATGATGTTATACCGAAAGTGGGGACATTACAGGCTCAAGGTTTCACAAATTGCAACTGTTCAACTCAAATAGCAAATTGTGATATATGCTTGTTAAAAACTTTACAAGCCCGCACCTTAAAATATGCCTGAGATAAAGGGAATCCTACTGGCTACTCAATTCAAAGAATGTACTAATTAAACGAGAAGTTTTGGATTCCAAAGAGGACTGCAGTTTAATATAACTTTCAGCCAATTTATCTGCAAATGACATAAATCAAATGACATGGAATTTATTAGCATTAATTGAGGAGCTAATTATCAAGTTATATGACTTCTTTAGCATTAATTGAGGAGGCAATTTACAGTGAACTGAAAGGGAGCCTTCTGAGTTCATTTGACTGAAGTCCAGCCTCAGACATAAAAGAGTTATATATTAAAGAAAATGTGTTCTGTCAAACTCTTCAAGAATATATTGAGCTTCATCTCACCATACATTACTAATGGAATTATTTTTTTTCTCAACTCACTGGTGAAGTTGGTGCATCATTTTGTGCTTGTTTGACTGTGTTGATATAGCAAGCATGGTTTACTGGGATTTTGATCTGGGAAGTATGGATTTTAATCATAGCATTGTAAAATTACATTTATGCAGAAATGACACCAAATAGCAAGACCATAAAGAGTGTTTCAACTAACTGCTACGTTACTGGTTCACCCTTGTATTCTTGTTGGTTCGGGTTTGATCTGTTTTAGGTTTGGATTCTGGTTTGGTGCAACAAGGATTCAAACAGGGTTCGACATTTGCCCTGTGGGTTCATCTCAGTTCATTTTAGACGAATTTGGGAGAACCCAAGAAGAATTTTGCCCTTTTTTCGGAATACCTTTGACATTTTTCAGAACCTTTAGATTATTGACAGGATTCCGAGCGAGATATTGAATTGAATACAATGCTATTGCAAGTAAAAATGGTGAAGGCATGGTTTTACAAGGAGTATGAATTTGTCGATGCTTTGCAATTTGTGGAAATCCAAGTTCCAACTACAGGCCCTGGCCACATTTTGATTAAGGTTCGTGCAGCTGCTCTCAATCCTATGGATTACAAGATACACCAATATGGCATCTTTCGCAACGCTGATGCCTGGTTTCTTGTATACTCAACCAAAACCTAGTTTATTTATGGTTTAATTTTTTGTTTTGGATTTCATTAATTAGCACCCCTCTTTGTGCTTGAGCTTGGGCTCAAGCTTAGGCTTGTGTCGGAGTAGGTTATCGAATTGAATCCTATGCTCTGCCTTTGCTCGAACATTCATACATTAACTTTAGTATTTATTAACTCTTAACTTCCTATTATAATATTATATATTATTAACTTTTAATATTATATAATATTTATATATTTAATAATATATTATTATTATTTTATGACATTTATATATTTAGTAATATATAAACGTTATATAATATTATTGATTATAATGTAATAATAAAATTATAAAAAAAATAATATTAATAAATTCATATATATAATATAATATTAATAAAATTAATATATAATGTTATAATATAAATATAATATAATAATATTGTACATAAAAAATAATTAAAAATATGTATATTACATCTATAAATATATATATATATATATATATATATATATTTTATATGTTTTTTACCAACAAACCCGACCCCAATTTTTTTTTAACCGAACTTGCAAACCGAACCCTCGAACCCGAATTTGAACTTGAATTGGAACCGGTAACTTAGACTACTTGTGTTTAAAGCATGGAAAATGCAGTAAATGAAAAATGTTATAATAGATATAAGTATTGAAAAAAAGATGATTTTGCTATTTCATGCCAAATATAGTGTAGACAAAAAATTTAAAAATGGATATGTATAGCTTGTATTTAATATGAAAATTATAACTACAAACATGTCAAAAGACTTAAAACATTTCAATTCTCACTGCCATCAAAATCTCAAATGTTAATACCAATTGTTTTTTGGCAGCCTTGATGTAATTGAGAAGGCCACTTTCTTTAATAAACTATGTGTTTTTTTATTGCATGCATTTAAAACATGGATTTTTGAATTACATTGCATTTTTTTGAATATACTGTGTTTGACCACCGTTATGTACAACACATCAAAAGGACACATGAAAATCGCCACATCGTGATTACTTGTGTTATTTCACCAAGCAATGCTCTACTATAATTCGGTTGCCAAGATGCTTGGTTTTAATTAATGGAGATCTTGTACCTATACCTATTCTCACATCTCTTGGTTCTTTTTGTTAAATGTAACATGGCAGTAACCTTGTTGAATTACCATCATACTATATTTCAAGAGGACATCCTTGTTCCTATCTCGTTATCTCATGTTTCTTGGTTACTTCAATATTTTAGTATTAGTTCTTTCACTTCTTTGTAGTATTGAGTAACCATCACTTGCTTGCATGCAACATTCTTTTTTCATTTAGGCTCTTGAGGTGATCTAGATATTTGACATGTCAATTGCTATGTTGCCAAATCAACAAAATTGGATCTTGGTTCAAATTTTTTGTGTCGAAAACGATCCCACCTTTCACCAATCAAACTTGATCGTATCTAGCACTGATGTGGCGATTCTAGAGCAAATCTTGAGTGATTCTAGAGGTGGACACAATTTTTGAAGGTTTTATTTTCTTTTTGGATTGAAAAATGCCTTAAATGTCTTTTTGACACGAGAGGGAAAATGACTATGAATGGAAAAAGCCCTAAATGTCTTTTTGACATGAGAGAAAAAATGACTATGAATGGAAAAAGCCTTGAATGTCTTTTTGCCATACGAGGAAAAAATGATTGTTGCTAAATGTCTCACCATTATCTAATTTGAGCATCACATGAATGTGATTTTGTGCATTTTAATGTATTCAACTTCGATGATGCTCAACGAGACATTATGTGTTGTGTATTGGTTGATATATCAAGGTCAAACATATTTTTCATTCTACCACTTGCATTTAGCCTTTAGGTTTAAAATTTATTACACTAAATGTTATTTTAAGGTTAGGCTATAACATTTTTATTTTTATTAATTGAATTATATCATATTTATTTTAGTATAAATATTATTTACTATTAATATTTGTTTTTTGAATATATTAAAAATATATATATATATATATATTTTTTTTTTTTGATAGGTAAATTGTTGCTTGTGGGGCAACACCCATAAAGTGAGCAAAAAAAAAAATATGGCCTACTTGAAACCCAATATTGGGGAGCACAAAAACTTGCTTCAGACCCACAAGTGGGGAGCACAAAAAACCAACACCAAACGAAATTTACCCTTGCCTATGGATTATTTTGACTATATTCCTTTCCTACCCATTTTAGACACTATAAACGCTTTGACTGGAGTTATGAACAAGTGAGGTCACAATCGGGGGACCTCATCCCCGACCTTCTCTCCATGTCTCCTTCTGCCTCATCCTTTCTCCTTGCCACCTTCGAATTGCTTTTCCTTCCGGCTTTAGCTCCTTTGATGCTGCTCTTGAAGCCGTTTGGTGCTTGGGTTTTGATTGAACCTGTTTCTTCCTTTTTACTTTTGTCCACACTTGCTCTAGCTATAGAAGAGGACGATCAAAAGATCTTACTTCGGGATGTGATGCCAATGAAGATGTTTGAGGGCTTTGGGTAATCTTGGTGTTTGAAGATGTGACTGTCGGAGCAACAAAGACTTTCCCAGTTGGGCCAGACATCGAAGAACAAATTGGCAAATCTGGAGAGCTATCAGGTGGAGCATTTTGTGTGCTTGATTGCGTTACTGTAGGATCTTGAGGCAACTCTAACTCATCTTGAGAGCACGGTGTAATAACATAATGTTTTGGTTCTACCCCAATCCACTAGGTGGGCCTTCCTCTAGAATCTCGCTTTTGGGTGCATACCTTTTGACATTGGGGCGTGGAGTGATCAATTGAGAAGCACTTTCTGCATTGAAAGGCTATTCTTTCATAATCTATAGGTTGCATCCAACAACGCTCACCAACCTTCATTGCAATCTCCGTTGGAAGAACATTGGATAGGTCCATTTCCACACAGATACACACACAGGTGGAGCTTTGGTATTTTAGTGTTTCTTCTGAACTACAATGGAACTTTCCTAACCCATTGCTGATGGCTTGCAGACAATCAAATTCTTAGAATTGAAATGGAAGATAAGGCAGTCGCACCCAAAAAAAGGCAGTGGAATTCTTTTTTCAGTTCACAGATCAAATGATGGGTACGAAGTTTTCATGCACAAAAAATCACCTTGAAATACCCATAGGCCATTTTTCAACACCCATTCTTTGTCGGCAATGGATTCAAATTCAATGATAAAAAACCCTCTAGCAGAGGGGAACAAACAAATTTCATCCTCCATAAAATTCTTCCAATTTTTAGAGATCCAAGAATGCAAATTGTGCAATTTTGGCCATACTTTATGAATTTGCAAATTAAAGCATTTGTTTGTAGAAAATCTTCCCTATCTTTGACTAGTTCGTCCATTCGTATCTCAAGAGTTGCAGTCGCATGAGAAACCCTAATCGCTGATCCACTGTGCACAAAAGGAGTGCTCCCATCAGAGGTTTTTGTTGATGCCGAGTGAGGAGAATCCTCCCGCCCCAATGGCATCCCCAACCTTCTGGCGCAGGTCTCGGCGGGAGATCCTTGAGCAAGGAGAATGACATTTTGCATTGCTTTCCCTAACCCCACCGCACACAACACCTGAAAATTTGCGCTCGCTAGTGAAAGGAGGAGGGCCTTTGCTTGAGATGGCATTCGCCACTGGTTTGTTTCCATCCAAAAAACCCTCACACGGAGCAGAGGAACCCATGACGTCGCAGGTATGGAGCGAAGATGCAGCGATGGGAGTAGAGCGAAGCATGACGAACAAAAATATTGTTTGGGATGGGTTTATCTATACAAAAAACATATAAAAATTTGTAATCTAAAACAAGAATATTAGAGCCAATATTCATATTTCGTAATATTTTTAATATACAAAAGTATTTATATGCCTTATTCAATATTATTAAAGTTAATATATAATACAAAAATAAAATTATAACTATAGTTATATTTTCCAAGGAAAAAAATGGTGAGCGGAGCAAAGGGTGCAGGAGTAGGCAAAGGTGCGAGTGTAGGTGCGGGTGCTTGGTCAACAAAGATGGAGCAAGCAATTCCAATGGAGAATATGAGGAAGCGTGCAACCAGTGAGGAATGGTGTGACAACAAGTTGCGGGGTCAACATGAGTATTGGGCAATGCAAAATGATAGTGTAGCAGTTAATCGTTATGTTTGGAATGGGAGGCCTTGGTATGAATCAAAACAAAGGTATCCTCCTAGGGCTTGCATGAATATGGAGCGGAACCGAGGCAAGGGTTTTTAGAGGGAGAGAGCCAATGACTGGTGTGGTAAGTTGAGATATGCAAATCCAAGATCGACCCCTAGATTTGCAGCTGGTGCGAATGCTTAGTCCATGGGCAATGCAAGGAGGTTGGATGCGAACTCCTCACAAGAAAAGCCTAGTATGCATGGTTGGCAACTAGAGAGTAAGTGGAGGAATAAGTGCTTTGTGAGTGAGGAGGAATTTGCCAGAAGAGAAAACAACAAGACATTGGGGCAGTTTGGTCAAATGGTGGTAGGACTGTTGGGGGTGGATCTGCGATTTAAACCACTGGCAAACGGATTCTTCACAGTAATTTTCTCGTCTCAAAAGATAAAAGAAGAAATTGAGGGCAAGGTTTGGATAATGAGTGGTTGTGGCTTCTACATTAGAAGATGGGAAGCAAAGTTTAACTTCTATAGACACAATATGGAGAGACTTTAGTAGGATTGGTTTAAACTTCCAAGTTTGCCATTGGAATTTTGGGAACTTGAAACTCTAGAGGAAATTGGGTGCCAGTTGGGGAAATACATTTGTGCAAAAGAAAGGTTAAATTCCAATGGTATAGGCTCCTGTGTTAGGCATTGTGTGGAGAACAAGCCTAACAACTTGCATTGGAGAAGGCTTGAAATTATCACAGAATGGGGCAAATGGAGACAGAGCTTAGTATTTAATCCGTGCCCAGATGGAAGGAGGTTGAGGGTTTTGGGTTTGAGAAGCCAAGTGCAAAGTGAGGTGGCTAATAGGGATGGTACAATGGGGCAAAACTCTAGAAGAGCAAACAATGTTAGGTTTGAGGAAGTAGCGGTAGAACAAAATCCAATTCAAATGAATCTAGAAGTTCAAGCTCAAGAACCAGAAGATTCACAAATTGGTGAAGAACTCAATCAGCAGTAGGAGAAGAAGATTGAGCAAAGGGCGGAATTAAGTGCGAAGCTTTCAGAGGTACTCAACTTGATCAACAATACTATCAAAGAAGACATCAATTCTTTAATTGAAGTGGGCAATGAGCTTGTGGAGCTAGCCAAGGAAGCTAAAGGAGGGGTGATTGAGGAAAATTATGATTCAAAAGGTATAGAAGAGGAGCGAGAAGTAAGTCCGGAAGCAGCGATTGATTGGATGGATAAGGAGGAAGGGGAGTTCACTCCTACAATAAATAAAATGAAAAAACCATTACATCACCTTAGGAGGAGGAAGGGAAACTAGGTATCTCAGAAAGAAAGGCGTTAAGAAAATCACTTGATTGTGGAGAAAACAAGAGGAAATGAAGAATTCCAAATCATGAAAAACGAAAATTAGACGAGGGAGCATTAGGACAAAAGAAGATAAAATGAAATACTGAGGATAGGGAAGGGGGAATCCCTTCTTGAGGAACAATGAGACTAATATCTTGGAATAAGAGGGGCTTATTCACCCCTAACAAAAACCGCCTAGTCTAGCGTGAATTAGAGGTGTCACACGAGTGTGTTTTTGATTCAAGAATCTAAAATGCAACAAGATGAGGTTGATCAATATAGGAAAAAATTGAAGTTGTGGAAGATGGAGGTGGTCAATGCGGAAGGAGCTTTCAGAGGGCTACTTTGTGGAGGCCCCAAAAATTGGTGACTGAGAAGGTGGACTCGAACAAACATTGGCTTGCATGTAAGGTTAGGAGTTTATCCTATGATTTATGTTTTCTGCTTTTTAATTTTTATGGCCTATCTTCTTGCATTCAAAAAAGAAAGGTTTGGAGAGAAATAGAAGAGACATTGTAATAATGTTGCAGCAAAATTTTGTATTATGGGGGGCAATTTGAATGCAATTTTGAGAACTTCAGATAAAGAAGGGGGGAACATAGAACTTCAGTCCCAATTAGATTTTAAAGCCTTTGTAGAAAGAAATTCGCTTATGGAGATTCATATGGGGAATGTACTTTTTACATGGACAAATAGAAGAAAGGGCTTATGAAGCATAGCAGAAAAACTGGACAAATATCTATTCAAGGGTGATCTAGGTTCCTTTCCTTTCACACTAGAAAGCAATATTATACCCAACTTTGGCTTTGATCACTATCCGATCCGGTTGGACATTCATGGTGAAAGGAATCAACAAGATGCCCTTTTAAATTTGAAAAGAAGTGGTTTAGAGATGTCGATTTCATGAACCTAATTTAGGGGTGGTGGGGTGAAGCGAATCCAAGGGGTTCCAAAATGTTTAATGTGGTAACAAAATTGAAACTATTGAAACACCGATTGAAAAAATGGAATAGGAGCTGTTTCAAAAACATCTTTGAAGAGAAAAAGAAGATTGAGGAAAGTTTGTGGAGCTTAAATGAGGATGTGATAGTTAATGGCATGGATTGAACAAGATATGCATTGGAAAAAGATCTGCTAAACAAGTTGGAGGACATACTAGCTAAAGAAGAAACCTATTGAGGCAAAAGTCGTGAAAGTTATGATTAGTGAGGGCGACAAAAATACAAAGCACTTTCACAATGCAACTAGAGCCAAGAGGGAAGCTAATAGAATTTCAAGCATCAAGTCTTCAGAGGGTTGAATTTTAGAGAAGATGGAAGACATAATAACTAAAATAACATGCTTCTTTCATAATTTGCTAAACAATTGGAATGACTCTTGATGGCCGAAGCAACAACAAATATTGGCAAACATTCCAAGGCTTCGTTTCAACTTCATCTTGATAATATCCTTGGCTCATATGGCTTCCAAGCTATGTTCTTTCAAAAGTGTTGGGACATTATTGGTGGTGAAGTGGCAGAGGTAGTGGAAGATTCAAGGAGCTCGGGTAAAGTGTTAAAAGAAATCAACAATACATTAATAGCTCTCATCCCAAAAAAGGAAAAACCAAGCGCTCTTGATGAATTTAGGCCAATAGCACTTTGTAATACAATTTACAAGATAATGGCCAAGGTTGTAGCAAACATATTAAAGAAGATCCTTCGAAAATAATATCGAAAGAACAAACTAGGTTTGTGCTGGGAGATCGATATTAGATGGGGTTATTATAGCACAAGAGGCTATTCACTCCATGAAAAAACTAAAGAAACAAAACATGTCATTAAAATTGGACATCAAAAAAGCCTACAATAGGGTTGATTGGCGGTTTCTATTCAAAGTAATGGAGGCATTTGGGTTCAATAAGTGTTGGCTGGATGGGATTTTAATTGTGTTGCCAACCCAAGATTTTCAATTCTCATCAATGGTTCCTCAGAAGGCTTCTTTGGGGTTTCAAGAGGGTTAAGGCATGGAGATCCATTATCTCCCTTATTATATATCATAATGGCTGAGGCACTGAGAAGGTCTCTTAGTAAAGCCTTGGTGGAGGGTAAAGTGGCAAGAATTCAAGTTACCAGGGAATTGCCTACAATAACGCATCAACAATTTGTTGATGACACAATGCTATTTGGGGTAGTGCAATGAAGCTCAAAATTTCAAGAGGGTGTTGGATGATTATACGATAGCCTCAGGACAAGAGGTAAGTAAGGAAAAATCAGAAGTGTTTTTCTTCTTCACAAATCCAAGGATTGAAACTCAAATTTTGAGAGTTCTAAACTTCAAAAAAGGAAACCTTCCATGCAAGTATTTGGGCCTCCCTTTGGCAAAAGGGCATCAGTTAGGCAAACTTTGGGATTCGTTGGTGTCAAAGGTGGGAGATAGGTTAGCTTCTTGGAAAGGCAGATGGCTTTCTTGGGCTGGTAGGATAACGATGTTAAAAGCTGTGGTTACTGCCCTACCTATATATATTATGTTGTGTTTACCTCTGTCGGTTGATGAAAGCTCAAAAAATAATCAAATCATGAGAAAATTCTTTTGGCAAGGGAATGGTGATCAAAACAAGTATCCTCTCATCAAATGGGATAAAGTTTGCAAGGCAAAGAGTGCGGATGATGTAGGTTTGAAAAACTTACTTCTATGGAATAAAGCTCTAGAAGCTAAACTTGTTTGGAAATTATATGCAAATCAAGATTTAAAGTGGGTCAAGATTATGAAAGCAAAGTATTTAGATGAAGGGGATATAAGCATTTATAAGTCAAGATCTCTTTCGATAGGGTCAAGAATATGGAATTTTTTGAGAAATTGCAAGGATGTAATTATAGATCATTTAACTTGGGACATAAAGGTTGGTAGATTAGCCCTCTTTTGGGAAGATTGATGGGGCAGATAACCAAAGTTAGAAAGGAGAATGGAATTGGATCAAGTGAGAGAGGTAACAAAGCAAAGGCGGGGTAGTCATGCGAGGGATTACCTTCAGGAATCCACATCTATTGGGCTCACTCAGTGGCATTAGAGGGATGTGAGAGTGTAAGGAATCTCCAATGAATTGGTTGATATCTATGAAGTTGTTGTGTTAGGGCGAGTTATTTTCATCAGAGAAGGCAAGGGCAATCTAAGGTGGATTGGTGCTAAATCTGGTGATAATAATGCTAAGGATGGCTATAGAATTTTGTCAAAAGATTTGGAAGTTTCATCTTTGATTCTAGTTAAGCTATGCTAGAGTAAATGTTGTCTACCCAAGGTTGGATCTTTTGTGTGGGCTGCGGTTCAAAATAGGATATTGATTGCAGATAGATTTTAAAAAATGGGATACCACGACCCATCTAGTTGTGTTCTTTGCAAAAATGATGAAGAATCAGGTAATCATCTTCTATTGAATTGCCTTTTCACTTAAGAATGTTGTCAATGGTTGTGTGCCAAACTTGCTTGGAAGAGTGCTCTTCCAAGAGATATTCCTAGTCTATTTCAGGCATGGCTTGTGTTAAACAAATCTGCATTATTCTCCAGCTTGTGGGTGGCCAGTCCATCATTTTTGGTATGGGAGGTATGGAAAGAGCGAAAGATAAGAATTTTTCAAGATAAGGAGTTGTCCACTTCTTCGTTGTTGAACAAGCTGGAGGCAACTATTGTGGAAGTGGTTAATTGTAGAGCAAATGATCAGAATTTGAAGAATGCAAATTTCATGAAATAGGATGCCTTAATGAGGAAGGCTTGGCACAATTTAAAGGTACCTTCTTTCATGAGGGAAGGGGGAAAAAGCTCAAATTGCAAGAAACAATGTTGAATGGTAGGCACCCAGCTTTGGGTGGTATAAACTAAACTTTGATGGGGCAGCCCGGGGCAACCTGGGCTCATCTAGAGCTGGATGCATTATTAGGGATTGGAATGGAAAGGTGATTGGTAAATTGGTAACTCCACTACCAATTGACACCATTAATGCCGTAGAATTTCTGGCACTTTTGCTCGGTCTCAATCTATATCAAGAACTCAAGATAGATAAGGTGGTAATAGAGGGTGACTCTTCATTGGTAATAAATGCTCTAAGGTTTGGCCATCTTTAGAACTAGAAATACAAGGGCATTTTGGAGGTGGCTTTGTAATGATTGAAAGGCCTTGAAAGTTATATGATCAACTACACATACAAGGAAGGGAATAGGGAAGCTATTGATTTGGCTAATAAAGGTGCAAACGGTAACATATTAAAAGAATGTGTGCAAATCAACTTTGCTCAAGAATAAATTTGGTCATGGCTTATTTTGTGCAGAGGTTTCCACTCATTCGACTGTTTGATTGGTGGCACATTTGGCTTTCCACATTGTTGGTGTGGAAAACTTGTGATTCAAATTTTTGATGTTTTTGGTTTCATAATTGCAAGAGGATTTTAGAATCAAATTTGGCAGCTCACATTTTTAATTATGACTTAACGTGTTGTTTTGGGCATATGATTGTGTAAAAACTATTTTTAATCGTGCCCATTCCTCAAACTAGTGAGGCTTCTCGGTTTATCACATTTTTTGATGTGACACATGACAATTATTAAACAATCTCGCAAGAAGCTTTACTTGGTAGGGAATGCAATCTACGAAGGATTATTTCACATGTGTGAAGGTTGAGGCCATTCCCAATAATCGATGGAGGCAAGGTTAATTGCGTGTCTGAGATCATTAAGTACATTGGATTAAGTTGGATTGTTACATTTTGTTTAACATCACATTTGCATAAGCTTTTAATGGCAAAGTTGTTAAAGTTTGTAGTGTATATGTCTGTCGAGTGCATTACCTGTGGTGACATGGATACTTTGATATTCTTGTGTGTGATGTATGACAAATGGCATTTCTTGGAGAGGTATATGAGCTTAGACTCAAGTGAATTTTTTGGAAAATGATTTCCTTTCAATTGGTGTTGCGAAGCTTATTTTGGGTAGGGCATTCTTGGAAAATGGCGAGCATTATTGAGTTGATATTGATAGCTCCTCCAGGTTCATTGCCACACTCTTGGATTTGTGTATTTTGAAAGTGGAAGTGGATGTCATGGTTTGGAAGATGTTTAAGCCTAACTTGTTGGGCAAGTTAGAGGAGGCACTTGCTGTTGCTACATTGGGGGTTGGTGTGCCTCGTCCTCGCGATTTGGAATTACTGAACATCTTGGGTGAAGTAGTAAAATACGACCCATTCCTTTTGGACATTAGTGGTGTGGATTTGCTTGGGCACCGCAAAAGGGATGTTATAGGTGCAATTTTTTTAAAGAAAATGCTTCATTTGGTCCCAATGCAGGATTTTGAGTGGGTGGGAGAATTCATAAATTATGTGCAAGAGAATGGTGATGTTTAAAGAGTTGGATTTTTGGTATTTTCATAGCCAGTCTGCAATGTAAGTAAAGTCTAGGGTAGGCTTGTTTTATTTCTCGTTGTTTTGAAGCTCTGTGGCATGTAAACAATATATAATTGTATGGTTTGCATTGGTCTTGCGTGGCTGTTTTGTGCAAGTATATGAAATGGCGGTCTGTATGTAATAGAGTATACAGGGCTAGGGTTTTTGGTGTGCAAAAAGTATGGTGTCCTTGTGTGTTTGCAATCTAGTTGGCAGTATGGCAAAATAATGCAACTCTTTGTTGAAAGTTAATATAATACCAATCCTTACGAATCAAAAAAAAAATTATAACTAAAGTTTATATATATACCCATATATATACTTGAGCAAGTTGTTGCCAAGGGGGTAGCTCCCTTTCATCAATTCACAAAAGGTCCTTAGTCTTACATCCCTCATTATTGAGTCTTCTCAAGATACAAATCTGCACCAATTTGAGTTGTGCATGAGATACATCAAGCCCTCCTTAAGGTCTTGCAATATTTCTTTCTATAAGTTTTATATAGGAACTTCCCATGAACCTTCTATGCTCATCTAGGATGCGCTTAAGCGCAAGCCTATCACAAGTGAATCCAAGCATTCCCTTAGCTTCACAGTTCTTCTCAGGGACAACTTGTTGAAAATTGGACTGGTATCATGTTCCTCCACCCTACGATCGTAATTGGATATTGTAGAGAATATTTATTTTTGACACCACTCTTAAATGTATTGGTTGGAGGCCAACTTCCTATACATTCTCTTGCCTAAGATGTCCACAAACCACAACATAAAGGTGTCTAGCAATACATTGTCATGTACATGTCCATTTTCGAAAAGCTTCCTACCAATCGTGGCATTGATGTTTTCTTTAGTTGGTGGCATAGCTATGCTGAAGATTCTTTGTAATTGATGTGTCAAATCCCCATGAAGGCAGTTGCACTAGCGACCTTTGATAACCATTCATCTCTCCATTTTTAAAATCACCTTCTTCCTACATTGCTGTTGTTAGTGTTTCTTAGATCAGATTAAACAACTGAAAGCACTTAATCTATTGCAACACATAAGACAATAAACACAGCAAGATACCTTGGGAAAACCCTCCTCTTGAGGGAGAAAAACCCAGCAAATGATTCTCTTATATAAGGTGGAACAAGAGCAGAAATCTGATTACAACTTAAGCCCAACAATGGCCAATAAGTGATACAATGAAATCGCACCTCTTCTTAGATGCAATATATACAAATGAATGAGATCTTCCTTGAATTCGAATTGCTGCTATGAAGGTGCGAACTTCTGCTCTAATTGCGAATTTACTTGATGAACTTGAATGATAATAATGACAATACAAGACCTTGTATATATACAATTTAGGCGCCTCTTCAACTTAGGTCGGCCCTCTATAAAGAAACATAATAAATGATAATTACAAGTAAGGTCGGCCCAAGCAACAAGCAATACATGCGAATCATTAGAGTCGGTCCTTTATGTTTGATAATTATTATTAACATAAATTAAATAGCCGAATGGCTACCATTTAATTTATGCTTCCTTTTTGAGGTGTGTGCAATGAAGTGCAGCCCTAAGCTGCTATAACATCAACACTCCCTCTCAGCTAGGGATGATACTTCCACCTGCACACGACACATCATATCAATATGAAAACAAAATAGAATATCACCTCATCGTGATATCAACCATCATGGCTACCTCCATAGATGGTATATACAAGTGCTCATCACTTAATGTGATGTTGTCACCTCAATGTGACTTTCACCATGGCTCCTCCAGAGGGTGATACACAAGCACAAGTAAATCATCACGGATTCCCTCACGTGATGTTGTCTTGGAGTCACACACATGACATCCACCATGGCTCTCCCAGAGGGTGGAAACAAGGGCTTTCACCTCAAATCTCGAAGAGAAATGCACTACCAAGGACTTGCACCTCAAATCTCTCTCAATAGAGAAATGTATTATCAAGGGCTTACACCTCAAATCTCTCTCAATAGAGAAATGCATTAACAAATCTGAAGATCACTGATACTAAGACTCCCTCTCAGCTAGGACTTCATTCTCCACCATATCAAGCTTGTCTCGAAGGTACACAAACCTTATCCTGAAGAGATGCTTGATGAGAATGACTACCATCTGCTCATCAGAGCTGATATACCTCAACTGAATATCTTTTCTCAATATCATATCTCTGATATAGTGGTATGCTTACTTTATCATGAAACCCATGTAAAGACAGAAAGCTTCTCAAAGCTTTGATTGACACAAGGGATGACAATTGGCTTCAATACTTGTTCAACCAATCCTGCAAGGAGCTTTCGAAGCCACACAACTTCTCGAGCTATCACACAAGCCATAATGTTCTTGGCCTCTGTTGTACTCAGTCCCACAGAAAACTGCTTCCTGTTGTACCAGGATATCATCGCAAGCCTCAACTGAAACAACATCTAGAGCAACACAACCATCATCTTTAGGTTCAGTAGGCTTTCTCTAAATCTTCAATCACTTGCATCAACCATTTGACCTCATTGTCCAAGATTGCCTGCAACACTTGTCTGTAGAGAAATGGTTTCCAACGCACACCTCTGTAGAGATTCAGGGTTGTCCTCTTCGACCGCATTCTAGATCACTCTATTCTAAATAGGTTTGCGGAGTTACCAATCCAGGTTGACTTGAGCAATTCAGAACCCAACTGCTTGAAGAGGTACTTCAACAATTTAACATCCAGCCTTGCAACATTGCAACCCTTACTTATTCTCAACGAGTCATAGAACTCCCTCTTAAGGTTAATTCTTCTTTTTCCAAAAGATGACTTTAGCTAATTATTTAGTCTCAAAGTTGCAAGTAGAGTCTCCATCCTTCAACCTATAGGATGCATCATGCTCTTCTTGAAAGCAATCTCTTACGCTTCTGATTTATCCTGAAATCATTAACAAGAGATTACTCATAGTTCATGGAACTTCAACTATCTCAAATAGACATACCATAACTAGGAGCATACATGATTGACTATCTCGATAGCGTGAATTAGTGGCTACAAAATAATTCATGAACATTATTCAACCATGCAATACTTCAAAAAATCTCAAGAGTAATAGATAATTAATTCATCAATCATGACATGTCTTTCTTTCAATTTCTCAAAAAAGCTAATCTCAAAAGACAATCTTCACAATTTAGCATGATACAACTTGCAATGAATAAATCTAAAGAATCTTATCACAGTGATCACTATTTACTGGTCACACATAAACCTAAGTAAATGATGTCAGATTTGCACAACTCAACAAACTGAATTTTAGCCTAGAATGGTAATCAAAACAAAGAATACTTATCTCTTAAATATTCTGAAGGGTGGACACGGTATGATACACTGCTCTTGCGTTTAGTACACAACCTTCACAGCTTGAACATAGGCCCATGACTAGAGTAGAAATTCACTAGAATCATTTTGGGGAGAGATCTCAATCACATCCGCAAATGAAGCATGTTGATTAGGCTTGGTAGGACAATCCTTCACATAGTGACCAAATTTGTCACATCTAAAGCATTGAACACGAGAGAGGTCCCACTTCTTCTTGAATGCAAGAGCACCATCTGACCCATTATCTCGATTTCTCTTAAAGAATCCTTTCTTCCAAACTTTTCCTTTCTTCAATGAATGAGAGGCGAGAGCATGTAAATCTTCATTCTTTGAGCTTTGACCAATGCCCCTTGCCGTTAGTCTCGACTCCTCTTGAATGCAGTCAATCCTCAATTGATCAAACTTGGGAAGTTTAGATCTTGCACTGATTCCTTGAATAAACGACTCCCATGAAAGTGGAAGGCCATTGAGAGCAAGCATAGTCAAGTCTTTGTCATCAATCATGTGACCAATTGTGGAGAGCTGATCTCTTATCTCTGAAATCCTCATGAAGTAGGTGATGACAAACTCTTCTTCCTCCAGCTTAATGTGAAGCAAACTCTTCTTCCGCCAGCTTAATGTGAAGAAGTTGTTGCTTCAAGGTTAGGGCACGACTGGTGTTTTTGATTTTGTACATCTACTCCAATGTTTTGAACATCTCCCTTGCGGTATCCAACTTGAAGACAATCGGAACAATATGATCTTTGATGGAATCAACCAACACTTTCTTTGCCCTAGTATCTTTCTTCCTCCACTGCAACTTCTCTTCTTCCTCCTTAGGTTCGGGAACTTTTGTTTTCACAAACTCAGCCAAATCATTCTCTTCCAATGTGAGCATGATCCTGAACCTCCATGATGTGTAGTTAGAAACTCCTTCGAGTCTATCCTCGATTATCAGACCGTTCACCATCTTGAAATTTGAAATAGGAGATAGACTGAAAAAGATTAGAGTGAGTGCTGCAAACTAAATCTGATCACGATCTTTTTCAAACCCGCTTTGATACCATGTTAGTGTTTCTTAGATCAGATTAAACAACTGAAAGCACTTAATCTATTGCAACACATAAGACAATAAACACAACAAGATACCCTGGGAAAACCCTCCTCTTGAGGGAGAAAAACCCAGTAAATGATTCTCTTATATAAGGTAGAACAAGAGCAGAAATCTGCTTACAACCTAGGCCCAACAATGGCCAATAAGTGATACAATGAAATCGCACCTCTTCCTAGATGCAAGATATACAAATGAATGAGATCTTCCTTGAATTCGAACTGCTGCTATGAAGGTGCAAACTTCTGCTCTAATTGCGAATTTACTTGATGAACTTGAATGATAATAATGACAATACAAGACCTTGTATATATACAATTTAGGCGCCTCTTCAACTTAGGTCGGCCCTCTATAAAGAAACATAATAAATGATAATGACAAGTAAGGTCGGCCCAAGCAACAAGCAATACATGCGAATCATTAGAGTCAGCCCTTTATGTTTGATAATTATTATTAACATAAATTAAATAGCCGAATGGCTACCATTTAATTTATGCTTCCTTTTTGAGGCGTGTGCAATGAAGTGCAGCCCTAAGCTGCTATAACATCAACAACTGTTATAAAGGAGTTTGGTCATTATAGATCGTAAGAAGAAATAATCCCACAACAGTCCAATACTAATAAATATTAAATATTAATATATAATATAATAAATTTTATTAGAGAAAGTTAATATTAATAACTATATATTAATATGTAAATATATCTGAATATGTAAAGTTAATATATTAATATTAAATATTATAAATAAAGTTAATATTTAATGTTAATTATATTAATATATAATAATAAAATTAAATATATTTGTATGTTCTCTTTCTTGAAAATCTCATGTATTATATTGAAAGCAATGACCAATATTATCAAAATATAGCTTCTATTGCAATAATACAATAAAAAAGCACTCAAATAAAAACTACACTCCTATAAGGTATATCACAACTTGCCATTCCTTCTTTCTTCCATTCGGAGTTGCTTGCTCTGAGCCATTGATACCACTTGCACACAAAGTTGACAGAGACTTCAAAAGCCTTGAAGAAAGAAAGAAGGTGGATATCATAATATAACAATATCTTGCACGGAAAGGAAATAAAGATCTTGCTGTTGGTTTCAAAGCTACATGTAGGAGAATATGACAGGCACAAATAAATGGCCTTGAAAGATTTCCCATACATCAAACAATTATGATTATTAATATTCTGGTGAGCAAAAGTTTGATGTATGTTGTGGAATACAATGAACCATATCAACCTTTTGTTAGAATGAAATATCTCATTCACTAGGATTCTTACACACCTTAAATGAAAAAAGTAATTAAACACCAACATTTGCGAGTTGGTCAACGATGACATTACATTCTTTGAAACAATGCTTGAAGCCTAAAGTTTCAAATATGTTACCTATCAATTTCACATATTATAGTATGCCTTGAAATTTACAGTTCTTCATGCCCCTACTATTGCACTTAGAAATAGTAACTTGAGAGTTGCCTTCTGCTGCAAAGTTACATCCCATTGTTTTGGCTAATTAAACCCCTTTAACAAGCGCTAAAAGTTTTGCTTCGTTGTTAGTTTTGGAGCCTAGGAAACAAATCCCCCTTTTACAAAAGCACCAATGGATGTGCAAGATCACCTTCCCACTAGGCAGTCCTGGGTTACCTTTCAATGCATTGTCAAAATTCAATTTCAAGGATCCTTCCTGAGGGTGCTCCCTTATACTTACTTTTCTATTCTTCTTATTACCGATCACCCCATTAATGGGACATTTTCCTACTTGTTTGTTGGGAGAGATTTATAGCTTGATTAGACAATGATTTGATATTTTGAGGTCATAGAAATAGGCTGCAATTTGTTATTTTCATTTATCTAAGCTTTTGTAAAAGGTACATGTGCTTTATTCCTACTACATATGATAACTCCTTTGTTCGACTATCATTTAAGTCTATTAAAAGTGTAGATGTTTGTTGGAGCATTGAAAGACTACTAAGTTGTATGTATTTCAATATTTTTTCACTCACTGGTGCAAACCATATTTTAGTTTTCTTGTAAAATTTCAAAAAAGCTTATATTTAGTTGTGAGTGATGCATTTTATATTTTATCAAGCTCTTACAGATTATATTTGATTAGCAAAATTTCGATCTTGTGTTTATTGTGGCCATTTGGAAGGTGCTTCAAACTTTGCCAAACTTACAGTGGACCAAGATTAAATTAGTAGTAGAGATATTATTTTAGCTATGGTGAGACAATCTGTAGTGATGATTACTTGCAGGATGCAACATTGCTTGTTTCATGGTTTCAAACATGCGTATATCTTTTAAGATCACTATTGCCAATGTTTTTTCGACCTTATGATTGGTGGTAAGATCAACATCATAGGTATAGTAGGGAACCCTTCTCTATTATAGTATGCACGCTTTATTGAATAGATCAAATTGGTCAACTGAAACACCCTTTCCATTCATTGAATTGCCTTTCCTTGGCTCCATCGATCTATTGTGCTATTTACATACGGATTAAGTTGCCGGTTTTGATATGGGGTCAAGTACGGGTATGAGATTTTGGTACATCGGTACAACGATTTTTTTTCTTGGGTATGGTATGTTTGGGCACGACTAATAATATATGCCAAAAAATTAAAAAATATATAAAATTGCAAATACATTTGATAATATTATATTTTAGGATAATAATGACATTTGATCTTTGATAGTATGATACTTCATCATTGATCAATGATATTATGATAGTCATAAAGATAATTGTCTAGTTGTCAGTTTTGGTCTCCATTCGTAGGCCCCAAACTAGTGGGGGCCTTGATGGGGTTGAGGGTTAGAACCCCTCATGTGGTTCTTGGGGCAATGCCCCTAGTGGGGTTGAGGGGTAGCACCCCTTGGGATTTGGGGGCAACACCCTAGGTGGGGTCGAGGGACAACGCCCCTCATGGGGGTTTGGTTGAGGGGCAACACCAAGCCCAAATGAAGGCCTTTGAAACCACAAAAACCTTCATGGTGCACGCTATTTTCACAATTTTATCTTCAAAAGCACTGTTTGCATTTTAAATGTTTCTTTTTTTTAATTATTTCTTGCCGCTTGCAAGGTGTTGGCACCTGTAGGAGTGCTTGGAAACATCTGGGAACACTTGGGAGCACCCTGTAAGCCTCAGGTGCTCTCGGGCCCTCCCTCGGGTGCTCTCAAATCGGGATGATCTTGAAGCGGGCACATGAGCTCAATTAGGAGAACTAGGTAACATAGCATACATAGTATAGATTGGCTAGATCCATTGTAGATTCAGTTGATAGTAAAGTAAGTGTAGGGATTCTTAGTGGAGATTCCATTCATTACCCTACTTTGGCATCCATTTGAATCCATAATGAAGCCAGATCCAAGCTCCATTTACTGGAAAATAGAAACTAGAGGTAGGGCAAGCCCCAAAAATTGGGTGGCTAAGAACCCGAACCTGCCGATGATATTCTGAAAAGTAAAGGTATGCACATTTCACTTGTTGATCTGATAATTCTTTAGTAGATGGTAGACAAAGAATGCTTAACTGGTGGGCCTGAATTCATATCTAGCATTGACTCTTATTTAATGTCAGTTAGCTTTGAGTCTTATGTAGAGTCAGCTAGAGTTAACTGTTATGTAATTTTGAATTTTAGCAAGTGTTTTACTTACTGCTGGACGGAAGGGAACAGGCTGTTTTATCATATCGTAGAGTATTTGTTTATCTGAACCTTGTGCTGGGCACAATCATACTTTGTGAGATACCTGTAACAAGTCAGAATCATGTCTAGGAAAAGATTGGGTCTATTACATTTTATTCAGACATAAAGCAGTCAAGTTCATATGTTCTTAGTGAAGCAAGTTGAAGTTTCTAATTTCCCAGGCATTGGAATTGCAGATAGTGTGTATGTTGCAGCCAAGATTAGGGTGTATCAATTTCGTAGACAATATGCATCTATTATGCATGTAATAGTATGCACCTAATTATACATGATTTAAGCTTGAAAGTTGTCGTAGATTTAGAACAAGTGTTGGCAGCAGGTTGATTATGATACCATTTCAAAATTATAGTTTGATGTGGCTTGATATAAATGTAGTATGGCAGAAGTTTTGAAGCCTTGGTCATGAAGGGATACATTGATATGGTGTCCTAATTTGTATTGGAGAGTCATATAGGCATCTGATGATTTGAGTTAGCCTTGCAGCATTCAGTGCACTTTAGTCAAAGAGCTGATTTTCACATTCTGCTAAATGAAACTTCATATTATATGGTGACAATCATTGAGCTGATTTTTGTATTGGTGAAACTAAGTTCACCACTATGAAACTTGACTATGAATATACCTTTGACCATGTTACTTTTGTACCAAATATTTAATATTCTGTACTGCATTTTCTTGGAAACAGACCTTAGAATTTGTTCTGGTTTGATTTACTAGCTACATTATTGTTTTAGCTATCTTGTCTACACAAAATGATCATTGATTTTAAAGATGGTACTTATAGTCAGTAATAATTAGGATTTGTTCATGGAGCATATAGTTGAAATGAACATCACGAAATACTAGAATGAATGGTATATTGGAATAATATTAAAGAATGTGATAGTATAACAACGATTACACTTGTCTTTAATAGCTCTTTTATAACTGCTCTTTATGTAGCCGTTGTCATCATTCCTATTGTAATTGTTGTCTATTCTTAGACATGTTTCAATAATATTAGAATGTGATCTCTGTTTGAGATTATATGCTTTTTCTTTCAACTCATTCTTTTGTTCATACTAACATTGGTATTAGAGCCATGGTTTAGTCTCTTGAAAGAAGTTGAGAAGAGAATGTCAAGAGTGAAGTAATTTGCTAAAACATGCAAGTTACAGCTGTGTTACTTGTTCGGTACCCTAAATCTACAGGTTTGGTTCTGATCCAACCTAGATATGTATTCGAGTTCGGTTTGTTGGGGGATCAATCTAGGGCTCTAGAAAAATACAATGGGTTTGTCAGGGATGAAGCTAGGTGAACCTGTCATGAATTTCATGATATTTTCCACCATTGTTGCGAATCTCCCACTTTTCCATGGTGAATTGTGTTTAAAATAATTGAAAACCTTTCCTTCTGTTTTCATGGGGTCTGTAAATATGGCAACATCTGTAAATATTGTGGACACAATTCACTTTGTTCACTTTGGCATTTTAATATCTTGACATTTGAAAAAGCATTTTATGTTAGACACAATTCACTTTGTTCATTTTAATATGTAAATATTAAAAACTAAAGGATATGCATTTTAAAGAATGTATTTAGTTAAGTGCATAATTGTTAAGCGTTCTAATGTGGGCAAAAATTATTCTACATGATGACACCTAATTATATAATATTAAAATTAAGTAAAGTAAAAATTATTCTAATAATATAGTTTAGTGTTGCCGTATTTTTTATAATTGAGGAGAAGTCAACTATTCTATTTATTTGTGTTGATTTTTTTTTTTTTTTTTTAATAATGACAATTACAGACCTAATCATATATAGTTAAAAGAATAGGCATTTAAAATAAATTATTAATATTAGTATAATTATTATTATTAATAATAAAATTAATAGCTATGTATGTTAATTAATTTTTAAAATTAATAATATATATTAATATTAACTTCCATTATAATTTTATTATTATATTATAATATTATATATGAACTTTTTTTTTGGTAGATAAGAGGCTTAAAGCCAAATAAATTGATTTGCCAAAATTTACAACTCTATGTACATGGGTCTTTCGACCCCCATAGACACACAGATAACATGCTAGTTTTTAGCCATTGTGAATCTACAGGGCTACAAAGATTTAACCAAAATCTGGCCACATCGTCCTCCTTGTTGGGGCCTAAGACTTCCACTGCATCCAGGCCGGGCACTTATGAACTGCCAACAATTGAGCCGCCTCTAACAAGTGAACTCCCAATGCATCCAACCGATGACCCTTTGCTGTGTATCTCGTTGGGCTCTTTAGGGGTTGCGGGCTTCATTCAAACAAAATTGCCTTGAAACCCGACGGACATAGCCCCACCTCCTTTGGATTCATCACCGCCTTATGAATTTATTGAGTCCTTGGTCGAGTTGGCAAGATTATCCACCGATGTATCAAAGCTTATGCCATCTGCAACCATGTTGGCCAAGTTGTTCGCCTCCTTGTTAATTTCCCTGTACACATGGTTGATCATTATATCATCAAAATACTTCAAGAATTCCATTGCTCTGCTCAACAAGGCATTCAACTTCCAGTTGGGTGTTGAACTAGTTTGCAATGCATTTATAATGATCGCAGAGTCTCCTTCAATGGCAAGTTTCTTGATCCCCAGGGCTGTACAAAGACCCAACCCTTCAACAAGTGCACTTAATTCTGCACCATTCTTGGAGATGATTCCAAGAGGAACTGCTTTCTTGCCGATGACTGTGCCATTCCAGTCTCTCACAATACATCCAGCCCCACCCGTACCTGGGTTCCCTCGAGCAGCCCCGTCGAAATTCAAGTTAGCCCAACCAAAATTTGGAGGCAACCAGACACCTTTTGCTCTCTGTTTCTTAGCATCATTTGAACCTGTCCCAAAAAAAGGTGGGATTTTGAGATTGGGCCAATTCTTCCTCATACAATTATCCCACTCAGTGAAGATGACCCCTGCTTTAACATGTTTCAAATTACTACTGTTAACAACTTTAGTAATCGCCCTCTCCACCTTGATAAAAAAGGGCTCTAATTCTGTTTTCTTCCCTTGAAAGATTCTCTTGTACCTCTCTTTCCAAATCTCCTAGATTAGGAGAGAAGGACTAATCATCCATAAATTCCCAAACAAACTTGATTTAAAAGTCCTCGACCACGATTTAAATAGATTAAGTATGTCGTTAGGTAGGGCTGAGATCCACCCTAGTCTAGCACACAACCATTGCCAACATTGTTGTAAGAATGGATAGCTTAGCAAAATGTGATCTACAGTTTCTGAATCTCTTTCGCAAAGGGCACATCTGGATGGGCCATGATAGCCTAACTTTTTGAACCACTCAGCAGTAATAATTCTCCCCTGTAGGGCAGCCCATGCAAACATGCTTGCTTTGGGCAGGCAAGAGTTATTCCAACATAGGTCATTTGCTAGATCCTCCCCTCTGTTGTTATCTTTATTAATCAATCCATACCCATCCCTTGAGTTGTACTATCTGGATTTAGAACCAGTCCAAACTATTTGATCTTGACCTTTTCTAGGAGAGATCCACCTTGCCTTAAGTAACTCTCTCAATTGAGCTGCTTGATTGCTATCCTGACAAACCTCCTCAAAGTTTTTCCATCTCCAAATCACAGCCGACTCTACTGGCTCAATCACCATCTAATCTCTGACCTTGTCTCCCCAAGCCAACTTGAATTGCTCTTTAAATCCCTCCGTTTGCATAAGATGGTCCAGGGCAGGGCAGCCACCCTAGGAGTCTTCCCAAAATAAAGCACATTTTCCATCAATTATATCCCAAGAAATGAAATCCGTGATCAATTCCCTGCATTCCAACATAAAATTCCAGATTCTAGAGCCTCTGGGAGGAGTAGGAGTTCTGAAATACCTTCACGATCTGATGACTCTTAAGTATTTGCTTTTCAGGATTCTTACCCATTTCAGATCCGGGTGAGAATACATTCTCCAAATGAGTTTCTCAAGCTTGTTCCCCCCATATCTTTTGGCCTGCAGATCTTATCCCAAGCAATTCTGACCATCTTTTTCTGTTCAGATACTCCTTGCTAGAAGAATCTCCTCATAATTTGAACTAGTTGCTTGTTGACTCTGCTGGAAAGAGATAAGCATTATAGGAGATATATGGGAAGGGCTGTAATGACCGATTTCAAGAGCACCTGTCGACCAGCCCATGATAACAACCTTCCCTTCCATGAGGTAAGTTTCTGCTCAATCTTGTCCTTGAGAGGGTCCCACAATCTTGTTGTTCGGGTTCCAAAGTTCAATGGTTATCCCAAATATTTACATGAAAGAGAGCCTAAGTTAAATCCAAGTATGCTCCTGATACTTTCACTTAATGAACTGGGGTATTGAAAAAGAATATCTCTGACTTGTCTTTGCTGACCACTTGCCCCGAAGCCAATATTATAAATATTATATTAAAATATGTTTATTTGTTTAATATTCTTGATTTTAAGTTGTAAATATGTATATATTTATGATTTTTCATATGTTTTCATATTGACGAACCCAATCACAAATTGTTTTGGTTGAATTCGTGAATTGAATTGGCCAACCCGAACCCAAACTACTACTAGGACAGGTAACATAGAGTTACATAGATCATGTAGTTGAAAAATTGTGAAGGCATGTTGTAACATACTCACAAAAAGGAATATCTTAAGTTGTGCAAATAATCACAAGTTTTTTGTATGGGTCACAGACAATGAAATCAAAAAGCTTGCATGAGTTTTTTTTCAAGTTGCAAGCCAAACCAAACAATGGAAAGTCTAGTTGTGGAGAAGCTTGTGAATGAAAGATTGCAATGAGGGCACATGTCAACAGTATCATGCATGTGAGAAATCTATAAGCACATTACTAGTCAAGAGGATTGTAGGTCAATTATTATTGCATGCATTCTTTTAAATGAGAAGTCTTATAGTTGTGGATGTTTGAAAAATGATGCGAATTTGCAGAGAATCTTATAATTTGTAGCAAGCATGGAAAGGAGGTTTATTATAATTTTTGGGGTTGACGTCCAATACTCAAAATATAGTCATGCTAGAGGCACAAAAATTGGTGGGTAAAAATTAAAATATATGGAGTCATAACATATTCATTGCCACTAAATATTGAGAATGTGATACAAAACTTTTGGGCATAGATTCTAGGCCTATTATTAACCCAAGTGATTATGATAGGTGTCATGGAGAAGCCTTGCTAATTCTTAAGTTGTGAGTGTTGTCAGTATTTGATAATTTAATCTTTTGCTAATTCTTAAGTTGTGAGTGTTTGTCAGTATTTGATAATTTAATCTTTGAAGTTGGAAATGTTGCATTTGCACATGCACTATGGGATAGTTTGAAAATCAAATTGTAAGTTTTCAATATAGTTATATATATATTAAAAAAATTGTTGTTTTCTATTAAATTGCATGAGGATGGGACTTTGCTAGAGCATCTTCTAAAACTCAAAGATTATAGGAATTAGGTTGCCACAATCAACAAACTAGTGGATGAGGAAGATATGTTTGCTCTATTCATTAATAGCTTGTTGCCCTCCTATGGAGAAGCCTTGCTAATTCACAAGTTGTTAGTATCTGTAGATATTTGATGATTTAATCTTTGAAGTAGGAAATATTGCATTTGCACATGCACTGTGGGAAAGTTTGAAAAACAAATTGTACGTCTTCAGTAGAGTTCTATATTTAAAAAATTTGTTGTTTTATATTAAATTGCATGAGGATGCGACTTTGTTAGAGCTGTTAGTGTTTTGAAGATCAGATAATACAACTGAAAGCACTCAGAAAATTGCAACACATAAGACAATAAACACAGCAAGATACCCTGGGAAAACCCTCCTCTTGAGGGAGAAGAACCCAACAAATATTTCTCTTCTATATTGAAGGAACAAGAGCAGAAATCTGCTTCAAACTCAGGCCCAACACAAGGCCGAATTTGAATACTAACACCTTTCCTAGATGCGAATATGTTTCTCCTGGAAATCGGCCTACTGCTGCAAGATGAATAGCTGTTGCGCAAGTGCGAACTTCTGCTTGTATGCGAGTTATGCTTGATAAGCTTCATGTACAAATGAACAACCATGACCTTGTATTTATACAAAATGTGGTGACTCTTCAAGTAGGTTGGCCACCTTTAATAAATAAAGAATTACAAGATAGCAAGGTAGGTTGGCCTCACTTGGAATAATAAATTACAAAATAATCTCAATGAGGGTCGGCCTCATACATTAAATCAAACATGTATAAATTAAATAGCCATAGGCTATCATTTAATTTAATATAACATGATGTCATCGCTGGAAGAAGCAGCCCAATGTTGCTAATAACATCAACACTCCCTCTCAACTAGGGATGATACTTCCAGTTGCACAAAACATATCACCTCATTGTGATAAAGGAGCTTATCACCTTCATCGGGAAAGCATATAAGATATCACCTCATCGTGATATTGACCATCATGGCTACCTCCATAGATGGTATTTACAAGTGCTCATCACTCAATGTGATGTTGCCACCTCACCGTGACTTTCACCATGGCTCTCCCAGACGGTGAAACACAAGTACAAGAAAATCATCACGGACTCCCTCACGTGACGTTGTAATGGAGTCACACACATGACATCCACCATGGCTCTCCCAAAGGGTGGAAACAAGGGATTTCATGTCGAACTTCTCCTGAGAGAAAAACTCATAGCCAAGGGATTTCACCTCGAACTTCTCTCAGAGAAGAACTCCTTACCAAGGGATTTCACCTCGAACTTTGTGAATGGTAAAAAGCATTCATATTAACATGAAAAAGAGATTACATAAAGTAGAAGTTACAAGTTATTGTAGATATTAAATATCTACCTACTATCTACCTACCAGATACTGTAGAAACAGTATAAAACTAAACTAAACTAAAACATTCTAATATTGACCATTAACATAAGAATATAATATTCTAACACCCCGTCCAGAAAAAATAGAGAAGGCTGCCCCCTTCTTTAGAATGTGTTGCAACAAGAGACAAAAGCCTGCCACTGACTCTGCCACCGAGATGAGTTTGCCACCAACCCTCCCAGAAACTGTAGAATTGCTGACCAGAAGTCATCACAAAACGTCCAACCTGACATCGGGTAACAAAGTTGTCCCTCCCTTAAACCAGAGACACACTGAGAACAACTGCCAGGATTTTGAGGATAAATCGAAAAATTGTCAAAAATTTTGTAGATGAGCACGATGCCCCAAAACAGACTGCAAGAAGCCACAATTTTTAAGGAAAAAATCGCCAAACCCAAATTACAAATCATCGATTTTTAAAAAAAAAAAAAAATGGTAAAAACCAAATACTAGAGAGCCCTCCCGAACAATAGAAACCTTGACAAGGGTATACAGGAAAAACTCTTAATTTTTGAGGAGAAAATTAGAAACCCTCCCAAAAATTTTTAAGGGAAAAAATTATGAAAACCTAGAAGACAATTTTTTTTTTTATATATAAGGTAAAAATATTTAAAAAATCCAGAATAAACTGATTTTTTTTTTTTTTGGGAAAAAATAATTAAAAAACCCATAAAGCCAAATTTTTAGGCACGAACTTTGAGACACCTAGAAAAATCAGAGATCAACCCAGTTGAGATCTCGAAAAACCCAAAAAGAATCTGCAGACGAAACTTTCATTTCACCTTGAAACAGAGGGTCAAAACCTTAGACGAATTTGCAGAAACCCTAGGCGACCATTAAAGCACATAAATTTGCAGAAAACCCCTTAAAGACTTCTGAAATCGCAGCAGAAAGAGGGCAAAAACCCTAGGCGACGTGGGTACAAGCAGAAACAACCACCTGAAGCTCAAAAAATCGAGCAAAAAAACATCAAAATCGTGCCCAGAAATAGTTGAAAAATGCGGGCAGACAAAGGACGGAATCTGTAGGCAAAAGAGCCAGAAAAACTCTCCAAGACGCAGCCAAAAATGTGACCCAAATGTGTTCGGTAGAGACCAGAAGATAACGACCAAACAAGAATAGATTCGCAGCCACGAAAGAGGAACATCGTGACCATGACCAGAGCCAAGAACGTGACCAACAAAGGTCGAAAAATCGTGGCCAAAACCAAGAAAGACGTGCACCCAGAAAGGAGTCGAAGTCATGCCCTCAGCAAGAGAAAAAACGTGCCCAAAAAATTCGCTTATTTATCAGAAAAAAAAAAAAACAGATTTTAAAGACAAAAAATGCAAGTTGAACCCGTCTTTTTTTTACTCAAAGCCTTCCACAAATTCGTGGCTAGAGAAAACAAGACCCACAAAATTTTCCAGAAACAATGGTGCCCTCGAATTTCCTCAACAAAAAAATCCTGATTATTTTAGAGAGGGTTTCGATTTTCTGTGAGAAGAAAACTCACGAAAAATCTCAGCAAAAAACCCTCGATATTTTTCAAGACCTAGCAGCCACGAATTTACCTAGAAACCTTAGTCTGCTCTGATACCATGAAACAATGTTGGCTAAACATTGCTTGAAATAACACAAGAACAAATTACAATATATTGAAGAGGTAAATTACTATAGGCATTAAAATGTCTAACTACCTCAACTACTAACTACTGTAGATATAATTGACCATTATACAAAGGAAGAATATAATATTCTAACAAACTTCTCTAATAGAGAAGAACTCATTCAAGAGGATCATTGATATTGAGACTCCTTCTCAGTCAAGGCTGCATTCTCTACCATACCAAACTTTTCTCGAAAGTACACAAAATTTATCCTAGAGAGGGGCTTGGTGAGGATGTCTGCCGTCTGCTCATCAGTGTTGATATACCTCAACTATATAGCTTTCCTCAATACCATATCTCTGATATAATGGTACTTGATCTCAACATGTTTTGTTTTGTCATGAAACACAAGATTGACAGAAAGCTTCACACAACTCTGGTTATCACAATGAATGATAGTAGGCTCCATTGATTGTCCAAACAATCCTGCTAAGAGCTTACGAAGCCACACTGCTTCACGAGCTGCAATATACTCTGCTTCGGTTGTACTTAATGCTACTGAAGACTGCTTCTTGCTGCACCAAGATATCATAGCAGATCCCAAACTGAAGCAACAACCAGAGGTACTTTTTCAATCAGTAAAACTCCCTACCCAATCAAAATCAGTAAAACCATGCAGCTCCAAATCCACACTTGTAGAATATCTCAACCCATATCCAAATGTGCCACACAAGTATTTCAGGATATGTTTAGCTGCAACAAGATGTATCTACCTTGGTTCACACATAAACTGGCTAAGTGCACTCACTGCATAACAGATGTTTGGTCTAGTGTTAACTAGATACATCAATGAACCAATCAGCTGCCTATACATTGTAGAATCCACCAGTTCTGAACTAGCGGCAACCTCCTTCAACTTGTGTAAGTTAGTCTCCATAGGTGTAGACATAGGTTTGCAATCAATCATTCCAAACCTCTTCAGAATGTCAATGGTATACTTCCCTTGACATAGAATCATCTCGTCTGGCTTTTGCCAAACTTCTAAGCCAACAAAGTAATGCATGAGACCAAGATTCTTCATTTCAAATTCAGAAGCTAACTCCTTGCATTTGAGAATGGGGTGTTCTTTTGCAATAAGAATCAGATCATCAACATACAAAACCAAAATCAATGCTTCACCATTAATTACCTTGAAGTAGAGGTTAGAATCTGCATCATTCTTTGAGAAACCCAGACTCAACAGGTAACGATCAATCCTTTCGTACCAAGCATGAGGAGCTTGCTTAAGACCATGCAAGGCCTTTTTTAGCTTGCAAACATGAGACTCCTTCCTATGCACCTCAAATCCATTGGGTTGCTCAATGTAGACCTCTTCTTCTATTACACCATTCAGAAAGGTTGTCTTTACATCCATTTGGTGAATCTTCCATCCTCTAGATGCAACAATAGCAATAATGGTTCTAACAGAAGTATAACGAGCCATAGGAGCGAAGGTTTCTTCATAGTCAACTCCCTCTTTTTGTGAGAACCCTCTTGCCACAAATCTTGCCTTGTACTTCTCAATGCTCCCATCTGCGGCATGCTTGATCTTGAAGAGCCATTTAGAAGACACCACAGATTTGCTTTCGGGTCTAGGAACGATATCCCAAACATCATTCTTAAGTATGGATTGATACTCCTCAGTCATAGCATCTTTCCATACTTGTTGACTAGAAGCTTGCTCAACATTGGAAGGCTCTGACTCAATAATCTGACTCATCAACGCCATATAATCAAAGAACTTATTAGGTCTCTTACTTTAAAAGTTCCTCGTGGGGCTCCAAAACTTTCTGCATCCTGCATTATTTTCTTGGCCCAAAAAGGTCTCTTCCTCCCAATCACAATATATGTAGGCCTGTCAGTTGGCTCCAAGGGTTTAGCTGGATCATCATCTTCTTTAGGTTCTGGAACCTCCTTCTGATTCTCAGGAACATGATCAACTTCCATATCCTGAGGAGGCTCTTCTTCATCGACCTCCATATGAGTGCCCTTGGATCTTCTGAATGCAACATCTTCCTCAAATGTGACATCTCTACTGATCTCAATAGTCTTCTGACCCGGGATGTAGATTCTGTAGGCTTTTGATGTCTCATTGTAGCCCACCAGAATTCCCTTCTACCCAGAAGGTTCCAACTTTGTTCTCTTTTCCTTTGGAATATGGGCATACACTGGACACCCAAAGATCCTCAAATGACTGACTTCAGGCTTCACCACTGAGAATGCTTCTTCAGGAGTTATATTCTCCAAGATTCTGTGGGGACTTCTGTTCTGCACATAGACGGTTGTCCTAGATGCCTCAACCCAAAGTGAGGTTTGTAGGTCTTGATCATGTATCATTGCTTTGACTGCTTCCACAATAGACTTGTTCTTTCTTTTAGCAACACCGTTCTGTTGAGGATTATAAGGAACACTGAACTCCCTCTTAATCCCTCCTTCAATGCAGAAATCACAGAAGATACCGAAAGTGTACTCTCCTCCGTTATCGAATCTCAAAACTTTGATCTTTTTCCCGGACAAATTTTCTACTTGTGCTTTGAATTCTTTGAATCTTTCTAATACCTCCTCAGATTCTTTAGATCTCAAGAAATAAATTCAAGTCTTTCTAGAGTAGTCATGAATAAAAATAATGTAATACAAGAAACCACTAGAAGATGCAATAGACATTGGACCACATAAATCAGAATGAATGAGATCAAGAATACATTTAGATCTACTTTCTCTACTATGAAACGTACCTTTTGTATTCTTACCTAAGGCACAACCTTTGCATGTACCTTCATGTTCTTGGTTGAATTTCGTCGAGTGAGAGGCGAAAACATGAATATGTTCATTAGTTGAACTTTGACCAACGCCTCTAGCTGCTAACCTTGACTCCTCTTGAATGTAGTCGGCCCTCAACCGATCAAACTTGGGAAGTTTAGATCTTGCACTGATCCTCTGAATGTAGGACTACCATTGAGAGCAAGCATGGTCAAGTCTTTGTCATCAATTATGTGACAAATTGTAGAGAGCTGGTCTCTCAATTTTGAAATCCTCATGAAATAAGCAATCACTGTTTCTCCTTTCGCCATCTTCACATGGTGAAGTTGTTGCTTCAGTGCAAGTGCTCGGTTGGTGTTGTTGATTTCGTACATTTCTTCCAATGTTTTGAACATGTCCCTTGCCGTCTTCAGCTTGGAAACAATCGAAACAATATATCTTTAGCGGAATCAACCAACATCTTCTTTGCCTTGGTGTCTTTCTTCCTCCATTGCAACTTCTCTTCTTCCTCCTCAGTTTCGGGGACTTTGGTTTCCACAAATTCAGCCAAATCATTCTCTTCCAAGGTGAGCATGATTCTGAACCTCCATGATTTGTAGTTAGAAGCTCCTTCGAGTCTATCCTTAATTTTCAGACCATTTACCATTTTGAAACTAAATAGAGATAGACAAATAAAGAGATCAAGGAGAATGTTGCAAAACAAATCTGACCACGATCTTCTTCAAACCCGCTCTGATACCATGTTAGTGTTTTAAAGATCAGATAATACAACTGAAAGCACTCAGAAAATTGCAACACATATGACAATAAACACAACAAGATACCTTGGGAAAACCCTCCTCTTGAGGGAGAAAAACCCAACAAATATTTCTCTTCTATAATGAAGGAATTAGAGCAGAAATCTGTCTACAACTCAGGCCCAGCACAAGGCCGAATTTGAATACTAGCACCTTTTCTAGATGCAAATATGTTTCTCCTTGAAATCGGCCTGCTGCTGTAGGATGAATAGCTGCTGCTCAAGTGCGAACTTCTACTTGTATGCGAATTATGCTTGATAAGCTTAATGTACAAATGAACAACCATGACCTTGTATTTATACAAAATGTGGTGACTCTTCAAGTAGGTCGACCGCCTATAATAAATAAATAATTACAAAATAGCAAGGTAGGTCGGCCTCACTTGGAATAATAAATTACAAAATAATCTCAATGAGGGTTGGCCTTATACATTAAATCAAACATGTATAAATTAAGTAGCCGTAGGCTATCATTTAATTTAATATAACTTGATGTCATCGCTGGAAGAAGCAGCCTGATGCTGCTAATAACATCAACAAGAGCATCTTCTAAAACTCAAAGATCATAGGGATTAGGTTGCCACAGTCAACAAACTAGTAGATGAGGAAGAGGTTGCTCTATTCATCAATAGCTTTCTGCCCTCCTATGAGATTGTTTTGGAATCTTTGAACCTCTTGGTAGAAAGTTCACTTGTTGCATGATCTCAATGTGCCAACAACAATTCTCCTCTTGCACTTCATGACCACAGAGAAAGGTAAAGGTATAATGGGTCAATTGCTAGAAAATTTGGTATATTAAGAATGATTGCAAGAAAAGACAATATGATTTATCCCGCAAGCAATAGAATGATGATGAGTTTGCTTTGATTGTTTTTTGAGATATTAAAAGTAGTTGCTTGTTCTTTGATTTAAGCGCATTTAGACACTTAATGTGTCAAAAGGAATGATATGTTAGGTTTATTGCTGATGATAATCATAGAGATTTTGTTCTGCTTGGTGACAGCAAGTCACACACAATTAAAGGGATAGGTTTGAACAAAAAATTATTCTCTATCAACTAGATTAGACAAAATTTTAACATTCTAGTTCAATTTTGTGGGATAGAATGCATTGCTTTTCATGGCAAATAGGATAAAATAATGGCTTGAGGCATTAATGTGGGCAGTGTGTATGAAGGCTTATACAAATTTGCTAATCTTGCTTTACATGTTACTTTGGAGGAATTTGTTCCAGTCATAAACCTAAGGAGTTTTATACAGAAGCTAGTATTGTAGCATCATTGGTAAATGTACCTCCTAGTTCATGGGGTGTTCCAGTGCATCAACCTTTGTGTGGTTCTTCACAACATTTGTATCAACAATGTAGAAATGAGATTGTTTCCATTTCAATTGAGGTTCAAGCTATACAAAGTGTGCATCTCTAGTTGAGACCCTGTTTTTGCAAGATTCACATGTTGTGCTTCAAAGGCCTTAGTGGTATTTTGAAGGTGAACATGATGACAATTTAACTAGATTGGATGTGTCACCTTGGAGGACAAGCAAGCTGATTGATAATTTCACCACAAATCATGTATATTTTCTTGTTTTTACGTATCTTTCTCGAGTGTCTGCTGTTATGAATGCTGCTTATCCGTTTTTGCAAATGTTAGGAGCCACGTAATATAATGACTAAATTTCCAGGTCCTTCCAGTTTAATCATTGAGGGGGGATATTAGTATATTAGATTAATATTGAATAATGAGAGAGTGTAAGTTCTATTACACTTGTCTTTAATAGCTCTTTTGTAACTGCTCATTATGTAACTGCCATGATTATTGTTAGTAACTATAACTGTCCTCTATTGTTAGACATCCTTCATTAATACGAGGACATGATCTCTACCTGAGATTACATACCTTTAGTCTCATCTGATTCTTTGTTCATATTAAAATGAACAAGTTACAATACACATTAAAGGTTTGGCAGATAGTTAAGTGGGTATGAGCCATGGTAGTATTGGGAAGGGTGATTTATTAGGAAGTTGCCAGTGGTGCTGATTGATGCTAGTATTGATTCACTTTGCTAGTTTCAACCCACCTCTTAATCCTTGTTATTGTTCAAGTTAATGATAGATGGATTCCTTTGAATCACTACTAAGTGCAGATTGGTTTATGGATTTATAAAAATACCCTAAGCAATTGAGCTGGAAAAATGATATTTCAAAATTTGAACTGCAGAAACCAGAAAAGGTAAAAAGGGTCCTTCAATGTTTTAAAAGGAATAAGCACATTTATGTTATAATGTGAAATTTTTAAGCCTCAATTAAACCAAGATAGATCTATAGTGCACAGTTGTCAACTACTGTCTCAATAGCACCCTCGAAAGCTAGAATCCCTGCTTTGGTGCCTATTTTTCTGTTGTGCTGTTTGTATGTGTTTGTTATAGAAAACACACAAGAGAGCATAACCAGCAATGCATCTTAACTATCAGAGAATGGTTTAGTTTCTAATCAATGTTCATAACCACTGTTTAAGTTTGGTATTTAAATGGCAATTTAGTGAATTTCAAGTTTATTAGCTGTGTATCTTTTCGTTTCTCTTGACCATGTGATTTCTCTTTATTCTTTGGACTATGGGACTAATTAACTTACTTGTATATTTTTTGTTGGTGTGTGTGCCAGTTGGGGTTACGGAGGGTATGGGAGGTAAGAAAAACTTACAGTGGTTTGCTTTACTTTATTATTTACATAGATGCAGATGTGAAAAGGCACCAAGAAAATATTATTTGATGAATATAAAAATATATGCAAAGTTGAGTATAATGTGACAATGTGTATTATATTTTTTAATCTTTGCTATTGTCAATTTGAGATTCCTCCTCCATGATTGGTGATGATGCACAGGTTAGGCCACAGGGAACAGAAGGATGAGTGGATTCCACGTTTGGTTGAAATGTTTCAAAGGAGTAATGTTTTGCCTCCTACTGCTGTCTTGGCAGCTGGTTCTGCTCATTCTGCATGCACTGCTGGTATGTGTCCATCTATTTTATATGTAATTCATATATAATATTGATAACTGTTAGAGAAGCCCAAAAATATGTTTAGTTTTTATGCTTTCATGTGAAAGAGTAGTTTTTAGTTGCTTATCACAAGGACTCTAAAAATCACAGGAAACTGACAAGCATATATAAAAATATACTGTTTTTATATTTCCAATTTGGTAAGCAAGCGGTAATAGTTTTAATCTGGGGCTGTCACATTTTTGGATCCTTGATTTGCAGTAGGCTATGTCAGTGAACTTTCTATTATGTATATTGAAGGAGACAGAAAACCTACCACACAGGACTTTGCCTGATCCCTACCCTACACCCCAATTTTACCTAAGAATAACAATGTATGTCCCATCCTGGCTTTAATATACAAAAGATAAAATATATGTTCTAAGGTTTGCAGGGGCAAATATATGATTGATTTTGTGGTAGGGTTTCTGCCTCCTTCAAAAAGCTAGAAAAGATAGTTGCATTTTAAATGTAGTTACTTTTGTCTCCTCACTTTGCTTGTATCTTATCTTGCTTGTCATTTTTTTAATCAAAGGATCAAACATCTTCTTGACTTACAATTAGATGGGCCTAGTATTTCTGCAGTACATCTTAATTGAACTTTGTTTATACAGCACTAGTCATGGCATGCTTTTATAAGGATTAAGCAGGGGCTGTGATTGTTACATGATTGGGCTTAAGAAATCTTGCTTTGAGGCTATGCAGAGGCCATTTATGCGTATAATCAGTAATTCGGCCAGAAATATAATTTATGTTCAAATTGATATACTAAATATATGCATGAAAGGATGTACATTTTTATATCCTATTTGTTCACCGTGTGGCTAAGTTGCCAAATTGGGTACCGGCATGGGTACGGGTATGTGGGTATGGTGAGGCTTTTTGGGGGGTTGGGTACGAAATTGGGTACGTCCGTACAAATATATAATAAAATATTCAAATATATATATATACAACATAGAAACACAAATTAAGTTTAGAATGTCATTTGACATATGCTAAACAAAACCATGACAAATTTCAATTTTTGAGACAATATATTGATTTAAATTCAGTTTTTGATATCAAAAGGATCAAACTTGAATGTCATGATAGATAATCATTGTTTAACATTTAAATAATACAAATAGTAACCAATTACCTAATCTGCAATTGCATCATATGGGTCATCATCAAGACTAAGATCATCATCAACATTAACATTAGATGATGGAACCACATTGGCACTTGCGCTAAAAGTATGCCGACTACTTGACTCCTTAAAAATTGAAGAAGATTATGCAACTGCAGCCAAAGAAAGATCTAGGTCAGCTCGTTTCGATTCTACATCCCACATCTTTGCTGCCCCTTCTTTGTACTCATCCTCTTTGTGAATAAGAAGAGGTGCAAGTTGGAATGAACAAAAACTAGCTCCTTGGCTTTGCTTGATGCCAGTCTATTGCGCTTCACTGAGTGGATGGATTATGTACTGCAATTCCTCTCAGCTGAAGAAGAACAAGCAACCTATTGAAGCAAAGGGAGCTCTCATTAGAGTTGTTAAATTAAAAAAATTGTAAATCATGCACCTATTTTAAGATGGTTTCTTTAGGATCTTGCTCTTTTTCTCATATGATGGTTTTCATCTTCTAAAGCATTGAGTCGATGCCATCATAAGCCTCCCCAAGCATGGCTTCTCTATGTCAGTAAAGCATATCATGCTCAATATGGGCTCGGTGAAAGCAAGAAGATATTCCACCTGATCCCACCAAGTGTCATCCAAAATCTTTTGTTTTAGATTTTCTGCCCTCTCAATGTTTGATTGCCTCCATATAGACCATGATTGGCT
>VCHN02000014.1:14735733-15123522 GCA_007115665.2 Sequoiadendron giganteum
TCGTATTTTTTAGAAATCAAATACACATCACATTCTTCATAATGTCGAGTGTGATCAGATTTGAAGATTGTCTTGAAGGTGTAAACAACTTCACATCATGGAAATTCAGAATCATGATGATTCTAAAAGAAAATAAATTAGACTCATTTGTGAAAGAAAACAAGAGAGAACTAGTGGATCATTCAAGAGAAAGAGAAATTCCTATGGAAAAGGATCATTGAAGAAGAGGAAAAACATCTCTCAAATACAATGTTTCAGATGTGATCAATATGGACTCTATGCAATGAAGTGCCTTGATAGAACAAAACAACAAGCATCTTTTTCTAAAGTAGGAAAAACAAATACAAACTATGACTTTGAGAAATTTGTCTTCTATTCAGCCTTATCAAGTCAAGTATCTAACAATATCAACAACTGGGTAATTGATAGTGGTTCATCAAGGCACATCACAGGGTTCAAAGAACACCTAGATACTATGACTGAAGAAACTAATGAAGAAGTAACTATTGGGGATGATTCTGCACATCCCGTAAAAGGGGTTGGAACTTGCACCATCAAATTGAAATCTGGTCTCTCCCTTCAACTCACTGGAATCTTATTTGTACCAAGAATAAAGAGGAATCTAATATCCATCTCTACTCTTGAAGACAATGGATATAGGGTTACCTTTATGGATGGAAAAGTTTTGGCATGGCCAAAGAACTCCACTATAAAGAAAGCACAAAGTATAGGTATAAGACAAGGTTATCTCTACAATTTGTGCACTGACATCAAACAAGCCCTTACCCTTAAGACTTCTGATTCAAATGAAATTTGGCATTGAAGATTAGGACACATTCAATTCCATGCCCTACCCTCTGTAGAAAAACTAGTAATAGGATTGCCTAAATTAAAACAAATTCATGAAGGAGCTTGTAAAGGGTGTGCCCTAGGAAATAATACAAAGGGATCCTTCCAAAACAGTTTGAGTAAAACCAAAAACATGTTAGAACTAATTCACTCTGACTTATGTGGACCCATGTTTGTACCCTTCATGGCGGGCTTCCTATATTATGTAATATTTATAAATGACTTCTCTAGGAATACCTAGATTTATTTTCTTAAGTGTAAAGAGTCAATAGAAATCCTTAAAAGGTTTAAGGAGTTCAAAGCTCTTATTGAAAACTTCTCCGAGAAGAAAATCAAAATTCTAAGGACAGACAATGGGAAGGAATACACTTATGAAATCTTTAAGGAATTTTGCATGAATGTTGGGATTAAGAGGGAGTTTACAGTAGCCTACAACCCTCAACAAAATGGTGTTGCTGAAAGGAAAAATAGAACTATTGTAGAAGCTGCTAAAGCAATGTTATTTGATCAGAACATAGAAACCTCATTTTGGGCAGAAGCCTCTAGAACTGCTGTATACATCCAAAATAGATGTCCACATTCTCACCTAGATAACAAGACTCCTGAAGAAGCTTTTACTGGTATAAAACCTGACATTAGTCACTTAAGAATCTTTGGTTGCCTTGTCTACATTCATGTACCTAAAGAAAAGAGATTCAAACTAAAACCTTCTAGAAAGAAAGGGGTATTTGTGGGATATAGTGAAACCTCTAAAGCCTACAAAATATTCATACCTGGGTAGAAACAAATTGAACTAAGTAGAGATGTCATATTTGAAGAAGACATTGCATTCAAAAGGGCAAGGAGTTCAAGTGAGATAGAAATTCATAATTCCCCTAGAGTCTTAGAAGTGGAACCTACTCTTGAGATTCAGAGGGAGTATCTTGAAGAAATAATAAGTGAATTTCAATCTGCTTCAGAAGAGAATCCCAATGACAACAGCAAGAAGAGACCACTTTGGGCTAGGAAGATGATTAAAGAAGCTGAGAATCATGCAACACCCAAGGAAACCTTAAGGGAAAGTAAGAGACCCAAAAGATTCTCAAGCTATGTTGCCTTAATGAATGAAATCATCAATTCAAAATCCACTAGTGTTACAGAAGCTTTCAAACATTAAGTATGGAAGGATGCAATGACGGAAGAGTATCGATCCATTTTGAAAAATGATGTATGGGATATAGTGCCTAGACCAAAAGAGAAATCTGTTGTCTCTTCCAAATGGCTCTTCAAAATCAAACATGCTGTTGCTGGCAGTATAGAAAAACACAAAACATGTTTTGTGGCCAGAGGTTTCTCACAAAAAGAAAGCATTGATTATGAAGAGACATTTGCACCTGTTGCTTGGTACACATCCGTGAGAGCAGTGATAGCTATTGCAACAACTAAAGGTTGGAAGATCCATCAAATGGATGTGAAAACTGCCTTCCTGAATGGGACCATTGAAGAGGAAGTCTATCTAGAGCAGCCCGAAGGTTTTGTGATACATAAACTTGACTCACATGTATGCAGATTAAAGAAAGCTCTATATGGACTTAAACAGGCTCCTAGGGCCTGGTATGAAAGAATTGACAGCTATCTCTTGGGACTAGGATTTTCCAAGAATGATGCAAATCCAAATCTTTATTTTAAGGTAATTAGAGGTGATATGCTAATAATTATTTTATATGTTGATGACCTGCTGATAACAGGAGAAGATCAACTCATTGCTCAAGGTAAAAATGATCTAACTTCAGAATTTGACATGAAAGACTAGGGCATTTTACATTACTTCCTGGGTTTAGAAGTCTGGCAGAAATCAGATGGCATCATACAAAACCAAGGAAAGTATACTATTGATATTCTGAAGAGATTTGGGATGTTGGATTGTAGACCCATGTCTACACCTATGGAAACCAACTTACACAAATTAAAAGAAGCAGCTGCAAAATCTAAGTTTGCAGGTCCCACTCTATATAGACAGATAATTGGATCATTGATGTACCTGGTTAACACCAGACCTGATATTTGCTATGCAATGAATGCTCTAAGCCAGTTCATGTGTGAGCCAAAGGAAATTCACCTTGTTGCTATGAAGCACATATTGAGATATGTTCAAGGCACTATTGGATATGGTCTTCATTACAAAAATGACCAACTAGATTTACATGGATACTCTGATTTAGATTGGGCTGGAAGTGTAACCTATCGGAAAAGCACATCAGGATGTTGCTTCAATTTAGGATCAACTATGATCTCTTGGATCGGCAAAAAACAGTCTTCAGTGGCACAAAGCTCGACAAAAGTTGAATATATTGCAGCCTCTATGGGGGCAAGAGAAGCAGTATGGCTCCGGAAATTGCTTGTGGGACTATTTGGTGAGCCCTTGAATCCTACTATTATCCATGTTGATAATCAGAGTTGCATCAAGCTTTTAGTAAATTCAGTATTCCATGATAGATCTAAGCATATTGAGATCCCTTACCACTATGTAAGAGACATGGTAGAAAGGAATGTGATCTAGTTGGAGTATATTAGTACAAATAATCAAACAACAAACATTCTCACCAAGCCTCTCTCCAGAGTTAAAGTTGAACACTTCAGGAAGAAACTTAGTATGGTTGAAATGTAATTTGATATTGTGATTGAGATTAAAATTGTTTAGTTGTACTAATATATTTAAAAGATGTTTAATGTGTAAACTCTTTTGTCATGTGTGTGACTCCATGACTTTATGGGCCCTCTCTCCTCCTGTGTACATTATTGAAAGGTGACAATCTTTCTAATAATGAACACTTGTATTTGACATTGTAAAGTGACAACTCTACAATGATTAGTTGAACTATCATGATAGATATCATGTGACTTGATATTTGTGGACATGCCATGATAGTATCTTGTGGACATTTTGATAGATATCATGAGTCTTGATGTCAGTTGAAAATCATTATGATCCTTATGAGATAATCATGGTGGATAAATATATATCCGTGGATATGCCATGAATTATTGTGGTAGACATCATGAGACTTGATGTCAGTGCACATACCATAATGAAGATGTGTTATGAAGAATGTCATGTGACTTGACAATTTTAGAAACATACCATATCTTCGATATCATGTGTAAGGTGATATTTCTACTTACTTGGTTTTGAGTTATCTTCCCTAGCTAAGAGGGAGTGTTGATTTAAGGTAGCTTCAGTCAGATATAAATGATGATTGCATTTATGCATCATCATCATTTATATATAATCGAAATCTACTTCTCCAAGTATGTTATCTACAATCATGTTATTACTTGCAGATCCTTGATGTTCTTCATCGATTTTCTGATCATGAATAAAATTTGAAATCAAGATCTGATCGGACTTCATTTATGCAAATCGTTGTTGTTAATTCATGCGGTTGTTAAAGTCTAAACCACCGATAACAATCGGTTGGTTAGAGGAGTCCTCACATTCAAGGGACACGTCCTCTCATGGGACGCGTCTCTCCTTGTGATATAAAACTTGAATTCAATCTTCATTTGTAAGATATTGAAATAGATAAATGTTCTGCAATTGAAGATCAGAAATAAACATTAGAAATCTGACTTAGAATTTATATACAAAAATTGAGATCTAAGATTTACTTTACATCTGGAAATTCACCCCTTAGAATATATAATCTGATTGATTTGATTACATTAACATCTATAAGTAAAATAATAAATTGTATATATTATGAAGTCATAAATATGTAAAATTATATTTTAAAAATTATATATATTATGAAATATTTGATATGTAAATATTTTCAAAATTATAATATATATAACTATATTATGAAATGTGATAATATTTAGAACATTAGAAAAATTAAATTTAAACTAAAAAATAAAAATAAAAATATAATGCATCTTACATATTTATGAAATCTAGCAAGCATGATTATGAAAATCTAACTGTAATCATGCTTCTTAGTATTCTTGTGCATACATATGTTACATATGATTACAAAATCTGACCAGATTAAAAAAAAAGAAAAAAAAGAAAAAGTGAAAAAGCGGAAAACCCTACCTCTTTGTGCTCGCGTTTCCTATTTGTTCTTCGCCTTGGTTGTGCCCTAGTTGCACACTCCGTTGTGTGTTTTCTTGTGTAGGTCATGCAAAATATTATTTTTGTAGGATTGAGAGATTTTTGTAGTCGAAACAAAACACTCACAACTTTTGAGAAACAAAATAGTAAGGTGAAATGAAACACGTGAAATCTATGTTTAAGTCAGGAGATATTTGCCCTAAATTTCGAGTTTTTTTATGGAAAAGGTCAAACAAAGTTTGAAAACGATAAAAAACGCGATGGAATCGTTGCGTTAGTTGTGGAATCTCCTAGAATCGTCAATGCGAAATCAAATCGTAACCATAGGCGAAAAACGAATCTTGTGCGATTCCACAGGGATTCATACCAGATTCCATTTTCGAATCGATTTGTACTTGTAAACGTCAACCTAAGACTAGTGATTCGGTAACCTAGTCGCGTGGCTATTGGCTAAAGAAATATATATTAGTAATTAGAATAAAAATTGGGGGGATATTGTCGATAAGAGAAATATAAATGTTCATGTTTTGTAATAGAGATACATGTGTCTGTATGCATGCACATTGTATTGTCATGTACATACTTCACTAAGTACATATGCACATGCAGACATGCATTGCCCATCATGAGACTATTACATGCATTTCCCATCATGAGCCTATTATGAATGACAAGGGGCTTGCCAAGCTTTATACAACAATTATTGATGTGCATCTTTATGCTTGGTTAGAGAGAAGGGATTTTGATGTGAAGGTCAAGCTGAATTTAGGAGAGATATGAATGAATGACATCATCATACTCTTTGCTATTGTTTAAGAAGTCAAGCTTCTTATGCTTTTGTCCACACGTGGAAGGCCTTTCACAGTGCTTCTAGGCATCTCCTCTTTCAGAGTCTTCTTGCTAGTTTTTATTTGGCGTTGATTTTAGCATTTAGGATTTTTATTTTCAATCATTGCATGGTTGATGAGTATAACTTGGGCTAAGCAAGAGCATCCTTTTTGTAATTCTAATGTTATTATACATAGTTAAATGTAGTAGTAGAAAGACATAGGATCCTTAAGCGACCAGTCGAGTTTATTAACTTGAAATAGTGTCTGAGAGTGTAGTCATCCTTGTTTCATAAGAACAACGTTCTTGATACAGACAAAAAAACATTGTCATGTGCAAAAGTAACTCTTCGGTCTTATAAAGTCTCATGATAGTGTTGATAAACAACCAAGGCATTAATATTAAAGATTGTGGCAAAAGTTGAAATAAATTGCAAAATTTAGAGTTCGCCTAACGTAGGGTATATTAGGAGATTTACAAAGCATATTAAGATGGGGGCCATCTACTATATGCTCCGAGTTTTAATTTTGCAAATCAAGCGTGCAAAATTTTGAACAAAAATTGGAAAATATCACAATGGAAGGGTGAATATCATGGCAGGTTTGCCATGTTTGCTAAAAAGCCATTCGGCTCACAGAGCCCTGCTAAGGTAGTGGGCATTTTTTGAGTGTCGTGTCTACTAAAATAATGTCATGGCATCAATATTGTGATGCAATAAATTCACCCCGTTTACCCATAATATCTTGATCTAATGCCTTTTGTAGTTTCTTAGCCCTTCTTGATCTAATGCTTTCATTTCATTTATGCAACATTATGTGGTGGACTCCATTTCATGCACCTGCACACATGGTGGAGAGTAAAAGCACGAATATGGGTATGTGTGCATGCATGGATTGTTTAGTATTAATGTAACTTGCTTGGATCTCCAAATGGAGTAAAGATGCATGGAGGTTGTTACTAAACCGTTAGGTGAACATCATCAAACTTATTTTAGATAAGATCCATTTGATGATCTTTGCCAGTGTTACTTCAAATTTTTTTCACTAATTCATGGCTCCAACTAACTTATATAATTCATTTTAGAGACTAAAAAAAATTAAAAAAATAACCTTAAAAAAGTAGATAACCATTGTAGGTAATTGAATGGATCATTCTATTTATCCATTATTTTCTTTGTGTAACTTATCCAAATTTGACCAACCCATATTGGAGGTTATATCCAATTAATAATCACAATACGCTTATGTTGGTAAACAGATTTGTCATTGCGATTTTATCTCCAAGAATGACCTTGTTTGCTTGAAAAGCAGTGACAATTGTTCCAACAATTGGAGAGATCATTATGGAATCGTGATCTTCCTTTGCGTTTGAGAGGGGTAGCTTCGTCGTATGATCGGTGTTTTTGTGTACTTTTGACCTGAAAGTACATAAAGGAAAAAAACTTAAAGAAAATGAACTACAAAAACCCCAATGGTAGACACACAAATACCAATTGAGATTTCACAACTATGACAGATTATAACTGGATATTACCATAAGGTATGTTTTTGATGTGCAATGACGATAAAAGAAGGATAACAAACCTCAACACACGAATAGATAAGTTACTTCTACATAGTCAAACCAAGATACCGAGATATGACTGTGTTTCATCAATTGCATAGTTTGTTTGAACAGATGACCAATGATTTCCACAATTACACAAAGGGATTACCAATTTAACATACATGAAATAAGTAATAATAACTCCAAAACACATTTAGGACATATGAATCGAATGCATTCTTTATTATCCTTTTGAAATTATACAATTCCAAAAACCTCTCAAGTACAAAGTGTCAAGCCAAAAGTCCTAATACAATCTCTTTGAAAAGTTTTCCTCAAAAGTTCCCCTTCTAAAAGCCCCCCTTACTAGAAATAGCCTTGTATTTATAGGCTTCATCCTTAGAACTACCTCGTAACTACTTGGCAACTACCTCCTAACTAGCTTTTGAAAATAATAAACCTTATTTGGTTAGGTTTTTCATCACTTCTTTGTAAATAAGGCTTATTTTCTAACCTTTGGTTACAACATGTGACATATGCCACTTTTACAGAAGGACAAGTAGAAACCTATAGCTTTCAAGTTATAAGTTTGATTGAGGTAGGCATTGTGTCTCTAGTGGAAGACCACTTGCATTCTATATGCGTACCATAGAAATAATCCTCGCTTTGTTTAAAAACATCGATGACAAGGAATGATTTTGAAATCCTCCTTTGGCGTATGTGGGATATTATGTTTGTCATGATTGTAGTAAGTCCAAAATCTTCCATTGATACTTGAATTGAAGTTGATGAAACCATGTCAGTCTTGACAATTTTGAATGTCATATCTTTTAATCTTTCCTAGATACAAGCCTCTTTGATAAATCATTCACCTCAAATTAAATGACTCTGCCTTCCATGATGCAACATTTACATCTACATCTTGACCTTTTGCTTATAGCCAGACTATGCCACATTAAGCTCTCAAATCAAAATAGCCTTCTCTTTCAACCATTGGTTTCTAGTCTTTTCATCATAAATAATATGCTTTAGAGAGATTAGTCTACAAACACTTCTAGGCAACTTCCTCGAGCATGAATATTTTCGCATATCAAATTTTCTCAAATCAAACAACCAAGTATTCTTAGAAGTCTAACTAGGGGATATGCTTCACACATCCAATAATCCTTGAGAGGGTTAATACTCATATTTTAAATCGGTGTATATATTCGTATGAGAGCTTCTACCAAAACTAGTCAATAAAAAACAACAAGCCCAAAGCACTTGTTTTTGATGCATGTAAAGGACTAATGTTTAGTTAGCTGTAAGGGGCGCTATAATGAAGCACCCAAATTTGGCCTTCTAATACACCAAACCATGGGTTTCCTACATTCTTGTGTAAAGCTTCCCAAGTGCTCTTTGTGTAAAGGTAGAATCCACATTCGGCTTTCTTAGATCAATGGTCCAATCGACATGTTCCACATGACTTACAGTGGGATTCCCATCATCCATGATGGCCCACATAAGGACATTTTCTTCCTACATATTTGAGATTACATTGGGATGATCTACAATGTGTTCATTATGGGTTTTGCTCCTTGTCTTCAAACTAGGGTACATCAATATTATTGTCTAGGAATTGTTTGAATCCACACAACTATCTATAATGGATATGGACAGGGAACCTCCTTGATCACTCGTCTACAAACTTCCAATACTTTTTACAAACATGACCAATTTTTCTCCTAGCCTATGATAATCTGTAAAATACGCTCCTTTGTAATAAGAACTTCCATAGCAGGAAAGTAACATATTTGATATATACCAATTGTATCATTATATCTTTCATAAAATAACTTTAGTATATTTAAAATCACACAATCATAAAGTTTGCCCCAAGAGACTCAACAAACTCAGTATGTTTAACCATTCCAAGTTTAATTGAATAACATTTGAATTGGGCATAAAGATTGGTCTCAACTGAACAACCCATGCCCTCCAAAATAACCAAATCTACATCATTTGCAACATATGCAAAGCTTGGGTGATACATATGAAAGGTCAATCATCAGAAAATCGCTTCCAGAGTCTATAATGTTTGTTCAACAAAATCATTATGTGCATATCTTGCTCATTGCATTCTATGAGATCATATCTCTTTGAGGTGTTCTCTTTTCCACGTTCTAATTGCCTCGCCTTTACTTTTGCATGCATGTCTACCGAGGCTATCACAACCAAAACATTTGACATAAATCCCCTTCGTTATGCTCTGATAAATGTCCATACTGCATTTCGAAACTTCCATTTTGTGTATATCCTTATTCTAGGTTTCCATTTTGATGTAGGCAAGGAGGATGCTAGCCTAAGTCTTGGTGCTTTGCTCTACAATTGCTAATTGCATTTTCTTGAGTTTCAAAAACAATTCACATGCCTTGTCTATGCTGCAATATTTGCATGCATACCTATTTACCAAAGAGCGTTGCAACAATTGTAGTAGCAATTAGCCAGAGCAGACCCACAAACAATAGTCCATGGACAACGAGGCGACGCTAAATTGGCTCAAGTGATGTAGGGAATGGTGTGGATTCATTGCCAAATCAGGCACTTGTTATATGATACCATGAACATGCATGAATCCTCCTTTCATAGTGTCCCCAACCCGCTCAAGTTGCAAGATATGTGCGGCCTGCAAAAAACAATGACTTGAAAACTATTGACAAGCTTATAGATCTCATGACGCTTTGTATAACAATGCACATGTTTGGTCTAGTCTTCCACCTTTTTGCATACAAATCTACAAACGTTGTTGCAATGACAACCTCTAAGATATTCTTTCAATAGTTCTTGCGCTTTGTCTATGCTGCCATGGCATTTGCATGCATATTTGCAAAGTCATTTGTAGTTATAACTTCTTGAAGAGTTCTTTTAACCGCTTTTTTTTCGAAGCTTCGAAAGTTTGGCCTAGATGGGAAGATAATGGTTGAGGTCATGGCATCCCATGTAACAAAGTTTCTTTGAAAATTTCTGCGAAATAGTTGGCAAGTGTTGTATATACTCTCACTTTACATGTATGATGGTGGTTGTGGGAGTTTGAATAGAAAGTAACTATAATTGCCTCTTTAGTGTTGCATTGAAAAATGCAACACCTCATTCAAGTGGGGTAGTAATTGAAATTTGGGGTTGTGAATTTTGACAACCCCATTTTTTTTTTTTGATGTGAGTTATGAATTTTCGCAATCTCATTTTTGAGATGTGGGTCGTGAATTTTCACAACCCCACTTTTTCCTTTATGCTTAAAGTTGTGAACTTTCGCAACTTTTTTTCATTTATTTCTTTTTGATTTTCTCCCACTTAATTTTGTTTTCCCAATAATAACCACTTATCTCATCAAAATAAGTAATTATTAAAGCGTGATCATTGAAAAGCTTCAAACTCGTCGCCATCATTAACAACTAATATGTGATCGATAACTAGCTAGACAACCTTTCATGAAGCAAAAGAAATTAATTTTGCTTACAAAATTGCATAAAACCGTGTTGATAAACATCTTGGAAATCCAATTGTTCGGCAAGCTCACCGACGGAGAATTTGTGATAACTTCAGATTAGCTCCATATTTTTGGCTAAAAACTTGCCACATTATCAAGAACCCTTATATGATGAAACCTAGTGAATGATATTTTCCTAGCTCTCTTGAAATTGCAATTTTAATTGTTTCTGCAACTTCACGTGCGGAAAATGGAAGTTTAATATCTCACAATTTGTGAGGCGTTATGACTCGAAAATTGGCCACATTAGGCGAAATGCCATCAAGAACATCCCCATAAAAGGAATTTGCACTAGAAATCTTATAGATTTTCAAATTTAATTGTTTTGTAAATCCCGCCAATTTTCGTAGTTGCTCTTGAGCTTGATTGGATCAATGAACACCTCCTTTGAACTTGGTGTGAAATATTGTATTTTGGTGTAATTAAATTGGACTTATTTGAGAAAAACACAATGCAAGTGATCCATAATGAAGGCTTTGGTATGACAATTTCAATCAAATGCATAGCCTATACTCTGAAAACACTTGAGGTATTTGCATTTAGGAATGACCCATTGAGATATTTTGGCACACAAAGTTTAAAATTTGGACATGTTAAAATGGAGGCAACAACTTCTAAGTTGACTTTTACATTTGGTTTCATATTGGTGGCAAGTATTAAAAGCAGGGTTATCGGATATGCCAGCCTCCTTGCCCTGGTACGCGTATCACCGTATCTGATACGGATACGTGTACAGTACGACATGGGCACAACATGGATACGGTTTCTGAAAGTGCCCAAAAAATCTTCCATTTCTAGCCTTGCCTAATTCGCCAGGATTCAGACACCCAAAAAAATAGCAACAAATCTCAATGTAACTGTTGTAACATTGTAAAATTTTTACAAAAAACTGTAAAAGTCTATAAAAACCCTAGACGCGATGATTCTATACAATGTTTGTAGTTTCTCTGGATTTTTTGGCGAAAATCACAGCTACGCATTCGCTTTTCCTGAACGCATTCGCTTAAAATTTAAAACCTTTGCCCTTTAAAATCTATTTAAAATATTATTTGTTTAACTTTATGTTTAAAATCACATTTAAAATAAATTAATAATTTGTTATTTTAAATAAATGACAAATAAGTTAATAATTATTTTAATTTGTTATTTGTTTATTATTAATTGAAATTAAATTAATAATTTGTTACTATTATTAATAATTTGTTATTATTAGACAATCAATGTATTCGAATTTTGTTTTAATGATAAATAAAACTATATTTCAATAGATTATTTTGGAATATGTAGCAATTATGTGTTCATATTGCTCCTAAAGTAATGAATATCTTCTCTAATAAGAAAAAAATGTTATGTATGTGTGCATGTGTGCGTTTTATGAATGCCATATCTTGACGTATCCACATGAGAGGCCTTGAAAAATGGCCGTATCCGTATACGATACCGTACCCGTATCCGTATCCGTGTCCATGCAACTTCGATTAAAAGTGACTTGTGAGCAACATAGGGAAAGCTGTTTGTTTTTGTAAAGCTAGACCAACCTATATTGGAGGACATATCAAGTAACAATCACAATATCCTTCTAATTCAACAACCTTCACATTTGGTGGCATCTTTGTGGTAAGTGTTAATGTGGACCACGTGCAACAGAGGAAAAGCAGACTACTTGCTGAAAACTAGCACAAGGGCATAATATTAAGGACTTAAGCTTTTCTTCTAGTAAGTTTTTGAGCTGGTCATTAGTAGCAAAGATTTCATGCATTCTTCTCAAAGCTATCATACAATAGGGCTTTGTTGATATAATATTCACAACTACAAGTTTACAAGTCTGAAATATATTGAATTATGTTTTTAATTTCTCGTCTCTGTGAAATACTCAAAACACATTGATGAGCAATGAATCTTAACTAGCACAAGATAAGAAACTATTCCACTTGATAGCATTCAAAGAAGCCTTAACGAGAGGGTGCTCAACATGATTAGAAGTCAAAATGACAAGCAAACTGTAACCTAAAAACAGCTGTTATAATCGTGCAATATAGAGGTCATGATTTTTTCTTGTGGTAGCAAATGACATTTTTCTACGCCGTTTTGTCCCCCAGCTTTCATACCAAGCTGGCTACAATGCCATTAGATATGTTTATGATTTCATACCTATCTTTTTGAATTCGACAGATCTACTTTGCTTTGTGATCATTTTTGGCAATCATCAGTGGGTCGCTCATATATGGATTAAAATTTGTGATCTTAGAACATCAGATCTATTAATGCGATTCTCGTTTTATTAGTCCATAAGTTTAAGACCTTCAATATACTGTTCACAGGGTCCAAAACAAATTTCTCATCACATATGGGCTTATTCATACTGTGATGATGTGTAGATCATTGAATATTGAATGTCTTGAACTGTAACACATTTATTTTGATTGACATTTTTTAATCCTTAGATCCTTATAAAACCTTATATTGTGAATAGGATTGTGCTCTTTAATTTTCTCCTTTTGTTTGTGGCGATTGTAAGTCATGTTTCTAATTTTCAATTTAAGTGAAATATTTGGACTTTCCAAGTTGTGAGATTTATATGCTATCCCTGTGAACATTTTTGATAATAATCTCTTTGAGCTTTTTATTATGAAGGCTTTAGGCTTCAAGTGAAAAGTAATATATTTCATTTTTTAATATTCCCACTTGATTAACCTGTCAATTTGCTTCTAGCAATTTATTTACCAGCTGTTTTATGTGTTCTTGATTTGATTTGGTTTTTGGAAACTGTTGTATTATGACGGCTTCTTCATGCATGCCTGATGATTTTGAGCTTTTTGTTAAATTTCAGGTCATTTTCTTTTGAGGCATCCAAGCTTTTGATACATTTTTATGCTATAAAATTAAATGCTATTTTTTGTTCTTTTTCTTTAAAGGGAAATGAAGGAATTTGATAATGTACATTAAATTCTATGTTTGGTCAAGATTTAGATGGAATTCCATTCCCATGTGTATCTCACATATGTTGTGAAACTTTTAGGTGGTGGTCAGCTATACATGTGGGGCAAAGTGAAACAAACTGGCGACAATTGGATGTATCCGAAACCAGTTTTTGATTTGAGGTTGTAAAAATATCTTTACCATGTATTTATATTTTGACTTCAATTTTGGTTATAATATAATTGTATACATGTTCTTTTGTTTCTCTCAATTGTATTTCATTAAGAACTTTTCTAAAAGGTAGGCTGGTTTGAATTTCTTCCTATGAATATCTTGTTTATTTTATCTGTTATACTTATAAACCCAAACTACCATTCATGTTTGGTTTAAGCATTTCTTATATAGTTTTCTGATGTATTTCAAATGTAAAGTTAGCACTGTTGACTTCCTTTTCACACTGGTTGAAAAAATATCGTTTCCATTTTTCTTGTTTCTTCTCCACAATTACGGTGGGGATATTACCTGATGTAAAATGGCATATTTGGTTTGCTGTTTGATGTAAGTCTTGATTGTTAAGTATAGAGTTGTCTTGATTTTCCTCAAAGTAGCTGCATATACCCACATCCCCTCCTGGGCGCATGTACTACTGTACCCTATATGGATACGGGTATGATACAACGCGGATATGCGGCAGACACTGTATCCAAAAATGCTGGAAAACCCTAATTTTTCAGCCATGCCAGATATTGTGTAATTTGATTTTAAAAATCCAATGTGAATCTTCCTAAACTTAATTTAAAAAATTTCAATCGTGGATTTTTGTTGTTGTTTGTATACACAAAAACTACACCAATTGAGGAAGACAAATGAAACATTTTTCTACTTCAGCAACCCATTTTTCTGGGTCTTCTTCCAATGCAATTGTAATGCTTTTTTTTTTTTTGGTGTATAAATTTTTTACAGTTTTAAAAATTAATTGTTTATAATTTTATATTTATATTTTGTTGTTTAAATGTTAAGAGATCTTTTTAAAAATAAAATTATATTTTAAATAAAAATAAAATTTATTAATATATTTAATTGTTTATTCGTTACTAAATTATTAATATTTAAATTTAAATTTATATTTACTAATTTAATTATTGTTTTTAATCTTTTAATTAAGATTTAAAAAATCAAATTTGTGAATTATTATTATTATTTTTTGTTCAGTAAAATGCAACCTTGGGGGTTGCTTCCTTTCTATTGATTCAAAAGTATAATTACATAATTATTGGGCATCAAAATTACAGAATTGCCCATGTATCAGAAATACCAATGCTAGTGTATAAACTAAATCTGGCTTATACTATGACTTTTAACCCATCGCCTATGCCTGTCATTAATATTTAACTAAGATACAAAAAGTTTTTTCTTTACAGAACATAGCCATTCATTTCAACTCAGTGAGGAGCAGCCAAGGAATTTTCAGAACAGTCTTTGAGAAAATCTGCTAAGCAGGCCAAACCCTCAGAATCACCAGTTCCTTATATTTAAATTTCAAATTTTTAATATATTTAGATATTTTCCTTTTTCAATTTATTTAAAATTTACTTTATTTTATTTTAATTTGGATTTTCATTTAAATGAAATTATTGTTAATTTAATTATAGGTCCTGTTTGGTATATTGTAAATTGTTAAATCAACTTATAATTATTTATGTAGCAATTATGTATCTATATTGCTTTTAAAGTTATGAAATTTCCTCTCATAACTTAGAAAATTGTTTTAAATATATGGTATGTGTTTTTTATGAATGTAATGTGAATTGTCCAACCAAATCCATATTAGGGTTCTTCAAAAATGGCTGTATGCATATCCAATACCATATTTGTATTTGTGTCCATGCAACTTTGATTTTCTTCTCTGTTTTGCTACCAAATCCTTAGCTTTAAAATTATGTTACTGGGTTTGTCTAGTAGGGGCACTATTGCCATACTGAATGGGATGGTTACAGGGATGGGCATGGGTCCAGTCTGGTTATGGCCAGGGCATGGTCCTGCCAATGTGCATAGTGTTACCTGGGAAGGCATGGCCATGCTCTGGGCGTACCCAGGCCAGACCTGGGCGAATCCATGCCAAGAATTTAAAATAAACCACCCAGAATTGCATTAAGGGTGCAGCCTTTGCAACGCATTTTTGTGTACCAGCAGCCTGTGGATGGTGAGACAGAGAGCCTACAGCCAGGCACTGCAGCAGTGGCAGTGCTTCAATTTTAGTGTCAGAACCACCATTTTTTTCTCTAACTTTGGTCATGAGTGTGATTACAACTTCTGAATGGTGATTCCTGGTAAACAGGTTCTCTTCAGATATTTAAATGATGTCATTAGATGGCTCCATTTTTCCAGTTTTTCATTGGATACAGATGGCACCAACTCTTCATGGTGTAGGAGACAATTAAGAAAACTAGACTTTTTAAAAATCCATTGTTTTACATCATAAATTTTTTGGGTTTAGTTTATTCTTAGAACATGTCTTACTAAATATTATATAGTTTAAACTGTATAATTTGCCTGTAACATTTCATAACCAATCTGGAGGATAGAGTTTTATTTAAATTTTTTATCTGGATGACAGATTTTGATTATCTTTAATCATTATCAACTGTGCTTACAATTGGTATGTTTTTTTTGTAACTTGTGGGTATAAATATATATGTATGGTTGAACCTGGGAAAAAAATTGCCATACTGCCAAATACAAACTCCGAACCCCAAACTGGTAGCTTTGTTCTAAAATATGGGGAAGAGAACATGTGTATTTGTTTTATGTATACGATCCATCTTGACAAATGCATTCAGTAGATTGACTCAATATGGTCCATCTTGACAGGTGCATTCAGCAGATATAATCAATTGACGTAATATGTCTAAGGACCTCAATAAACCATTTCATTTTTTGGTTGCTTTGTTGTTATAAAATGCTGTTTCAATGTAGACTTATTAATGCAACAGGAACTTGGGGTATGCCAGTCAACCAATCTCTTACAAGATCAGGTCCTATTGTTAATGTTACGTAATATAAGATGGAAGGCTTTTGTGTGGAGATAAACTTTAGACTTCAATCTGTGCATATTTTAGTCACGCGTAATCCTCTTGTCGATTCATTCTTGAATGCATATCTATTAAGAACTGTGTCAGTTTTCATATACCAATATTTCTTTCTGTTTTTATGATTTACTGCCGATGTAATTGACCATGATTGGAATAACCTGGCAGCATGCACTGTCAGAACTTGTATCATTCCCAACTGTGATTATAACGCATGCATGCCAGGTGATATACCAATATTTCTTTTTGTTTTTATGATTTACTGCCGATGTAATTGACCATGATTGGAATAACCTGGCAGCATGCACTGTCAGAACTTGTATCATTCTCAACTGTGATTATAACGCATGCACGCCAGGTGATTACAATGGGTTTTATTTAATTCCATTTCATTGAATGGGAGGAATATGCCTTCGAATAAAGAAAACTATTTTTTTACATATATGATTCTTTCACCTTTCTGTTTCTGTTAGGTTTGTTCTTCAGCTGAAATACTGATGATGCATTTATTTCTCTGATTTGAGAAGAAATGAATGCAATTCGGTCCTGTATAGGTACAGTATGATTCCAATAATGATATTCTGTATTGTCAGATAGAGGAGTTCCATCAAGAAAGAAAATCTTCTTCAGATTGGTTTTTGAATTCAACTGCAGGTACCCAGCCAGATTGGAAGTTTTTTAGATTATATTTCTTTTAAACATTAATTTGTATGGAATTTTTTCTATAATTACCTTAAATGTCGAGAATAATTATATTTGTTATTAGACCTTGATTTGGTCCAAAGCTACCAAAGGAAATAAATCAGTTGTAGGATCTCAGAAATAGCTATCATGCAGTCATGATTTAACAAGAAATAAGTCTTATCTAATCTAAAAACTGAAATTGCTTATTATGCCAAGGAAAGATAACAGTATTGCAAGATCATAATTAACTCTTGGCATTATATCATTGGAAGAGTGGGCAAGTTCCTCTTAGGACACTATAATATGCACAATAATCTTGTCTGTCAATCTGACATAAATTAACATGTGAGAGTTGCAAAGGAAGAGATTGTTTTCAAGTCCATTTAAAAGGTATAAAAAGATGTCCCTTGGACTGTGATATACCAGTAAGGTTGGGCATTTTCCATGACAATGACCCAGGTTTAAACCCTGGTGGACTTTACAAGAATTTCAACAATTTTTCTTCAGCTAACAAATGGGGATTTTTGCTAATGCTGCTTATTGAGACAAGCATGTCAATGTGCGAAATCCTGTGGTGACTGTTTATGGGCATGATGAAGGCGAAGAGCTTTTGCCAATGAAAGATTTCTGAAGTGGATATTTTCTTTTAGCAAAAATAGTCCAATGCTGCATGATGGCCATGTAGTTCAATTGTTTAGAAGATTGTATCCTGTTGTACTTACTTTAGAGGTTGGCGTTTTGTACAAAATGGCTAATGTTTTTACTATGGCAGAAGTATTGATTGTTTGAAATAGCATTGTAGCTTCTCATGATTGCAGAATAATATGTATCAAGCCACTCTGCATCTTTGAGGAAGACTAGATAGTGACAAGTTGATCAGAGCAAATATACAAGATATTAACAATATATTTTTCTGATATGATCATTGAACATTCTACCGCTTGCTATTTAAACAACTACTGTGTATAGAAATCTTTAGTGAAGTTATGGAAAGTTCAATGCCTGAGATTGATTTTGGCACTTTTGCATGAGAAATATTAGGAGGGTTGAACCTCTCAAAGAATGATTCTTGGCTATTTCTATCTCTTTAAACCTTCTACCTGTGACCTTTGTAATAACCAGTACTTTTGTCTTCAAATAAGAGGCAAAGGCTCCAGTAGGTTCTTGCTAAAGGTTTTGTACACATACTGTTTTTGAAACTCTACTTGCAGTCAATCCTTGAATGTGATTTTATTAGTAATGTTATTGCTAATACACAGGGCTTCATGTATCTTTGAGTACTCATGAAGCATGGGAGGTTCTATGCTTTTGATAAGTATCTTTTTTTGTGAGTTGAATTGCAGACATGGATACAGTGCCCAGGGGTTAAGCTAGGGTACAATATGCTAAAATGAGGATTTCAATGAGTTATAATTGATGATGATTTATGGTGTACTTATGAGCAACAATTAGGGTGTGTAGCATCACAAAATGGGCATGGATTTGAAATCAAAAATACGAGACAACACCATTCGTCCATTAGGAGGTGCAAATATTTGAATCGAAATGATAGATTTCCTGCCAGCTGACTGGTTTTTCATATGCTCTGTGGAAACATAACAACTTAGGAGGACAAATTGAACTCGTACAAAAGGTGCAGTGATTCACATTTCGATGTTTGGTCTGCCAAGATTTGGTATTGGCCATAAGCATCAAAAGCTTGACATGTTTTTCCAATCATCCATTGGTTGGTGTCAACATATGCCAAGAAAAAATGTTTTGTTCAGATGGTGCTAGAGTTTGCAGCATGATGATTAACATATTTGTTGGATGCTAACCATTGAAAAGTAGACTTCTGATGCACATGGATTTGTTGCCCCTATTTAAGAAGAAACAACTCTCATTTTGTGCAATTGAGAAAGGTACTGTTAAAATTTATCTCTCACTTGCACTCTTTGCAAATTCTAGTGGTGAGATATTGGACTTTTCTTGACAACTTGGTAGATTGTAATTGTGTGGTTTGTTGATGATGAGCACACATTTATTCTTAGAGAGAGAGAGGGGGGAGGGGGTGTAATCAATATCATAGTTGGAAGACTCTGCTGGACTCTCTACGGACTCGGGAGTCTGCAAGCTGGCCGAGTTGACTCGGCGCGGACTTGCGAGCCGAGTCTCTGGCTTGGACTCCCGAGTCCTTGGCTCGGACTCCCGAGTCTTGTGCCCAGACTCCCGAGTCCTGTGCTTGGACTCTTGCTGCAGCTGGAGGCTGCTTTCTCAGCTTTAAAACATGGTTTTTTTCAAATTTTTTTGCCGATTCCATGCCGAGTTTTTTTTCGAGTCCCGAGTCCGAGTCCTATTTTGGGCTGCCGAGTCCGAGTTTTCAAACTATGATCAGTATAACAACAATCTTTACTTTTTCAAACTTAATGCATATTTAAAACTTGATCAATAACAGTAACATCAATAATCATGCACATGAAAAGAACACAATAACGCACAATATTTACTTGGAAACCCTTACGAGAGAAAACCGTGGCAAAAATATTGCTTTTATTAAACTTCTTTTTTACAAATTCTAGAGGCATCAACTCCTCATTCATCAACTCCCACCTTTGAATTTGTAGGCACCAACCCCTCAATTCGTAGGCACCAACCCCCATGGATCTTTGTAGGCACCAACCTACAGGAAGTACCAACTCCCTTTGCAAGGCACTAACCTTGACTAACTCGAGGCACCAACCTCTCATAAAACTCTCTCCACTTTGCTCCAAAATCTTCTTTATCTTTGTGTGAAACCCTCTTTACAAATCTGTATAAATACCTCTTCATAAGTCTGCCATAAATACTTAATAAATTTGATTGTAAATCTCCCATACGATTTCTTACAATCTCTTCATCTAGTCTGTAATTAAACTCTTTATGATTCCTTCTTCATCTGCTGGTGTATTTTATATACTTGATTGTTTTCCACTCCACACCATACAAATCTAATTCTAAATGATGTAGTTATTTTCTTCACAAGTCTGATCACGATAAGGCAATGTCCTTCTCTTTGCAAATTTTATCTCAAATAATGCAATGTTTACCTTTATATTTCTTCCTTAATGTTTGCTCTAATTTCCCTTACAAATCTGTTCTCATATTATGCATTATCTAATCTTTTCTTCAAAATAATAACACTTTCTTTTCATATATTCTGATGTAAATCTGAATTACGGTTAACCCTTTTGATTCTTTGCTGTAGATCTACTTGTATTGGAGTGATTACACCAAAATTATTTCTTATTCCTCTTTTATACCCTCAAGCCTCAAGTGAAGGGAGGCGACTTTTCCTAAAGGATGTATGCTTCCCAAAGGAGGCGTCTCCTTTTTTAAATATATGTCTTTTAGTTAATGCTTGATCGCAGCCTTTGGAAACTTACTAATCGCTGCATTTAGTCTTTTTCTTTATCACTGCGTAAGGAGTCTTTTATAATCGCTGCTTATTAAGACATAGTAATTGCTGTCTGTTTTTTTGTCTTATTCTACTTTTTGTCTTATATGCTTTTGTTTTTATTGGCCATTTTGTCTTATGTGCTCCTTTCAAAAATAGTTTATCTTTTCTATCACAGCCTTTTTAAATATAATCATGTAAGCATTCAAACACTGCCTGTAGGATCTATATGTTTATTTCTAATCGCTGCTGCTTTGTTTCCTTATTATTAATAGCTGCTTATTATATTTGTTTGTTGTCATGAGATTAATCCAATTCGCTGCCACTTCTTAGATATACTTTGTTACTCCTTATCTTAGGCGGTCTCATATTTAATGTGCCTTTTTTTAAACATGACCGTTGCCTTATTAATGGCAATTGTTTAAGTCTTATCATGATCACCACATTTTATATAGTGATTTCCATGTATCATGATCGCTGCCATAAGTTTAAATCTTTAATTTAAACTTCTCTATTGTTGCACAGCAAAATATCATAACTATGCATCCATGTGTCTTGCATCTTTATTTTCTGGTTGGCTAGTAGCATGTGTCTTGCATCTGATTGCTTGTTAGTTTAATTTGAATTCCAACTATGGTCAGACAACATAGTTATATAAGTTTTATTACCATATAAAAAAATAGTGTCTTGCATCTGAAATGATTTGAATCCTAGCAACTTTCCTCACATATAACCTAAATGTTTCTTTTCAGGATAGAGCCTTGCCACCAATCCTTTTTGTTATCCATTGTGTTAAACGTGCAACTGAAACAAAACTTTCTTTTCTTCATATATTGTAGACATTCTTGTTGTATTTATGAATGTGACTCAAGGCATAACAAACCTTCCAAAGTTCTCTCTTGCTTTGGAGACCATACTCTCCATCTTTTTATATGATTCTATATATATTATACTTTCCATATCATGGCACATGCTTTTCAATCATAAAATTTATCATTCTTATGAGTAGTCACACGGTAGGTAATCTTGAAAGGCCTCCATCACATCAATGTACAGGTCTTGAATATGATCAATGTATTCATGTTCCTCCACTTTTGTATCATCATATCTTAAATAGAAACACCCATTTCTCATGCCACCTTTGACATCAATGACAATATGTCTTCTCTCCTTTGACATCAAAGACAACTTCCAACAAACTCGTCCGTACATCAATGGCATTATGCTTAAACAACAAAAACCTTCTTGACATGACTTTGACATCAATGACAACTTCGTCTTCTCAACTTTGACATCAATGACAGCATTTCCAACAGTTTAATGTTTTTCCTATCTATGACTAGCAAGTCATGTTGGATGCTAAGACTTGATACATAGACTTTTGCATCCACATGGGTGATAGTTCCTTGTGAGCAGAAATGACCCCCAATATATCCAATAGAGTAGATACACAGAAATTACTCCGCTCAATCTTTGGTGAATTGATATAATGGTGATATATTACTTATCCATCATTTTTTGCCACATTCAGGATTTAACTAACTTGGTTAAAGATTTTTTGTTGCAGTTAATCAGTCCAAGAAAGGGGATACTATGGATAAATATACTCAATGTTGAAGGTTTGATGCAGATCTAGGTAATATGGAAGGTTAAATTTCAAGGTGTGGTCCATCTTCTTGCTCGGTGATGGTGCATGTTTTGTATTGAAGAGGCCTGATCTTTCTTTGTTTGATGTTCGACTATGGTGTTGCTTGTATTTGGTGTTAGTAAAATGCAACGAGTCTAGCAAAAGTTTTCCAATGTATTTTGTATTATTAATTTCTTGCTAAATTGAGATTAGCTCCATAGGTGATGACATCGGGTAGACTACATCAATGGACATCAAAAGGCTAAAACCTAAACAATTCTAAAAGGTCTATAACTTGAAAAGTTGTGAAGACATCTTTTGTTCTATACATCATGAAAGGAAGATCTTTTCCCCTTGCATGTTAATGCTTGGAATTTTACTTACTAAAAATTGTTCTAGAATGTAAAGTTGTGGACTTGGCTAGAATTGTTTCCATCATCAGCCAAAGCTTTTTTTGTAACATGCTACAATGTGTCTATCATAAACAATATACTTTTTGGTAAATTCAAGTTAACCTACTCATTGGAAAAACAATTTGTCGTATCTTGGTTGGTATGGTAAAAAAAGCTTACATTCCTTGATTACTATTGGTAGGTTTGACTATGAAACATGCAACATAGGATCTTGTGTTCAATAACAATTGATATAAAGATGTGGCAGATAATTTTTTCTATGATTGCTAATGTCTATCCCATAGTAGCAAAGATGGGAATAAAAAGCAAAAATTGCAATTAATCGTGAAACCTATAAAATGCCGATTTTTCCCCCAAAAAACATGATTTTGTATAAAAATCATTAATCATCGACTTTGATTTTTTTTTACTTTTAATCACAATTAAATTGTGGATAGGCATGCATGTTTAACAAGTTTCATGGGTTTGATGAATTTCGTTGACAAAAGTTTTGCAGGTTTGACAAATTTCATTGACAATAGGGTTTATACCACACATTTCGCAGTGGTTTTTAATTGTGTGGTAAAGTTTGTGCATAATATCAACATCTTTTTCATAGATTTCAACGGTTTTTTTTGTGCGAGATTTACTCAATAGGGTTTATGCCTTCATTAATAGAAACGTGACAAGAGGATGTCATTCTAATAGTTAAAATAGACAAAATGTCATTTCTATTTTTGACGGTTGTTTTTGGTCATTTGGTGATGCTTTGTCCTCCTTTCGTTCCTTGGTGTTGTATAGGTCAACACATTTATATTTTGATATCTTTAAAATATTTCATTAAAATAAAAGTTGTTTAATTAGAATATTTAAAAAATTTAAAAATAATTTAATGACATTTCTAATTGTAAATTTAAATTTTTTCTAATTAATTAATTTTGATTTAATTAATATAACAATATAATTTTATTAATATTATTAATAAATATATATATGAATTCACATTCATATATGAGGCCCCAAACTCATACTTGCTCTCATATGATGAGGATTGACAACCTTTTTTTGTTGTTCATTTAAAGTCATTTTACCTTGTTTGGAAACTTCTAGTGGTGTTCATCAATATCCATATTTTAGGTTGATTGTTAGCCACATGGAATAAATTTCATGTGAAGCATAATTTAAATTTGTTTAGGGTTTTATTGACTCCAAATGTTTTGTAGGTACAACCGTACAACATTCCTTAGACACACACTCAACCCCATTGCTGTCACCACCATACACAACTTTGCTCTTGTTGTGCCACTAGTGTGTTGCCTAGATCTGTCATGGGCACAATGCCGACCCCTCTTTTTATTTGCCCTAAAGGAGATTGTTTTGGGGAGCATAACTTTTTCACTAGGGTATTGGTTTTTCACGTTCGTATAGGTGTTGGAAAGTTGATTTTGAGCACTTTGCATGGTGTAGGTCTTTTTTCTATATTTTGTTGCATGTGCTTGATTCTTTGGTTTGATCATATCTTGCATACACTATATTCGATTTTGTAGTTCTTATAGGTGTTGGAAAGGTATTTTCAAATTTCAAGCACTAGATATCTATCCATGCCTTTTTTCTTAGATTTTGCTCTAGATGTTTTTTGGTGCGGGGCTTCAATTTTACTGTTGATTCATATTTGAGAGGTTTTAAGGTGTATTATTGTTTAGTTTGCTCTATTGTTTTTTGTTGATCTAATGGCAAATTTTGATCATTTGAGCTCCTCACTTGTAATTATCACACATGGAAAATAAAGATGCAACAATTACTTCTATCTAAAGGTTTATGGTCTACATTGGGAGATGCCTTTGATTTGAGAGATTTGCTTATAGGCATAGTTGCTACATCTTGTTAATATATTTTAATAATTTATAAATTTGCTACATTAAAACTAAAACTATCATGACACTGAACTTTCAAAACAAGAACACTGGTATTTAACATTAAATTTAAAGTTCATAGACAAATATCAGAAAGTCAAAGAGTTCATACTACATATTTGATATTACATATTGATATTTAGAAATGTTACTTCCCTTTTTTTCTTTCCATATGGAAACTTGTTGAATTTGTTTTTTTTAAATTAAAAATTAAGGAGATGTCTTTGATGAGTTTTCGGTACGCGGTACTTGAGACGGGTCTTAGGGGGTTGGAGACGGGTCTTCGTGCATCTATGCTTATAGGAACACCTTTGATGAGGCTATGGGTTTGATTATTTTTCATGTTTCTAACAATTTGTTGTTCCATATTGAAGATTGGACAACATCTAAGCAGATTTGACTACACTTTCTCTTTATACATTTCCATCTATTAAAAATTATTTGGTAAAGTTCAAACCTTTGAGATCTCAATTTGCTATTTGTGGGATGTTGAATATTTGTCATTGATGTCAAAGGTTGGCATTCCATAAGCAAAGTATTTTTGTATCGGTGCATATAAACTAAGCTTGAAATTGATTTGAAATTTTCTTAGGTAAATGTTTGGTTCGATTATGGTCGGAGTCAACTTTTTGTTTCTAAAATACCAAGTCAGATTTACATGCTAGGTGTCATGCCAAGTCAGTGATTGAAAAGTATTTGCCAGGTTGACTTTGATTGGTCAAATGTTTGGGTCTTCAAAAGCAGCACCAATTCTTGTAATGTCTTCATATTGATTGATGCCGGCTCCCTTTATCAGTTTATTAATTTGTACCGCATCTCTCAATGGTGACAGTTTCTAGCATTTTTGTTGTGTATGGGGCGACTCTTCTAATGTGGGTGACATGGTTTGAAATATCTGTCGACTCCATTATGTTGGGCGAATGGGTTTATTGCCTTTTTTGTGGAGTCTTTATTTTTCTGAGCGACGACTTCTGTGAGTCGAAACAACCCTTTTCATAAGCAGAAAAAGAAATAAAATATACAATGAATATACATTTTTTTGAGATGTTTGAAAGTGTTGTGTGGAGTGACTACGATTGATTTCATTATGAATTTGCCGGATTTATGATAAAAATGTTTTAAGCATTCATTCGATTGTTATGTGAGTCAAGTTTCATAAAAAGTGTTCACGCATTTGTTGTGCCTTTAATGCCGTTCAAAGGCATTATTTGATCTTTAGACGTTTTCATTCTCGGAACGATGACTTTTTGTGAGTTGATGATTATGGATGCATTCGGGGGCACCATCGTTGCTTTGAGGAGGATGTTTTGAGTTAGCTTTATTTTTTTGATGGAGGACATGATTATAATTTATACTATTGCACACCTTTATTTTTAGGATGAATTGTATTTGGTGATAGATGTGAGTAACTACTATGTTTTTGATTTTGTTCTCCTGTGAATCGGGCTGTGTGGTGTCGTGTAGTGCATGTTATGTTTGTCTGATATGAGTTGGGTTGTATGTATTTGAGTAGCATATGTGTCGATGCTAAGTGTGTCTTTGCTTAAAATCTTCACCATATTCATATTGAGCATGATGGCATTTATTTTTGGGTCGATGGTGATTGAGACGTGCTGAGTGTAATGCATGAAGCTAGTCATTACTTTAAGGAGCAAGATAGGATGACTTCAGTAAGTTTTGCAAGATGGTGGAAGTGGCTTAAGATTGGATGACTTCAGTGATTTAAGACAGAACCAGTGTTGCTGTTGTAATTGCATCATCAGGCACTTTTCCAGTAAATTTTTGTTGGTGGCAATTTCAAGTTCCAGTCTGAAAATGTATTGATATCTATCCTCCGAGCATGAAGATTTGTTGGGTTTTGGGTGTTGACAGAAGTTTTTGTATAACCTCTTTAGCTATGTTTCATTTTTGAAACCTTTGTTCTTATCTTTGGCTATTCTGATGAGATAGTTCTGCTGTTTCAATATGGTGCTTCATTTGTATTGACTATGTTGAGATATACAAATATGAGGCATACTGTACCTACATGATATGTGCATGGTGTCTCATTTGATTTTGGAATTTACATTTCAGATTGTCATTGTGCTCAGATTCAAGTAATGTTAAGTTTGTGGTTGTGCTCAGTTTGGAGGGAATATGAGATGAGCCCAGCTGGCTCTCTTATCTAAACCCCTAATGTATTGCCTTTTTAATGTGTTTATTAAGTTTTTTAGGGGAAATTTAGACAAAAGTAGAAGGGTCGAAACAACATAAAATGCTTATTGAAGAAAAATTTACAAACTAAATGCTCAAGTAATGATATATGTAGTGTCAGGTAGTGCATACAATGAATTTACAAATGATAAACATACCCGAGATGCTCCAGAATAATTAAATAAAGAATTTCCAGGCTTGGCAAGCAAGAATGACTGGAAAACCTCTGGATGTACGCTAGGAGCTCAGATTTGCGTTCTCCCACAGGCAAACTGGAGGAAAAGACCTGTAGTGATGGGACGCCTATGAAGCAAGAAGAAAATGGGACAAGAATGAGGCAATTTGCCTGAAAGGTGCCACACCTCCCTCAAGAAGAACACGCCAAACTCAAGCAAATGTACGGCCTCAACAATGGCAACCACAACTCTGAAGTAAGTTGAAGAGGAAGATAGATATGGCAGCCTGATGAAGAAACCATTCCCCTAGAAGTGAGGAAACTCAGATATCTCTCTCAATAAATCTTGATTAAGCTCAATGAAAGCTCCAGAATGAAGCCCTCTCACCCTGCATCGATTCAGTTGATATTCCACAGCCTCAAAGAAGCAAACCTCTGAAGAATGTACGTTCTCCAATGGCAGAAATCTGTAAACCCTTGTTCTCAGACAAGCACAGAGAAATATGAAGCAAAGTTGAATAATCAAAAAGGTGAGGTCAATTTGCTTCTCTTTTGCCTTTTAACCAAAAATGCATGATTCTCAAAAAGGTACGGCTTCACCCATAAATACAATTTAATTGTATTTTAATTAAATTCCCAATAATAAACTTGGGCGTACCTTTTCAAGTGACTTAAGTGATTTTTAATAAATCACTTTTTCCCATAAAGTAATCTTTTATTACTTTATAATATATTCAAGTGGTTTTCCAATTATAAAGTCAATTTGACTTAATATTAAACATCTAAGTTAAATAAATAACTTAACCACTAAAATATTGATAACTTTTCCCCAACTCAGTATAAACTCATGCCGTCAGAAGCTGACGAACATTGAACTCCATCTCCCTGCACTGGTACCAACATTGAGCTGAATAGGTGAGAATGAAAATGCCCACCCAAAAGAACCACTGACCCTCTAACCAAATCTTGTCAGCCCACGAGGGTCCAAGAAATAGGCTAACTCCACAGTCATCTGACACTGACTAGGATGGGGACATCACAGAATATGCATATGGGAAGATGTACTTTGTGTTATGAATTCAGATTTGTAGTCTTGTACTAATCATTAGTTAGTTGGTGCTTCAGGGGAGTCAGTGCTCTCAGTGAGTTGGTGCTCACTTTTGTAATTTGAGTTGGTGCCCATTTGTGGTTAATGAAAGCTATTGATCTGCCGTGGTTGTTTTACCCGAAAGGGTTTTCCAACTGAAAATTGGTGTTATCCTTGTTGATGTTTGCTCATATGTTCTATTTGTTGTTTCATATGGTTTCATGTGTTTAAAAGTTTGAAACACTGATAAGGAATCTATATTTTTTCATTTTATCTAAGTTAGAATGATAGTTTGTAGTCTTTTCTTCTACCTTTTATTTTTCTACGGATGCCCTAGATGATGCACTTACTATGCCTTGTTTTGAGACATTTTTTGATTGTTTGGCTAGAGAGCAAGCTAAGTTTATCTAGTTAGATGCACTTCCCAATAGTTAGACTTTTATAGCCCAATCACACAAAGGCAAAGGCAAGAAGAAACAAAATTCTAAGACAATCTAATGAGCCTCCCACCTCCTTTAAAGAGGATAGATGTAAGAAATATAATCTCACATGTGCTTATTGTGAGAGAATTGGGTATGATGAACATAATTGTTACAAAAACAGATTGATGAGTTGAAGTACCTTCAAAAGAACAAATATCAAAATAATATTTGCATCTTTCCTGCATCTCATATTTGCATTTTGAATCAATGTAATTCTGTATTTGATATATTGATTTTTCCATAGTATTTGTTTTTGGAAGTGAAAAAGGAAAGATGCAGAAAATTGAGTACATATTAGTTGAGGAAGATATATTAAAATAAGGTAAGATGGAAGAGTAGATGGAAAGATACTTGGGAAGAATGGATAATTGAGATTAGAATTTAGTCTATCATTCTAAGGTGAGGTTAATGGGTGTAAGTCAAGATTAGGTTGGGATAATGAAATAGAAATTGTAGGTGGTACATGCGAAGAAACATTTACAAGTAATGATAGAAATGGTATAAATACAAAAGATGGAACAAGTGCAAGTTCATGGAAAGTACAAAAGTGAAGTTGTTGATTTTGGCACTAGTGGAGGTGAAAATAGAAGTGTAAAGTGATTCTAGAAGCCTAGTCATGTGTTGAGGGTGCACTATGGTTGGTTTTCCAGCCTAAAAATGGTTCTATCATTCAGTCCTTATTTGTGAGCACTCACTCAAAAATCACTTACTCGGGGTATATGATGTAGGGCATTCTAAGCTTACAAGCAATCTTGCATCAACCAAAACGAGTTCCTTTGTGATTGTTTGTCTTTTGCAGAGTTTGTAGTTCTTTAACAGTCATTTTGGTTTTGCTGTAGTTGGATTTTCTAGCCACAATTTGTGATTGTAGAGTATTACCATGTGCCAAATTTGTAATTTATGTTATTTGTATGAGGTGGCTTCCTAAATCAACTATTGAAGGTCTACAAGGTGTGCATCATTATCTTAAGGGTTTGCACCAACATATAATGTGATTAGTGGCATCATTGGTCCTAGGGTTTATGTTTAGAACCACATAAAGTTGAAAGTCATATAACTTGTTGCATAAGAAAATGAGACCATTTACATGTTTCAAAGATGTGTGTCCATTTCCAACTTATTACATTAATTTTCACTGTAAAAGGTGGCAAATTAATTGAGTGAGAAAGGGAGCAAGAGCTTGACGTTTAACATTTGAGAGAAGAGCTTTTGAAGCTAAATCAACTCGAGTTAGATATTTGTAGCCACACTCTTGTTTAGTGCTTGTTTTGTATTAGAATCTAACATTGGAGTCTAGATATATTGTAAGCCCTATAGGCAAGTACTTTGATGTAATATGAGATTGTAAAGAATAATATATTGATCTAGTTGTGTTTCATATTGCTGTTAAGATATTTGAGTTATGTTGTGCATGATGGTGAGTGTTTATGCCCATGCAACTTTGCACAAGATTCAAATGTATGGAGTAAGTTATCTTTATGAAGAAATTAGGAACTATCTTACCAATTTGTATTGCTTTATTAGTTTTGGAAAATTTTGCATGAAACTCAATACGTCTTTAACCGTTTATATGTTTCATGCCCATAACAGTGAAAAATATTGAGTGATTATATAAGAGGTCAGCTCAATTAATATGCTATTAGATTGACAATAGACTTTTGTATTTGATGTTCAAGCATACTTGTTGCAAGTAAGTTCCATTTTTGGATAGTTGTTCCCCATTTCTTTGCTAGAATTGATGGGGACAAGGTGCATTCTTGGATATTTTAGTTTGGAGGTATTTTTTAAGACAATTAACCTTCAAAGAGCCACAACACACCTTAATCACTAAAATAACTATGAAATTATTAGTTGTGAAGCTCTTTCTTGGTGGTACTGTCGTGTTCAATTTCTTTACTTGAAACAATCTTCCATAACTACTTGGCTGGCTTTCAAAAAGAATCTACAAAATTGCTTTTACCTTTTGGGTATAAAGAAGAGATATTAGCACATTGTCTCCATCTTCTCTAGGAATATGGACATTAAGTTTTATGATATATTGGTTTGATCTAATCATCTCTCCATATAATTTGGAGGTGCAAGAGGCTAATGAGGTCCTTTTCGTCATTTTTTTCTCGTCTTTGAGAGGGGTTATATGTCTTCACTATTAGTTCTTTTGAGGATGTATTTTAACTTGGTTGGAAGTTGTATACCAAGCAACAAACAAACCTTTGAAATTCAATCAATGTTTTGTAGTTGGGAAGAGCACAACGTTTGCCCCTACTGTAATACCTTTTACTCATCATATTCAAGGGTTATTCTTCTTTGTGTAGCTCCAATAAGAATTTGATTTATTCTCCTACTAGTGGAAAGGCTTGTTATGTTTACAACAAGTGTAATGGACATTCCATTGAAAAACATGTGGTATCCTTGAATTCCAAAAGGTGAATGACCTAACTGAGCACTGGCTACAACTTGCAGATTTTGCCCCTACTAACACACCTTGCCTACTCATCTTCAAATAAGAGGCATTCATCTTAGTGTAACTTCAATAAGGGATTGACTTATTATCCTTGTAATGGGAAGACTTATTAATATGTGATCCATCAGAATGTGTATAGAGAGGCATTTCTGGTACTAGGAAGACAAAATGTTGAAATCACTTAACAAATAAATTTTGATTTCTGATCACAAAAGAGCAAGACAAAATTGTGAAATCAATTCAGAAATGGATTTAACAGACATTAATTTAAAATGTTAAAAAAAAGTATTCAGAAATCGATTTCACAGATAAAAATAAAATTTATAATCAATTCAGAAGCTGGTTAAAGCTGAATCATTTAACAGTCAAATTGGTTTCTGAATTTTAAATGATTTTCATTAACCGTTCAATCCATAGTAGCAAAAATGTAAAATTTCAACAAATATATCTGAAATTTAAGATGAAATTGAATAAAAAGCACTAAAAATCCCCAAACCCTGCTAAAAAATGACTAAGCTCTGCTTGAGAATGTTTGGGCTTAAAAATCTGTTCCACAATTGCATGCAAACCCTGCTCAACAATCTCTTTTTCTGGCAAAATAAATCTGTACAAATGCAAATGAAAACAAAGACAAGAGTTTTAATGTACAAAAAATTGCTCTTAAACATGGAAAAAGTAAAACTTGGCAAATTCAGTCATTCTCGTGATTTCTATGAGTTTCTGCCATTTTAAAGCAATTTTTTGGTTAAAAATCAGCAAAAAACTATCTGGGCTGTGTCCGGAAAAAATCTGATTTTACCAGTCAAAAAATTGCCCTAGCATGTGGTTTGTGATCTCATCTCTAGTTTTTGACGATATTTGCTTCTATGTTTCCAGTACCGGTGATTAACAAAATCATCAAATTGTATGAGTTTAAGGATGGTAAGTTGCCAATGCAATGTTTAGGAAGTAAATATATGTCTGACCAAACTCGATATAGCTAAGGAGCTTTTAAGAGAGACACATCTGGTCTCGCAGGTAGTAGGGTTATAGTTGTGATTATTCTGATTTTAGCTCTATAGATATTTTTTGTAGCTGAAAGAGGCGTTTCTGCAGATAGCAGTTTCATTGCTTCAATTAAGCAAGAGTGGGAACAATATTGTGCATCTTTGATGTTTAATATTATGTGCTTTGAAAGTAGCAATGCTTCAGTTTTGAAATTCGATTTTGATGGTTCATTTTAGATCAAGTGATTTATCACATGCTAATGCTTAGATTTTTAATTTTCTTATCAGTGGATGGAATATACGATGCATAGATTTCGGTTATTCACATAATATTTGTGGGGCAGACGATTCATGTATTGGCTGGGGTGTGTCCCAAAATGGAGAGCTTGGATTTGGTCCGATGGGTCCAAAGTATGAACTTCAACTTGTTTATTGGCATTCCTTTTTCTTGTTGCATCTAGGTTTCTGGGTTTTGCTGTCATTGCTAGAGGGCATTTACATACTTTGCCATTATACTTTTGAAGTTCTGGACTTTTTTGAAGATTCTATAAAATTTAAAACTATGATGGATTCTGTATTAATTCTGCAGGTCATCTGCAAATCCAAAGAAGATTGACATTCTTGATGGAATGCATGTACAAAGGTACTTAAAATCTACCTCTAATTGATTTCTGATTTTATGTTTAACCGAATTCAACCTGGAGTTGCAGAAGATTTTGTTTGCAACTTCTTTTTATTGGGTTTTCTGAATTATGTAAATTCTAGTACTTACTGATTATTCATAATCTTTATATCTTCATTTTCCACCTCCATTTCACTACTGATTAATTTGAAAACTGTATTTAGTGTTGCATGTGGCTTTGCACACTCACTTATAGTTGTTGATCGAACAATACTGGCTGATCGATTAGAAAAGGTATGTTATATTTTTTAATTTTTATATTCATTATTGTCTTTTGTCCATTTGTTACACAGATGATTTTATATCTTTTTCGAAGTCTGTCTGATTTCATGGATCTTTTCAATAAAGATGAGATCAATTATACTGTCCCTCCAAGCTAATAAGGTTGTTAAAAATATCATTTTGTTTTAATGTATTCTTTCGTGTTGGTTATATTGAAATTAAAATTTCCAGCCACCTTTTAATTTCCACCAGTCAACTGCTTCTAAAGAGATGTGTTACCCTAATTCGCGACTTGAAGAAACATTCTGATCGATTTATTTTGTTCATGTCAAATGAGGCATTGACTAATTGTCAATATTAGTCAAACAAAATATTTTTCTCAACAACCTCTTTAAATTCTAATAATGGATTAAATATACTGGTCTGTGTTCTTTCTATTTCTCATATGAAATGCTGCCAATCCATGAAAAGAATCATTTACTTGGTTGCCTTTCTTTCCAAACCTTTGAGGATTATTTTAGCTTATGTATACAAGGTAATCCAGAATTACTGTGCATGTAAACAAATTTGCTTTCAAACTTTACAGTGAATTTAAAATATAATTTGGTGCTTGAGTCAATATTTTACTCCTCTTTGCAGGATGAACTTACATTTTTTTATCTTTTGTTTTTGTAGCTTGAAGTCTTTGATGGTGAGAGACCTCAAGGTGTGTTATGTGGTTTAATCGTGAACTTGCTTTTTCTTGAATTCTTGAAGTTTATCTTTCATATTCCTCCTTTATTAACTTTAAGTAACAGTCTCATCTGCTCATGATACATCACAAGCTCATTTTATATGCCATCTATCTAATATTTGAAGAATTTGAATTTACAGATGATATTAAGGTTGAGGAGGAAGTACCAGACAAGAATACACCTGTAAGCAAATCAGGAAAGAAACGGAAGGGTGTTGCTGATGATGCGCCTGTTGAAGCATCTGTTAAGTCTGAGAAACAGCCTCGCAAAAAGGCATCAAAGAAAAAATATTCATCAAACTCAGAGAATAGTGATGATGATGGTGGTGATGATGATGACACTTATAGTGAAGAAGATGCAAATGGTTCTTCAAAGAGTCACAGTAAGGGCCGTGGGCGTGGGCGTGGTGCTAGTCGTGGAGCATCCACTGGCCGTGGTAAATCAAGTAGAGGCCGAGGAAAAGGAAAAGGTGCCAAAAGTGGCAAAGCTAGATAAGTTACTCAAGTTTACTAACAAAGATTGACCTACAGGATACATGAAAACCCATTTGCCAAGTAAATTAAAATTTTGAAACTAGCTATTGGATTATCACTTATCCAGCACCTTCTAACGGAAATTTTCAAATTGTATATTTTGGTTAATGGTGTAGAGGCATATTTCAGGTCCTGCTGGTCGGATACATTTTGCATACTGTAATTAAATTTTCATTGATTCAGAAATCTATTGTCAAAACATTGGCCGATTTATTTATATTTAACATGATTTGGGAGATTGAGTAAACATTTTAGCAGCTTCGTTGTTCTAGACCAGGTGTTATACAAACAGAAAAGATTACATACATTGAAGTGAGCAAATTGTGGTTAAGTAAAGCATGTTTTAGTGTCTAGTTTGGTCTTTATAATAGCTCATTGAAATATGACTGCCTTTGGAAGAAAACTATAGGTTAAGTTGTTATTTCTGGATTCAACCGTGTGAATTTATTTGCATGGATTCAAATAAATTCACAGTTGAATCCAAAAATAACAACTTATCAATATGGACTGTGGAAATCTAATGTCTTTGAACTATAGATTGTCCAAGCAAAAATCTAAAACTTAGTTTTTCAAAGACTGAATCAAACTTTGTATAGGTTATGCCCTAGAACTAGCTATATCTGCCAAAATTTATAACTGTTAATAGAATATTCTATAGTTTTCACATTCATCAGTGTACATCAAAATTTCTTGTTCAGAAAGGTGGAAAGATGCACCAAAAGTCATATAGTTAAAATTGAAACGTTGTTACAGAATATTGGATAGAAGACAGTTAATTCCGGTTGCAATTGATAAAAAAAGCTGAATGTTTTCTTTCTTCTGGAAGCGAGTGTTTACATTGTAATTTCACAAAGTTGACACTTTTGCTTGGGATAATATCCTTAAAAAACGAGAACATGTGGGAATGGTTTAAAAAATCCAATGAATAGAGTTGCATCTGTTGCCCTTGGTTAGGAATGGTGAAACGTGGTCTATTTCACAATACATATTGTAATATGTTAAGCGTTATTTGTACTAGTTATTTCTGTTATTGCAGACATTTATGCTTTCAATTGCACTAGTCTATGGCAGGATAGACGTGCATATTGCCTACATTGTTTTATCAATAAAGTAGAGCCATCAATGTAAAAAGATTACACGGACAGCAGCCATATGGGAGATATAAGCAAGCCTCCGTTGTCAAAATTTGGAGTATTACAAAAATAAGCAGTAATATAGAACATAAAACTCAACAAAAAACACTAATAAGACAGCTCATAAAACTCATGTTCCTAGCGGGGGGAGGGGTCTCTGAAGTGTTGCCGACATGAAATGTCACGTGGGGTTATTCTTGGCAACAACTACACGCGAATGAGTACAGGGTTGGTCATTAGTGTGTCATGAGTGAGTGTATGGGCAGGAACTTTCTAGAACGACTGACAAGCCTCGGTTGGATGCATGTGCTGCTGGTGTTGGGGGACTTTAGGGTTCTGTTGAAATGACTCTCGTTCCAACCTAATCATGGTTTAGGCCTTTATCATGCTTGCCTTGAGTACCCTCTTGTTGGCTATGTGGGTTTTCGTAGATGCTGCCTTAAAAGTCAAATGTTTTTATATCCTTATAATCCATGGGGGAATGTGTTCTTCCGCACGAGGGAATTTACTTGCAAGGCATGTAAGCGTGTGCTTGGGCTTTAGGAGGGCACCTGAAACGGTTTGTTAGATTATGCAAGGCATGCTAACTTGTATTTGGTATTTGCGAGCCCCCAATTATTGAAGTTTGAGATTTACTCAAGTCTTCAACAGTCGGGTGAGTCTATTTTCCATACAGATTTTCCCTAAAACATGATGGATGTTGGAGAGTAGAGACGAACTTAGCTGAAAATTTGTAGTTGCTTCAATAGGGGGAATTGTATATAGCCAAAATATTATTTTAACTTGGTGCATATGGAACATCCAAACATTTGAAGAGCATACGAATTTGCATTCATTTACATTTCCAACAGGTTTTACTACTTATTGACGGAGAGGCAACAAAAGCGCTGCAATGGTTTGATTGTGTTCACAAGAATTCGTTGGACGATATATATATATAGGATAGTGGACGCGCTACAATACTATACATTATATATATGATTCATTACCCTCCAAAATTTCAAAATAGAACAGAAATGCTAGAAATATAAATCAAAAGATTGAAGGTATATGCTTATAATGATTGATTAAACAGGATCTTTGAAGCTACAGATGTGGCTACATGGAAATATATATTTCTAGCATTTTTGTTATATATATAGTGGCTAGTGGACAAGTCACAAAACTATACATTATATATATGTTTTATTACCTTCCAAATTTTCAAAATAGAACAAAAATGTTAGAAATATAAAATCAAAAGATTGAAGGTATATGCTTATAATGGTTGATTAAACAAGATCTTTGAAGCTACAAATGTGGCTACATGGTCATAATGCAATAAAAAATGATCGTAGAGGTGTATTCTATTTTTTTTTGTTGTGTATGTTTAGGATTATTATTTGTCTATAAAAAGTAAATATAGTGATAACATTACAACCATTGAATCTATCTTTGTGTACATCTTATAAATGAGTAAACTTGATTTTGTTGTTTTGTTTCACTATAATTAGGGGAGGAGATCCAATAGTTGTGTAGGCCAACTTCGCTCTCCTTGAAGCTCCTAGAAGGTCAAATTTCTATAAAAAAATAAAAATTAACATGCCTTAGTTTTTGATTTTGACAAAAGTGGGGTTTGATCAGGTTTGAATCCTTCTACGACCACATAGCCATTTGGTAAATGGAATGAGTACCATGAGATATGGGACAAACTAAACCAACCATCAAAATGAATCATAGATTGACAAAATTGTAGCCAAGCTATCAAGCGCAACAACTAAAAAAAACCAAAAAGATATTAGGGATCCAACCTAGACAACACCAAAACCAACTCTATTCAATCTCACAACCTTCACTCTAGTGTGAGATCAAGAGATATGTGGGAAGACCTTTTATTTGCCTTTGTACAACAATCCAAGAAATAATATCATCCATGTCCTTGGAGCAAGGAGTAGGAGGATTCTTCCATAGAAAACCCATCTATGTGTGTAGTAGGAGCGATGGAAAGTTGAGATAGAATAGCCAAATGATGAGCAACCACCACATGGGTAGATTGAAGGAGGCTTGAAGTTGTAATCATATCATGTTGAGTAATTGAAGCAGAAGGTGGTTGAAACTCACTAATAGGAGTTGATGGGGTAGTAGGGGTGGGACTTGCTAGAATGGTATCATTGACACATAATTGACATCCCTAGAAGAAATGTCATCTTGAGGGGAACCATTAGCTAGAGTTGAAGGCATGAATAGTCAAGTGATCTTTGCAAGCATTCTTCCATCATGTCATTGTACCTTTGTGTTTGGAGATTGGGTGCTCAATAGCCAGGTGACCATAGAAAATCATCTACATCGAAAGGGGAGGCCCTCTTAGTTAAGTGGTTGAGCCCAAGGCCTATCCCCCACTATCAAAACCACACCCTCATGAAGAGGCTTGGATTCGAATGTGAGCAAATAGTGAGTGACCCATGTATAAAGTTCCAGAGTCAACCTTAAAGAAGTGACAAATAGAGTTGTCTATGGACTCTTAGTAGGAATATATAAGGTGAAACCACACCAGTCTAACATTGAGTAAGTTCAGAAAGTGGGTTGAAGGAGTTAAAGGCTTGAGAGAAAGAGAGTGCTCTCCCTACACATATCCCAACATCAAGTGCCAAGTCCATGTCCTTAGATGAGTCAAAAGATACAATTAAGAAGCCCCTACCACAAAGGAAGAGCTCGATCTTTCCCAAGACAACATGCCTCCAAAAATCCAAGACTCGATTATATTGGTCGGGAAGAGAAGGCCAAAATATTGCTAAATTTCAAGCCCTTGTGTAGATACAAATCTTTATTTTCGTTCACATCTTGTCAACAAATCACCACTGGGGAATATCTAACATAGGGGAGAGGCTATAATTCTCACATAGAGGGTGAGCCGCACCCTAAGCACTTGCAATGTTAGAATAGGAACATCAATTGCCATCACCATAGATGCAAATTTCACATTTCTTGCAAAAAGGGCACTTGAAAGAACAACAAAATTCAGAATAGAGGCCATAATAGTAGTACCTTTGTCCCCAAGAATAAGTTGAGTGGGAGGATTACCAATAGCCCAAGGGTCAGCAGCCACAACACCCCCAACATCGGCCACCCATGATAGTGAGGATAGAAGCTGTGACCAATGTATCACCATTAGTAGGAGTAAGGAGGGTTGAGTTGATGCCCAAGAGTGTCGAAAACACACATGCAAGGACATTAAGATGAGTTGGGACCCTAAAAGAATTGCGATCATCAACAAATGCGACCATGGTGGCACTGATAACCATCGATGACAAAACAAGAGCGAATGAGGGACCAACATGCTTTGGAAATTTCATAGGAGAGGTCTCTTAATGAGTAGGAGGAAACAAGGCAACAACTCATCTCCCATCACAAGAAACAACACTAAGGACACTCGATGACAATAAGATGACCCCCACACATGCTACATCGTGAGCATGATGCACAAAAAGAGTAGAGGAGGGCTAAAAGTGCATCTGCATAAGTGGGAAGATGTGTAGAGGGAACATGGAATGCCATTTCTCAACATGACTTAGTTGGCAAGTTAAATATTTAAAGATATTGTTTAGGATTTGAGTCATTCACCAAAACTTGCGCATGAAGGGCCCCAATAGTCATGCACTACAAAACAAAAATAAAACTACAACACCATTTCATGCATAGCCACTAATTCCATAGTAGGTTTCAAATTAAGATTGAATAAATTTAGAAATAAATTACTAAGATTGGAATTAAAAAAATTCAAATATGGAACCAATTTGTTAGGTTCAATTTGACTATTAGGTTTTTATCTTAAACCTAATCAAAATTTCACTCACTTTAACTTTCACTCTCCTAGCTCTTAATTGATTACATTTTTTCATTGCAATCTTGAGGCGTTGATGGTTTTAGTTTGCATGAAATTCATTAGTAAGTCTATATACTATGCATCATTGATTAATGATTATTCTAGGTACTCTAGAGTGTATTTTTGTAGGAGGAAGTCTAAGATATTTCTCAAGTTTAAGGAGTTTAGGGCTATTGTTGAGAATCATATTAATAAGAAAATAAAATGCTCAAGACAAACAATGGTAGTGATTTTTGCTCAAAGGAGTCTGATACATTCTCTAAACATTGGTATTGTGAAGCAAAGGACAACTCATTATATATTGCAATATAATAGAGATATTGAATAGAACCTTGTTAGATTAGGCTAGAAGTATGATGAGTAGAGGCAGTGTTAGATAGTTCTCAATTGAAGTAGTTAGTACCACATACTACTTGGAAAATAGGTCTCCTTTGTGCTAGAAACATGGAACCATATGAAATGTGGGTTGGGAGAAAACTAGTTGTAACACATTTGGAGGTGTTTGGTTGTGAGGCAATTGTTTAGGGTGCTAAAGGAGATTATCTAGGTTGGATTTCATAGTGAAAAAGTGTATTGTCATTAGATATGGTGAAATGGTAAAGGATAAAATCTTTGGAATGTAGAAACACCAAATGTTCTCTACTCAAGGGATGTTGCATTTAGGAAACTTAGAGTCTTGTCTAAGAAAGAACATTCAAAGGAGAATAAGAGGGAAAATATGCATTTTGAATCAAAGTTGAAGTAATAGAATGCATCTAAAGCTGAACCACAAAGTGGACATGGTAGTTTGGAAAAATATTAGGCAACCATGCTTGATGCGAACTTTGAAGAAAAATAGGGTGTAGATGTAGCAAGAAATTCTTCATCAATAATTGTCATCTACAAGACAACAAAAATTACTTGAAAGGTATAGTCCATCTAATTTTTGTTGTTTACACTAACTTGTACCAATAGTAAACCAAGTTTCATGGAAGAAGTTCACACTTCCAAATAAAAAGATTTTTTTAAGAAGCCATGGAGGAGATGTTGGCATTGAAGTAGTGTATAACTTGGGATTTGGTTGATTTTCCTAAGGATAGGAAACCCATTAGTTGGAAGTGGCTATTTAAGAATAAATTTAGAGTAGATGGATTAGTTGAGCTATACAAAGCATGATTGATGGAAAAGGAATATTTTATTAGGATGTTATCTATTGTAGTGGTATATCATCTAGAGATTCAGCATATGGATGTCAAGAAAACATTCTTGTATGAAGACTTGGAGAAAATATACATGAAACAACCAGAAGGATTCAAGGGGAAAGGTAAGGAGAAGTTGGTTTGTAAGCTTAAAAGGTCATTGTATGGATTAAGACAATCTCCTTGTATGTGGAACTAAACATTTGATTTGTGTGCCAAAATTGGGTTTTGGAAAAAGTGTGATTGATCATTGTGTGTATTTCAAACGACTAAATGGTCATATTTTAATTATTATTTTTTATATATTGATATGTTAATAATTGGAGATAGAAAGACATTTATTTAGGATCTTGAAGCTTAATTGTCTAGTAAGTTTAACATGAAAGATTTAGGTGCTACAAGATACATACTTGATATGACAATATATAGAGATAGGCTCAATAGAAATCGTGGTTAAACAAAGGAAGTATCTTGATTTTATTTTACCAAGATCTGGAGTGTAGATGGTAAATTGATAAGTACACTCCTACCATTTGATATAAAACTAAGTTTGGAACAATGTCTTAAATGTACAAAGGATTTGGAGGACATGAGGAATGTTCTATATGCTAGTGAGGTGGGAAGTCTAATGAATGTGATGGTTTGCACATGACCACACATTGCCCAAGTAGTGGGAGTTCTAAGTAGGTTCATGGAAAATCTAGGTAAAAAACATTGGATATAGGTGAAGAGAGTATTCATACTTGGAAGGAACTATAGATTATTACTTAAATTATTAGGGTACTAATGATGTGGACAGTGTTGAGTGTACATGAAATTATAGTTTTGATTGGGTTGAAGATCTTGATAATTGGAGGTCAACAAGCAGTTATGCTTTTATTTTGTTCTATGGAGTAGTGAGTTGGTTGAGCAACCAACAATAGACAATTGTGTTATCCACAACTTAAGTAGAATATACAACCATAACACATTATTGCAAGGAAGTAGTGTGGTTGAAGACGTTGAGTGACAAAATTGGTTTTAGGAGTCATACGGTAGTGAAATGTGATTCACAAAGTTCAATTTATTTGGGAAGAAATTTTGTTTACTAGGTTAGAACTAAGCTCATTGATGTTCAATATCATTTTGTGAGGGAGATGGTTGAGTGTTTTTCTTCACTATTTAACTATATTTGATATATGTGATATGATTATGTTGTCTAGTTTAGCACCATGTGTACTATTGATTATTCATGTTTGCATTAATGCTTTGGATCATGTGGCTTAGAATGATTATTAGTTGTAGTTATTGATGTTACTTTAATTATATTATATCATGTTAAGTGTTTATATTACGCTTCAATTATCTTGTATGGAGTAAATATGGTTCATGTTTTAATGATTGTGCAAACACATGTTTTAATCCCAATGACGGTTGTTTGGAGATGGTTTAGTTTGAGCAAATATGTTTCGTAGATCTCTCATCTCACCCAATTGAGTTGTGAGACATGTCTTATGATATATGTGAAACTAGGATCTGTATCAATATTGATTTTGGATCCATGTGTTGTGAATAAATTAGTAATGTGTGTTTATTTCATCTTCGTTTTCATTTGCATTTTTCCAATTCATTTATTGCTTGTTGAGAAGTGTTTTCTATTTACTTATATACTTAAATGTGAAAGTTAAATTTCTAATTGTTATCTTAGAATGGTCCAATATAATTAATATTGTTATATTTAATGACACATTGTTTGGGTTCATGTCTTAGTTAAATTGATTAAATTGTATGTGTTAATTTATCTAAGAAAAAATACTTTATTTGTAACTAATGGGAAACACTAGGTATGTTAGTACAGTTTTCTAAGGTTAATTTCTAATTTAATATCTTTTTAGTGGGATATATCTATATTAAAATATCTTTTGGAAATAACCTTTTGTAAAATAACTTGTTAGTGGAAAATAAAAATAAAATTCTAAATGGGTTTAGGGTTTTTTGAAAGTTAGAAAGAAAACAAAGTGTACATTTTGATCGATTCTTCCCTCTTCCTTGAAAGTCGCTTTCATCCTTCTTGCTTGGTTTGGAATTCAAATTCCATTTCTTGGAGAATTGAAATACTTATGAAGAGTTGAAGAAACTTGTCTAGTATATCCATGGAGGCAAAAGTTATCTATTATGTGTAAAAAAATTGCATTCAAAGCTTAAGACCTATTCCTCTCAGATTCTTGAAACTATGCTTGTTTTTGATGTGTTTGAAATCATGTTCACATTAGGTGGATTAAATTGTTTATTTACATAACAAAATGTTCTCGATGGCATTTCTCCCATCCTCTATTATCAATGTTTCAAAAAATTAAATCCCATCTGTTGCAACGGTCGTCCATGGCGAGAGTTCTCTACCACTAGGAGGTTGTGGGTCCTTTGAGCATGATGTTTCTTGGCAGGTGTCTCTCTCTTTAGCGTGAGATTATCTTTTCCTTGATCTTGGTACTAACATTTTGGGTGCGATTGTTCCTGTGGTTCCTTGCAGGGTTAGTTCACCTCTTGCAATTTTTGATGATGGGCCTGGTTGTGCCCCTGCTCTAGTGGTTGCTATTCCTTCTGGTGGTGGTGGTTAGAACTTTGTAAATATTTTAGGTGTTGGTGTTGCTCGCCCTTTGAGGGAGAAAATTCATCCCATCCCTTATGCCAAATCCTCCTTGACCATAGTTTGTGGCTAAAATGTGGTGGAAAATGATGACTTCTATCCATGTAGGGGTATAGTGTGAAGATTCTATAAACTTCACAAATGGGTATTAGATTTTGGTAAGATTAACCTCTTCTCTTGTGTAAAAGGTTTCTTCATTGTTTCTTTTACTTCTTCAAAGGATAGAGGTTTTGTCTTCATGGTTAGTTTTCATCTTAGGGAGATCACCCTCTCTCCATAAAGCCTTGGTCAACTTTCTTTAACCCTCTTATTAAGCCTCTAAATGTGCATCTGGTGTGGATTAGACATGAATTCCCCCCTCTAGTTTTGGGAGGTTTCATGTTATGAGGCCATAGGCAACTCTATTGGTTGCTTCTTGAAGGTTGACAATTCCACTTCTTACGTGAGGCACTCTAATTTTTGCTTGCATTTTGGTGGACGTTGAAATCTTTGAGCCTCTTCACAAGGATGTGGTTTTGATGGTGGGGGAAAGGCCTTGAAATCAACTGCTAAATTATGAGGGTCTCCCTTTTAGATGCAGACAATTCTTTTCCATTGGTCTCTTGGCTACATATTGCCCTCTCAATGCAAGGGCACAAATACTTGGAAGAACAATAACATAGATCACTTGAGTATTCATGCCCTTGATTCTCTGCCAAATGGATCCCATTGAGATGATAAATCCTCTTAGGAGAATGAATCCTTATCTTTTGGTGTGGCTCTGACGTGTCCTTTAGACCCTATTAGAGAACCTCTTGTGTCGATCTCATAGCCTACTTTTCCTTTGGCCTCATATCAACTTCAAATTACTCATGTGGTGGAGGGTCACCTTTTGCCTCATCATTCTATTGCTCCTCCACATGTTTGTGGGATATTTGAGGGTAAAATATAATAATAATGATGACATGGCCCCAAAAAACAAATGGGAATACACAATTAACTTGGTGAATATGATTCATATTTATAATTTTACATTTTCCCCTTTTTGAAATTACGTCACGACTAGAAGAAGCAATACCATTTCAAAGAAAGTAGATATGGATAAAAGGTGTGTCAATATTGATTGGAGATAATACCCAACGAGTTAAAGGTTAAGGGTTGATTGGTTGCATTGATCAAATCAATTAGATTGATTTGATGATTAGATAGAAAGGATACTTCAATGGTTGGATAAATTTTGGATTTAAAATATTTATTTTATTTTTAGGATTGAATTAGATGAAGAGATGATGACACCTACTCTAGAGGATGGTTGGGTTGAAAAAATATGGACATGCTCTCAAAAAAACATGGAACAATATTAACAAATATGGGAGGGATCGATGAAGGTTAATATATATTATGAGAATGATGAAATAAATGATCGAGTAGGATGGAGAAAGATATTAGAGATGGAGACTAGGAGGAAAATATTAATGATAATGGAAATAAATGAGGATGATAGATATGAGATAAAAAGTAAGAATGGGGTGGGATGGAATATGAGAATAAGATAATGAATGTTGTATGATGGTTGCATTGGATCTTAGGATGATGGAGATGGATATGAATGATTATGATATCTTTATAAAGTATTTGAGCTTAGGTACATGCTAAGAATCTATGAGGATATTATTTATGTATTTGAGCAACAAAATTTTATTGTGCATCATGATAAGGGAGCATGATGACAATACCTTATAGGCATAATGGACCAAATAGAAATAATAAAGAAAAGATAAAAGAAATTGAAACAATGCTAAAGCAAAGATAAAAGACAAGACCCAAATACCTCAACAAGTATAACCTCATGAGATAGTCATAGTATAAGGAACTATAATAGCCTTATGGAAGTGTGTTGTGGGAACTAAACCAAGCATGATAAAATGAGAAAAATCAATGTGCAACTCATCCTCAAGTTGCCATGATAATAATGCAATAAATGAGTCATCCAAACCAAAGTAATAAGTGGAACCACTGTGTGAGAATTGTTCTTTGGTTTGATACTAGGAGTGTGATATGTAAAGGCTCATTATCAGAAAATAGGTGTTGTTATCTTTAGAACTGAAGGACCAAAGAAAATTGACTTGTCAAAACTTGTATATATCATAACACACAGTAGAGATAAGTGTTGTTCTAGGGATTTTTTGAATCATTGATCAAGGTATAGTTTTGTATGTTGTATAATGATTTATGGGTAAGGATGGATGGCTAAAATTGATGCCCCTAAGTGTGTAGAGTAGTTATATATAAGAGGGTTATGGACCATCATACATTATTCTTATGAACATGTTTTTACCATGATGGTTGCCCTAGGCACCATAAAAATGGTTTCAGCCTAAGGCTGACTTTGTTCTCTTGACTATTTTGTTTTTTTGTTGTTGTTAGACATGATGCCCATGAACATGTTTTCATCATGGTAACTACCCCAAGGCATCACAAAATGGTCTTCACTAGAGGGAATTTTTTCTCTAATATTATTTTTTTAAAATTTATTATTTGACTTTTTGTATTTTTTGCTATTTAATTTTTTAATATTTTTTCTATTTGATTTATTTTTTGGTTATTTCATTTTTTGGTATTTGATGATGAAAAAATATGATAACTCAAGCATGTGAGCACTTAAGATGAATTGTGTCCATGGGTTCATCCAACCCTTGGCCATGGTGTAGATAAATTGAAGGCACTTGAGCCATATTGTGCTTTTGAAAGTGAGGCATTTATTGACATATTGGCAGTTGTTGTGCTCCATGGTTGACCAATAGTAATTATTTCTAAGTAATTTCTTCAAAAGGGTGATACTATTAGTGTGAGATCTAAAAAATACCATCATGTACTTATGCAAGTGTTAACTAGATTCATTCGAGTTAATGCATCACAATAGTGTACTTTCATGACACTTAAAATAGAGGTAAGTATGGATATCATGATACCGAGGGGAATCGGGACCAACTGCATCACATATCATATCTATATTATAATGGAAATATTGTCCTAAGTTCATGGTCGTAACAATTTGTGTTAACTTTTTCTCCTAGTTAGTGTCCAATTTTTATGTCAATGACATATTCTGCTAAGAGAGTTGATCCATCTTGTAATCTCTATGGAGCAAGAGGAAGGTGAAATTTTTCATCAAATTTTGAATCCTTTGAGTCTTGAATGGGTACTTAAACTTTTGATTTCTTTGGTTTATTATTTATTTGTTCCCCAAAATATGATGAATTATAAAGATCAACATCAAATCCCTTTTCATGGTCTCTTAGAGGAAGATGATATCTAGCACTAGCAATTTGATTAGAGACTCATCATTTTGGACTTCATCTAGTGGTATGTGATCATGTTAGTCCCATTTAATGAAGTCGGGATATTGTAAGTCAAGGCTTATGGTGAAAATAAAACTATTTGGAAAGAGATTGGCCTTGAATAACTCTTCAAAAGGGTCATGGTGAGTATTGTTTTAACATACTTAACATAAGATGAATCTAATGTAAAAATTATGATTAGTCATTAGTTTCTTGAGATATCCACCCTAAGTTATATACCTAAAACCTACTTAGTTGTAGTCTCAAAAATTTAGATAGGTTCTAGGATTCCTTGTTCATGTTCCTCTATTCCTTTACCTTTATAGTTCATGTTCTCATGACACATTTGAGAAGTTAGTTTGTTCATAAAATAGAAAACCATGTTCAATGAAAGTTGTAGAGCTATATTGTAAGGTTTATCACTTCTACTTTTGTTTCATGTTTGAATGACCATATGATTTAGGTGAGAATGGAAGTTTCCCAATGTGGAAGAACTCTTGGATCTTGTACTCGTCACACCCTTCGTTTATAATCTTGACCTTAGTAGAAGGAGATTGGTTGTATGTTGTATCATTGGGATCAATATAAGATAAATTTGGCTTAGATGATGGATTAGTGACTTCAGTAATAGGATAGTAGTTTTATTTTTGGCATTGAATTTCTAAAATTTTGTAGTATTGGAATGGGTTACGATCCATTAGGATGGTGGCTTCAATTCCTTCATGAAACAATTTAAGACATTGGTGGAATGTGACTGGAATGACTTGCTTGACATGTATCCATGGGTGACCAAGGGGATATTAAATGGAATGTCAAGATTGATGACATGACAAAGGGTGTTATGGACAATAGGTCCAACTTAGAGAGAAAGATTTATGGTGCTAGTGGTCTCACATTTTTCATTATCATAGGATTTAATTGTAATTGTATGGGGTTCTAAATCCTCTTGTATGTATACCAAGAGTTTAGCAAGACACAAGGTGTAGGGGTTTAATACATATTCATCATTTATAAATACTAGTTTGATCTTATGTTTGGCAAATAATGCTTCAATATAAAGTGACAAGGGCCAAGAAATTCCATGTTGTTAGGACTAAAGGTGATATAGTGATCAAAATTAAGGTAACCAATGATAATTGGGAAATGAGAGGGGTCAATGTTGTTCACAACCCTCAACTCTTTCAAGACTTTATCCAATATGTATTGGTGAATAAACAATTATTTGAGAATATCCAAGATGGAAATATTTGATACATTCTTCTCAAGTTGTTCAACAAGAGCATATTTATTTGTAGGAGTAGGCATATGGGTTTTTGAGATGGTGACCATGCCTCGTCATGTGGTCATGACACATGATTTTTTTATTATGATTGTGTGTTTGTGCAATAGGGATTGCTTAATGCCCGTAATAGAATCATAATCATGAGAGTACTTGTCGGAATAGATATTATATGTGCAATTATCCTATCTTGAGTTTTTTTTGGTAGAGGTTTGATCCTGAGTGTGCTTTGAAAGGGGTTCTAGTATATGCCCAAATCTTCTTTAGGGGAAGATTATGGTATAATTTTGACTTGAAAGTCACCTTCATTTATCATATCTTGGATGTAATATTTAAGTTTCACGTGTTTATTAGTTTTATGCCTTTTAATTTATTAGGATTCATAATATTCATTAGCTTTTTACCACATAAATTTTGGTTTGTCAACATCATAAAACTTAGGAAATGGGATGGTGTTCATTTTCACTTGAAAGATTTTCTTTAATACATTCTCGAAGGGTTCACACAAGTTTGTGTATTGAAATTCTTATTTTTAGGTGGACCTACAGGAAATACGAGTTTATTTGCATTTAATTTTTTTGTACATGTTTGGTATTAGTGATGCCATCTTTGACTACATTTTTTTTTGCAAATATTTTAGGCTTCTCATTTTGGTTATTGTTGTTGTTGTAATCCTTGCTAAAAGTTTGACCAACCCTTTCACAATTATTTCCTTCTCAATGTGAACACCTTTCTTAATGATCTCGTTAAAGGTGGATACACAATATACTTGTAAATGAAAGGCAGTTTCAACATTAAGACTTGTAACAAAAATATATAAAATTTATTTCGCAAGTATAAGAAATGGAAACATACCAGCTACAAGTTTGCATTGTTGAATAAAATTGGAAAATATCTCACCATATTTTTGTTTATATTGCAAATATCAAGAATTTCAATTCATGCTCAACATTGTACAAAAATATTTTACAAAATACTTTATGAGTTTGAGAAATGTGTTTGGTATCCATTAAGGTAGATGATTAAATAAATCCAAAGCTTGTCCCCCTAGACTATGAGGGAAGAGGTGACATAAATAATCATCATTATAGAACACTTAATGGAAAGTGATGTAAAATTCATAGATACAATTCTTTGGATCGCCTTTTACTATGTATTTTCAAATTTGAGTATTTGAAAGTGTGGAGGAAAAGATGTTTGTGTAATTGAAATTTTGAAGGGATAGGGAAATAGTTCCTCAAAATTATATCCTTTAGTGGAAGGGGAACCAAATTGAATTTTTTAAGGGTATCCTTTATATTCTTCAATTCTTGATTGAATAAAGGTTTAGATGATTGACATTATTTAGGTGAGCCAAGGAGGCCATAAAAAAGATGGTATATTTAGTAGCCTTTGCATGGGAATCATTATGGGAATTTCCACCCAACTTTTTCATTATGTTTTTTTTCTTTACTTCTATTATTCTCATGAGAAGTTTCATTTTTGCATGATTCATGGTATTCATCATTGTTTGTAGGAGGGAATTCTTGTGTTCTTGATTTCTCAAGGTTAAAACAACTTGGTAATCAAGCTCTTGATTCTAATATTCTTACAAGCTGTGATCTCAATGTGTTCTACAATAATTTTGGAATTGTGTTGTAAAAAATATATATCTATACCATCTCCATATTCACTATGGTTGTGGAGACTATCATTATCATTATCATGGTCTTGAGGTGGTACATGAGAGTGATCTTAGGTATCCATTTTGTGGGATTTTTCTGGGTTGCGTGTAACAAGTGGGGACATGCAAAATTAGTCTCTTGTTTGTATGGATAATAATATTTTTTAAGATATGACAACATGTACCAAGGCAAAAGTTGTACTTAAAACTTGATCAACCAAGCAAAATGGACTCAAAACTTGGTAAAAAATGAGAGTATTAAACTATAGATAAGGCATGAGAAGCTATAAACTTAACTATATATGGGATAGGTTTTTTAAACTTGGATATGGGTTGACTATGTCATGAATGGGAAATGGTGATATGCTTAAGGTTGGATGCTACCTATACTTAAAGATGAATCTAACATGAGTATGGAAGATAGATGAATTTTTGTACTATGGTTAAGTTAGACTTAAGTTAAGTGTAATTATGATTAACTATGAACTTAGTTTAACTTGATTTGAGTTAAGCTAAACTAGGGTTAATTTAACCTATGGTTGAGTTAAATTAAGGTTAAATGAACCTAGGGTTTGTTAACTAGGGGTTGAATGTACTATGATTAAGTTAAACTAAGGTTGAGTTAAACCAAGGTTAAGTGAACATAGGATTAGTTGGAATGGATTGAATGGACTATGGTTAAGTTAAATTATAGTTAAGTTAAACTTGGGTTGAGTGAACCTAGGATTGGTTGACTATGGGTTGTATGGACTATGGTCAAGTTGAACTAAGGTTAGGTTGACTTATTATTTAAGTTGAATTGAGCTAAACCAATTAGGGTAGAGTAAAACTAGGGTTGGTTGACTATGGTTAAGTTGAACTAAGGTTACATTTACCCATGGTCTAATTTACTTGAGTTAAAATAAATAGGTTGGAATGAACCTAGGGTTGGTTGATTATGGGTTGAATGAGATATGTTTAAGTTGAACCAAGGTTGTTTTACACTTAGGTTGAGTGAAGCCTGGGGTTAATTGAATATGGGTTTAATAGAAAATGGTTAAATTAAATAAAGGTTAGGGGGACCTATGGTTTAAGTCAACTTGAGTTAAATAACTAGAGTGGAATAAGCCTATGATTGGTTTACAGGTTGGATGGACTATGGCTGAGTTGAATGGAGCTTGAGTTAAACTTGTGTTAAGTGAGCCTTAGGTTCGTTGGCTATGTTTAAGTTAAACTAAGGTTGGATTGACCTATGGTTTTAGTTGAATTGATTTAAAATAACTAGGGTGGAGTAAAATTAGGGTTGGTTGAATATGGGTTGGATGAATTATGGTTAAGTTGAATTAAGGTTGAGTTATACTTGGGTTAAGTGAGCATAGGTTTGGTTGATTATGGGTTGAATGGAATATGGTTAAGTTTAACTAAGGTTGGGTTGAAATACAGGGTTTAGGTTGACTTGAGATAAACTAACTTGGGTGTATCAAAACTAAAATTGGTTGAATATGGGTTGGATGGTCCATTTTTAGGTTGGAAAATGGTTTAATTTGGTTAAGACCTTGGGTTATATTGGAATAAAGTGGTGGATATGGGTGAGCATGAAGTATGGTTATTTTGGTTATGGACCAAATTTTATTCAAGGTTATGAATTTGGTTTTGGACCAAGTTTGTAACTATGGTTTTTGACTTTGGGTCAAATTTGTGATTGTTGACCAAGTTGTGACTCATACAAAGAAAAGGATAAAAAGAAAATTATATAGCTTAAGATGAATAATCTTCCCATTTGGACTAGTTTGAAGTAGGGAGGGTTGGTATAAACATCAAAAGAGACACAATACACATGAAAAATCTTAATATAGACAAGTAGGTGCATCACTCCTTGCAATATCATAAATATACCATGTGTCCAAAGATGGAAATCATTGACCCATTTTGTTGGCCTTAGGTTAAATTTATTACTATCCAACCTAGTACATGTTTAGATAGTTAATGCATTGGCATTAGGTGTCCCATGGAAAATGATCAACACAATTGGGGTACACTATTAGCAAACTTCTTGGCGTATTCTATAGATTACTGTACTACAAGGAATGGTACCCAAAAGGATGCCTAACTAGGATAAATAATCAATCTAAGGGAACCCTTTATATACCCAAATCATGAGGCTTGATCACATGTTGTAGGGGCGCTATCTAAGGCCTAGGAAATGGTGGGATGAAACTAGCTCATTTCAAAGAGTTCTTAAAATATATTAATCTTAGCTAGTAATGACAATTCCTCACTAAATTTGTAAAGCTTATTGGTGCAAGGGATTCCACTATCTAATGATCAAATCTAGATACTAGCAGATCTAGAAAGAATAAGTTCTACAAGTGCTCAGTGATGAGGTATGAGTCATAATCAAAATGATTTTGAGCTATTTTTTTCCTCAAGATCATCTTGTGATGCTAAAGAAAAGAATGTGCAGTCTATCCTTGGTGCATAGAGTCATATTTTTAAGTTTCTTTTTATTTCCAAGCTCACCTTGTAGTGCAAGGAAATAGCATTTATTAAAAATTACTAAGATATGCTCTAATAAAAAATCATAGCAAACAAGTTCAATTATTGGGAATCAAAGTAAAGTATAAAGGGTTCATTTTAAATTATTAAGAATGAAGTGAGAGATTGGTTTGAAAAACTTTTCTTCGTCTATCAAACTTGCATGAAGCTTGTTAGTAGTCTCACAAAAATGGTCTTCAAATCTTATCCTAAAAGAAACATAGAAAAATGACGAGGGGCATACATGGGGAATTTGGTGCATACACCTTGGATGGAACCCAAAAAATTCACAGGTAACATGTATGGCTTGGACACCAAGTTAGCAAAAAAAACAAGAAAAATAGAATAATTACCTATAACACAAAGGAGTTAGAAAACCTCAAACCTTTACCTCCTAGAAAATTCTTAGAACTTGTAAAAAAATTAGAATTCAGTAATGAAAACATCACTAGATCTAAAAATTATTGATCTGCAATGGACCTTGTAGTGGAGAAAAGGATCAAGGGTATAATTTCAAATATCCTAAAATTCCTTAGTGATAATAATAATTAATGCATGCAAAAAATATGAGAGGTGAAATCAATTATAATGAAAATGAGATTAAAAAACTAAGAATCAAACTCCAAATAGAATCACAAAATCTCACCTTCCAATTAGCTCAAGATTAATTTGCATAAAAAAAATGAATAAATCACAAATGCTAAACAAGATGTGAGACATACCCCATCTAAGGAAGGCATTGTTGGGAAACATATAGGTGGGTTTCTTTACAAGTTTATTTTGAGGTTTCTTCCCCAAAATCAAGAGGAATCATGAGAAACAAACTCTCTTCCATCTCAAGGTTTTAGAAAGATCTAGTTTAGAGAAATGGAACATTCTTAGAGTTCTCATTATTATGGGGTTGAGGAATAACCTAGGTAGGAAAGGCTTCATCGAGAGGATAGGAAAATGGGTGGTCTTACAAATACAACAATAGGGAATATTAAATATCTCCTTCACCTTAAACTATTAAACTTTGAAGGATCCACCAAAGGAGAAAATAAAAATTCTTGGTTATTGGCTTTAGGAAAATATTTCAAAATGCAGCTTTATGAGAGAAACATAAATGCCCACTTGGCTATTATGCAGCTTCATGGATATGCTTCTAGTTGACAGGGATAAGAGGAGTAGAAGAAAAATATAAACATTTCTACCCTTTCTTGGGGGATCTTCCAAGAGACGTATCATTCTTCTATCTAAGAACTTTAGAAAATGACGTGTAGATGAGTTTCATGGACTCTAATAGTTTAGAATGATAATGACTCAATATATGAAATATTTACTTGAGTTGATACAATATGTAGAATTTATCAAAGACGATAAGTTTCTTGTCCACATGTTTGTGAAGGGATTGAATTGTCGCATTGTGGGTCAATGTGTAAAACCAAACTTAAGACCTTAGAGATGAAAAGGTTGGTAGAGGATAATTTGGCTACAAGGGGCAATATGAGACTTAGGTATTAGTTCCCCATTAGTTAGGATTGGATTATTTGGAATATCAATCCCAATCTAAATAAGTTCTAGGGATCTTTCTATACCTTCTATGACTCTTAAGAAAAAATAACATAAGAATCAAAAACCTTATTTTGCAGGGTGATCAAGCTAGTGGTGAATTCTCTTGTGATGTGAAGCAAAGGAAGGAGTGAGATTTTAAACATTTAGCTGAGGGTGGTTAACCTAGCCCTATTGGCTCAAACTAGAAATAGTTGAGTGGACTATAGTTTGCATGACCTACAATTATTGGACCATGTTATAGATTTGGGCATGAGGTTCACCTTTTGAGGTATTTTTTAAAGGGTGATTATAGTTGGTGTCCAAGGAACTATTAATTTTGAGAAGGTAGAGGGTGATGTTAAAAAATATCATTATTTTTAGTAGTGGAAAAGTTCTAGGATGACCATCAAGATGCTATTATGGAGATGTTAAGTACACTTCATGGTGTTCAAGTTTCTATTTTATTTGAATTAGGAGCTTCATACTCTTTTATTGACCCATCCTTGGTAGAGTGTTATAGGTTGGTGGCAGTATGAAAAGAGTGCAATTGGAAAATTGAGTTAAACATGAGTTCTAAGGTGGCACTAGAATCACTTATGTGTGGTTTCATTTTTGAATTTGGTACGTTCACCTCCATCAATGAATTGTATATTAGACCTTTAAGATTATATTAGATCATTCTTGGTATGGACTGGCTTGAGGATCATCAAGCTACCATTTATTTTAATTGAAAGGTAGTTAAGTGTGTAGATGATCATGGTTCTCATGTTGTGATAAGTGATATCCAACAACCCCTCTCTCCACATGATCTCTTTCATGTAATTTAAGTTGTGTATATAGAAATGGTTCCATAGTTTTTTTTATCATGGTGAGTGATCTTTTTGAGGTTAAGTATAGTGAGGATTCTCTCAATGATCACCCAATATTGAGGGGGGTTTAGTGATGTATTTCATAGTTTCATTCTGGGGATGTTGACAAATCAAGATGCAAAATTTGACATTGACCTTATTCTAGGTTTTTAGCTTACTCAAATGCACTATACTGCATGACTAATTTGGAACTTAGCAAGCCTCACTTTTAGTTAAAGGAGTTGATCAAGAAGGGGAATATTCATACCACCATATCTCCTTGGGATACACCTACCATCTTCATGAAGAACAATTGTTAGAACATAATGCTATTAGGGGTCATACCCTTATAAAATTTATATACTGTTCTAATATAAGGTTATAAAACCTTATATATTATATGCTTATTAAGAATATCCCATTTGAAATAATTATAGTCTAAATAATTAGATCATTGATTATTTATGAATGGGGGTTGTTGAATAGGTGTGACTAATAACCTTTCAAGTATTATGTCACCATTTATCCTATATTTAAGGAGGTTCTTTCTCATTTGAGAGATGTAGAATTTGGATATTAATATTGAATTGTATCACTATGCACATGAGGTATTATTGGCCATGTGGAAGTATGGAGAAGTATTCCCCAAGTTCGATCTATGTTATAATAGACCATTACTGTAAGTGTTTTAATAAAATGATTCTTTATGGGGGTTTTTTTTACCTGAAAGGGTTTTCCCCACATATATCAAGTGTGTAATAAGTAAAATCGATGTGTGTATGATTCTCATTATATTTATTTTATATCTTGTTTATAATAATTAGTATCCTAAGATCCTAATTCCAAACATGGTATGAGAGAAGGTTAGGCTATACTAGAAGATATGAAGAACTTGATGAGAAACATATTTATGCTCAACAACACATGTGTTAGGCCATTCTTCTAATACATATGATTCACCTTATCTATTATTTTAAAACTAATCATTTTATTTTATTTTTTAAATTTTTTGATGGTGTATAATGATTTGTAATCACACTTAGTAGCCCAATTGGCCTCGGGTAAAACCACATGCATAACTAGGTATTTTTAGCCTATTCCTTCTAAGTCTCATCATAATAAATACGAAGAATATGCTCATATTAATAGACCACTATTATTCCTTTTTTTTTTAAATATTTACAATCATCTTCTAAATTATGCACTAATTGACACATGTATCCCAAACCTTTTAAAAATACAACTACAATTGAATTTACAATCATCTTCATACTTACCTACATAAATCATTGCGATAGATTATAATTCAAAAGAAGTATAGATCTACAAATTCTTAATTATCTTTAATTATAAGAAAATACAAAAACATGAACTAGAAATCATTTAAATATTAAACTTCAAGTCTTTCCTTCAATCTATTAAAAACTCTTTCTTCACTATGGAAGTATAATTTCTACCATGATAAAAGATATATTTGCATATAATAAAACATACATATTTAAACTCAATCACAATTCACACTTTATCATATACGGATATGATCATTGATGTTTTCTTATAGACTACTATGAACAATGAACCATACATATCCTTGTCCAAAGCCTTGATCAATTGTATATGGACTATGATGTGTCTCATTTCTAACGGATTAAGACCTCTTTTGTTAAATGACACGTCTCTAATAGTGACATTTCATTTGTGTGTTTCCACATGTATTACATGCATATAATCAAACTATGCAATCACTTGATACTTGGTTAAATAAGAATTCAATATTACATAATATTTAGACTTTTGATCACTGGATGATGAACATAAAAGGAACTAGGTCACATTCAATCGCTGATTGTCATAGTGCTATACAGGGATTGCCAATTCTTCAGGCTCATTATTCAATAGGGCTTAAACAACCTTTAAGTTGTAATAAATTTCAAATGTATTAATATTTTGGGAACATTAAGGTCTATTGCTACCTATTGTGAAGACAATATTTCAATGGTGCTCAATAGAAAAAAGACAGATTCACAAATTATCAAGAACACAGTCATTCTAATAAATAACATGAAGTATCCTTTTGTATATCTTATAAACATCATAGGGGGGATGCATTTTTTTGAGTTGGAATTTTATATGCAATGCTTGTTGGAGGTCAATTAGGAGATAAATGAAACTGATCCTTATTCTTGATAATTATATTACAAAGTTAAACTATGACATTTTTTATTTTTTTATAACTATCTAAGGAGTACAATATATGCTCAAAAACTCTAAATTTCTTGGGTATAAGTTCACCTACTTATAATGGGTGGCTATTGACCTAATGAATTATTCGGGGAGAAAGCTTGGAAAGGATAGCTCACCCATTGCTTAATTTTGTATAGATCATTATTATATTTAGCATGACTATTTTTTAAAGAGACATGAAAAATTATTCATACTTATGTTTATGGACCAATATTTTATGATCATTACTGAATGAAAAATGCATACCAAATGTTGGAAACTTGCATCCATTTAAAGACAATTTCCACATAACCCAAAAGATAAATCTATGCAAATAAGTACTCAAAATTTACATGCAAGATAATAGACAACATACCCATTAAAATATGACACAAGATATACCTTTGGAAAACCCTCAAGAGGGAAAAAACTAGCCTTCAAAAGCACCCATCTCTCATGTATTATTCAGCAATAAAGATTACAATACATCTTCAGAGTCTACATGAACACCATTGAAGCAACAAACCCTCTCCATGCAATCCATGTGAACAAGCATGTAACCACACATCCCATGTCATGCGTCAAACCTCCACAAATGCTAACCATAGCTAGCTTGCCAAATGATCAACCTAAAACAACTACCCTTGTGGTTTCTTTTATACACACAAGCTCCCACAAAACCACCAAGTGGTATTACACAAAACCGTGTAACTAAAACCATGAGATTACAAAACCATGTCCCCGCATTTAATAGTGAGTACTTTATTTAATTATTTTCCCCCAATATTAAATAATTATATTTTAGCAACTTTAACTTATGTCCCAATGTTACATACAACATAAAATGGCCCCAATAATAATTACATTAAAAACATTATGCAAGGTGTACACCACACCTTTTCCTAACATAATGATGGTCCTTGTTGTATACATTGCATAAGGGGAACAAGTAACCTCAAAACATGAATCAAAATGAATAATCCATATAGCCACATATACCATCAAGGAATCAAAGTACTCCATGTGCTCCATCAAGATACCTGCAAGAAGAATCAAAGTGACCACCATCCCAAGCATGAATGTTCGCATTATCCATCATGCCAATGCCAAAAGATAAGAATCCATCCAGAGAGAAGCCACACAATCTATCACAACGAAGCATAAGTCCTACCTCAACCGATATCCCAAACACATACACTCAATCCAAAGGTATCAATATGCACTAGTGCCAAAACATCCAACTATCCATACCTCCAAGGTATAGAAAACATAGTAAACTCATGCCATAAACATATACACCCATAAACTGCAATCATAAACTCCAAATGTAAACCTGTCAAAGAATGACATACACCTCCAAGAGCTCCCACTGCATGGGTAATGCAAATCTGAAAAAGATCAAGGCATGCCAAGTCTACCAATAGCATCATATAGAAAGTGTAAAAAACATCATGTAGAACCAAAGAATCATCCACAATGATATGCAAACCTATAAATCAATAACCTGTAAGAACAACTCTCATCACAAGTCTCCATAGCTCTCCCAAGTTCTCCACACCCAACAAAGGAAAAAGATAAAGGAACCTTCATGCTATCACCCAAGAATATAAGTGAAAAAACATGACCAATAGCTAGTGATCAAAATAGCTCCAACAAAACTCCAAACCAATGTAATGTGAAACCAAACATCTAGGAAGATAACCAAGACCAAAGAGAGAAACTCTGCACATCATATACTTGTAGAAAATCCTCCTACATACACCTCTAAATGCCAACTGTGTCAAGAATGATCTCCTCCACAACACCCCAAAACAAAATCCATAACAAAAACCAACCATTCAATCACCAAGAACAAATGTATCATGTAATCAACGTGGATGTAAGCCTCTCAAGCCAAAGAAGGTCAAACTAAATCCATTCCCAATGAAGGAAATAAGCCCATTACATCTCCTAAACTCAAAATCAATGAATGTAATCACAATGCATAAGGAGATAAACATGTCAACACTCCTCAAATGAACCCTCCAAAACCATATGACCATAGCTTAAGATCCATATGCATGAGAAGATAAAGCATAAATCATAAAGCACCTAAAAGAAACAATGGGCAATACCTCTATAGTGAAACTGCTGAGTAGACTAAGAGTGGGGAATGAGAATGCTCCTCCAAGACATCCAAGTCATCATGACTCCTCTAAGAACACTCTCCTCATAGGTCCATGTTGAAATCGCGTCCAACCAAGGTGTAGGCTCCTCAGACTTCTTGCTGAAATCTCATCAAGAGTAACCATCTCAACACATGTCTCTAACCATAAGAGAACTCAAGCCTCACCTATGTCTCCAAGTATCCTTGAGTACCTATAACCAACCAATCCATGCCAAACTCCAAATGAAATATAACACCATCATGAAGTAATCAAGAAAATGATCAATTTACCTAATAACAAGAGAACCACCAAGATCAATAGTCATATATCCAATCACGAATCAAGAACATAACTATGACATCATGATCTCACACCTCCTAAAATAATATCATGTGATCCACAGAACATAACGAGTACCTGTATCATGTCGAAACTCTAATGTGCACAAACGAGAGTATAACACGACATAATAACATAACCATCATATCATAACAAGGATCACATATCAGAATAACAATCTTGCATGGCAACCAAAGATGTTAACATATCCAAACCACATGAATATAACCATCGTTTGTCAATAAAACCAAAAAATGCCAATGAACCCTTACTGCATAGAAGTAGAAACCAAGAGTCCATCCATGACACCAATAATCACTATAGAAGATCATCCACCATCAAATGGTGAATCCACATCACTGCCAACAACTCCCACTGAACTGTGATACCGAGTCACACATGGCATCATGACTACCATCCTCTCCATGAAGATCATTCAAGTCTACGCACACAACTGCAATGTCAATAACATAACAAGTAGAACCAAAATTTCCAAGCCAAGAAGATGCCTACAACCGCCAAACCATTATAAACAACAATGGATCCACATCATTGTAAAATGCTCTCACTGAACCATGATACCAAGCAATCCCATGGCATCATGATGCACACAACCAACACCACATCACTGTCATAAGCTCACACCAAACCTGTGAATCCAAGCTCTCAATGACAACATGATAACACAATAACACAATAGTAAAAGTTCCCACTACATCAAAAAAACCTTCAAAATTTTAAGAGAAAGGCGTCCCAAACCATAACCAACCATTAGCTCTAATAAAAGTTATGCCCTTTGGAAAAAAGTTGAACAATTTTGGTATGTAGGCACAACAGGGGTGGCCCCCGATGGCGGTGGCACCCTAAGTGGTGCACCGGTGGTGGACCCGAAACTTTTATGGGTTTCGATTTATTTTTTCAATAATTAAAAATTCTATTGGCCCCTTTAAAATATTTCATCCGACGAAAATAAATTTAAAAATAAAAATTTGTTTTTAAAAAACTTGGCAGTGAAAACCGTCAGACCAGTGGTCTTAACCCATCGGTCGACACTCCATGATAGTTTGACGGTACTATTGGCAACAACCGACAGGACTACCATCAACAATCTGCAGAGGGTATGGGGGTGGGGGTTTTGACCCCCCCATATTTATTTATTTTTATTTTTTTTAAACAAACTTTTTCGCCCCCCCTCCCCCGCTTATCAATTTTGATTTTTTTGTTTTTCTTTTGTATGACGAAATTTTTAAATGATGGGATTTTTTAATTTTTTAATCCTGCAACTGAGATGGAGGGTCTTACAACCGTATTTAATAAAAAAAATGAATTTTCTTTCAACTGAAAGAAAAATAGGTCATGTTATATATCAAAATTTATCTCTCGACCAACCCAAATCCAACTATGAGGTCCATTTTGATCTAGGAGTTCTTTTGTAAATTTTCCCCCACAAAACCCCCACTTGAATGCAAAACCAAGAAACCCATTTCACCCAAAATTTCTTACACTCCAAATCAATAAACAACCCATCAAAACAACAAGCCCAAAACCCTAGATCTGTAATAAACAACCTGCAAAACCCTCATATCTTTCCATGTATTTCATTATCATTCAATGTATAGATTCAAACTCAAATAATATTTTTCTCAACCTAGGGTTATAACAACCACAACCATGGATCTGATATCAAATGTTGGAAACTTGCAGTTATTTAAAGATAATTTCCAAATAACCCAAAAGAGAAATATATGCAAATAAGTACTCAGAATCTACATGCAAGAGAATAAACATACCCATGAAAATATGACACAAGATATACCCTAGGAAAACCCTCAAGAGGGAAAAACCCATCCTCCAAAAGCATCCATCTCTCATGTATTATTCAACAATAAAGATTACAATACATCTTCAGAGTCTTCATGAACACCATTGAAGAAACAAGCCCTCTCCATGCAATCCATGTGGACAAGCATGTAACCACACATCCCATGCCATGCTTCAAACCTCCACAAATGCTAACTAGAGCTAACCTGCCAATTGATCAACCTAAAAAAACTACCCTTGTGGTTGCTTTTATAGACACAAGCTCCCACAAAACCACCAAGTGGTATTACACAAAACCATGTGACTAAAACCATGAGATTACAAAACCATTTCCCCACATTTAATATTGGTACTTTATTTAATTGTTTTCCCCAATATTAAATAATTACATTTTAGCAACTTTAACTTATGTCCCAATGTTACATACAACATAAAGTGGCCCCAATAATGATTACATTAAATACATTATGCAAGGTGTACAACACACCTTTTCCTAACATAATGATGGTCCTTATTATTCATATACCAAGAATCAAATTTACTTGATTATTGTGTTATTGACTATTTTGTTGATTCTATTTTAGATTTTATTCAAAATAAATTGAGCGGGTGGTATTCCATGTATGGGATATCTTCTATGGTTTTTTAACCAAAAACCAAAATACAAAAGTAACTCTTGAAGAATTAAGTGGCTTTGAAGATTTATGGAGAGCTCCAAATAGATACTTGTGAAAGTACCACTTTACTATATGATAACTGGATTTATTTTACTCTTACCAAAGAATCTCATTTCCAAAGATAGAAAAGAACGTTGAAAATCATGGGCACCTCACTCAAGAGAAAATATTTCATTTAAAAAAAATTCTCCAGTTATATTCAAGTGAAATTATTCCATCACTAAAGCTCTCTCTAGTTTTATTCAAGATAAATTATTCCATCATAAAATTTCTACTCAGATAAAAGTATTTTATCATACAAAGTTCTCTCTAGTTCTATTCAAGCAAATGAAAGTAATGCCATTGAAGGGGAGTGTGCATAAAACCACCTCATGGATAAATCCTAGATGTAAGACCTAACAAGCATAATATAAGTCTTGTAGGCATTATATGTTCCAAAGTCAAATAAAATTCTTGGCCTTAGGTGATGCCATTGAGGGGGAGTGTGCATGTCAATACCATCACCTAATGCTAAATCCTAGATGTATAAGTCCTACGAGCATATATTAAAGTTCTCCTCTTTGTAAATATTCCACTTATAAAAGCATTGTATTAAGTCCTACGAACACTATGTAATGAATCTAGGGTGAGGTTGATTTGAGGAGACCCGAGCTCTAACAAAAATCTTTATAAGACCTCATATATAGCATCACTTTTTTAACACTTGGATTATAAATTATGACAAGATGAATTTCATGTAGTCCGGAATACATGACTTTCATTTTGGCATATATTTGTGTCCCTATTTATCACTGTCAAAGAAAACCTATGTTACTAGGGTACTTTATTTTTTTCTTTTATGAAAATTGACATTTGATGCCCCCTATTACCATTAAGGGGGAGTGTTTGAACATAATGTTATTGTGCATCATACCCTTATAACATTTATTTATTATTTTAATATAAAGTTATAAAACCTTATATATTATACGCTTATTAAGCATATCCCATTTGAAATAAAATTATAATTTACATAATTAGATTATTGATTATTTATGAATGGGGGTTGTTGAATAGGTGTGACTAATAACCTTTCAAGTATAAAGTCACCCTTTCTCCTATATTTAAGGAGGTTCTCTTCATTTGGGAGATGTAGAATTTGGAGATTAATAGTGAATTGTATCATTATGCACGTTAGGTATTATTGGCCATGTGGAAGTATGGAGAAGTATTCCCCAGGTTCGGTATATGTTATAATAAACCATTATTGTAAGTATTTTAATAAAATGATAATTTATGGGGTTTTGTTACCTGAAAGGGTTTTCCTCATGTATATCAAGTGTGTAATGTGTAAAATCTATGTGTATATGATTCTCATTATATTTATTTTATATCTTGTTTATAATAATTAGTATCCTAAGATTTGAATTTCAAACAATAATGGATCTCTTCACTTGTGTATTGATTATTGAATGTATTGAATAATGTAACATGCCCCTTGTTTTATATAGTAATTTTCCTATGTTTTACCACAAGTGTATTTAATCTAAAGGCTAAACACATAGCAATAATTTTTTTCTTTCAATACGAGATAGAATGCACACATGATAGTAACAAAATATTTTTCTTATTCATTCAATGAATTGAGTACAATATTTCCAAAGAAATGATTTCATAATCCAAATACAAAATACATTTTCCATCTTTCAAAGAAATAGATACAAGTCACATACATAGCTCAACTAAGCTCCATTGGCACTAGAAATACAATTGATTTGGGAAATTCCCTTTCAAATCTTGGCTTGTCGATTGGGAGGAAAAGCATCACTCAAGTGATTTTGTACCATCCACGGACTAACTACAGTCTCACGCACATCTACCACATATGGTAATATGGCCCTACCCTTCGACGAAGAGATTTTTTCTGGAAACCACAAAATACTAGCCTAATTTGAGTTGGTGTTGTGTCCTACATAACTATAAATTTATCACATGACACATCTATGTTCTACGTGTATGACAATCTCATACTAGCATGAATAAGGTAATACAATAAACTGACAGTGTAACTAGTGGCGAATTACACCACTTTGGCTAAAGCATTCATCGCCCCTATTTCAAAATAGATGTCACACACTCATCCACCATTCTAACTTGATTTTTTAAGACCAATTATATTATATGCATAGGCAATTCCCTTCATAGGATATGAAAAAACTATATATTCTAAGTAATTTATGACTTATCTACTAGGTTTAACATGCACTCCATAGCCTATCTATTTAAGTCTAGCTATAAGCTATAAATGCCTCACTCTATTGAGTACTTCCTACTATATGTATATATCTATGTAAAACAATCACTCCTTACTATGGAGTATGTACAATCGCCTAACACGGTAGAGATTTCCAATTTAAAATATCAAATGATTATCTACACTCAAATGTTGAAAGCAATCGTTGGTATTGGCATGGTGTGATGGTTTATAGGTGGCATTGTTGTTCTTGCCACCAAGGTTCAAACCCCATTGGGGTGGTATTGTTGAATGGTTATATTTTGGTTCATAGCTCCGGTCAAAAGCGTTTACCCCTTGAATTAAAAAAAAAATGTTGAAAACAATCTTTCCCTAAAGATTATTACTTCCCAAACAACAATCAAGAAAAATTTAAACTTTCCCAACTCCGTCACCAATTGTCACAACAAAACTCTTGCAATTCACTCACAAAACTCAAGAAAAACAAAGCAACTCTTAAAAAAATATAGCAGAGTGCAATTATGCATCCCAATGAGGTATAGAATGCCTCTATTTATACAATTTATTCAGCTTCTAAAGGCTAGTAATATGGAGAATGGATTGACACTTCTCAATTGCATGGTTTGACTGAGCTTGACAAACAAAAGGTGGCAGACTTAAAACACATTACTCAGCAAATAAACACAACAAATTGATTCTCTACAAGATAGCAAGAATGCATCAAAGATATGCAAGGTATTAGGTTAAACAAGTTGACTTATTCCATGCCAACATTCTCAAGACTTATTATTCCCATTTACTCATGCTTTCATCATTGTATAGAGCTCATCTAAAGGACTTCTATTGCAAGGAAGAAATTCATAGTTTGTTGCCACATTTACCTTTTATCATGCTTTTGTGTTTTGTTGTGCTTTGAAAGAGTCAAAGCTTTTATATCATTTACAAACAACACTATAATATATGTTGACCAAGTCTTATATATGCCACACTCTTTTGTTATATATGGTGTACAATATGCAAGTAGATTAAATTATTTCATATGTTATTAGCGCTACATTTTGTGCACTATATGACCGTGCCATTCACTATTGAAATGTACAATATACTATGTTTACATAGTATGCGCATGTTTTACACTATTATCAACTCTTTATTTAAACAACACTTTAACAATCATTTAAAATATATTGACAATAATAATATATATATACTATATTTCACATATATATATACATGCATATATATAACTTTACACGTTATCATATATATATATATATATATATATATATATATATATATATATATGTATGTATATATATGTATATATGTATATGTATACATACATACATATATATATATATATGAATCAACTCATATGATTATTGATTTACTTCTTTTGATATTCAAATGTATTAACTTATATCCATTTAATATTCAAACTTTTATCACATATATACATATGTATATTTATTATATATATATATATATATATTTATGTACTTGTATGGACGTTTACCTTTACATCAATACACATGTATATCAATATATATACACATATACCTATATATCTATCATATATATCTAAAATATATATAACTTTACCATCAAACATAAAGCAATAATATCGATTGACATATATATGCATTAAATATATATACATGTCACTTTATCCATTTAATATTCCCATGCATATGGGTAATTCACCCATAGGAATGTGTGTATATTTCTATCTCTGTATGCTTATGTGTGTGATTACTCATGTGCATGAGTTCATCATGGACATGCATATATGTATGTATGTCTACATCATATGTATATGTATCTCATCAATTGTACTTTTAAAGAAGTACTCAAAACATAAAGAGACTCAAACACTTATTTCAAGCATGACTCCACCAACAAAAAAAACCTTTCCTATCAATCTATTCAAGGTATCATACATTCACACGAAACTATTGACTTGACTATTCTATAAGTGAGTGTGTGAAAGCTCAATCTAGAATCTCTTAAGGGTCTCCAAACCAAAATCATTCTCCTGAGTGATACTTCCCCTCCCTTCTAGAGGCGCGAACTTGCACCTGCAACCAACTTGTCACATTTGCAAAGGTAGTCAATTGATCACAAAACAATCATTTGCAATATATATATATATATATATATTCAATAGTCAGAATGAGACATGTATATAACATCAATTTGAATCAACCATTCATTCATTCTATTTCCAATGATTCATATAAACAAAGTGCATTCATATCTATTTCCATCAAATTTACAAACAAACACACATATGCAAGCATTTCATCTAGCTAGGTAAAAGTAACTAGGTAAATATATTGTGGGGTGTAACATATCCCCCCCTTATGAATCATGTTCCTCGATGATATTATGTAGAAAAAATAAATAAAACAAACACAATATTGTTTTTAAGAACTCTCAAAAGCATGAAGAACATGTGGAAACTTTTGCTCAATTTCAACAGTCTTCCCAAGTACTAGAATCTTCTTAGTACTAGTCCCACTGGACTTTGCACTGCAAAACCTATCTCTTACATAAGAAAATATTACGCATTCTAAGAACCTTAATAGGTTTGACTGTTACTACTCTGGGGTCTATACTTGTAAAGCATTCCAATCAATGACATGATTATCACCTAGTATATACTTCTTTAGGTATGAGACATGAAAAATATTATGCATTCGGGCAAGAGCTGGTGGCAATGCTATTTTGTAAGAAATAGGGCTAACTTCTTATAGGACCTCAAATGGACCTACGTATCGCGGATCTAGTTTGGAAAACTTTCCAAACTTGATGGAACTCTTTTGAGGTTTCACTCTCAGCAACACCTTTTCCCCTACCTCATATGTTCTAGGTACTCTCTTAGAATCTGCATAGCTTTTCTATCTATCATTGTGACGCAAAGCATGGGGTTCACAAGGTTCTCTCAACATAATAAATCCATGTACTTGGCTTACATAACTATGGATTCCGTTGAAATGACATGATTTCCTTTCATAAACTCAAAAACTCCTTTCAATGACACATGCTACTTAAGGCCACAAGGCACAAATATGACACCAAGTGCACAAACACCATACCCAACACCTAAAACACCTTTCACATGGTTAGTATATCATAAAAAACTCAATCAAACCATTTAAGAAGCCATGAGACCCCAACCTATTGATTTCTTCACATATGCTGGCTTAAGCCTAGTAGTACTCATGAAAGGAATAGTCTAGTATAAATTTTATTAAAAGATAGATATAAGTATTGTAAAAACATATTTGGACACCCATTATTGAGATTTTCAACATATCAAAATTTTAGCATAGGTTACTTTGAAATTTTTTACCCAAAATGCTATTGTCTCTCTTTATCAAGGCTTAATTAGGCTTCCAACCAATATGGGTTTATTGAATCTCTTAACTCTAAGGCTCAAACCTCTCAACCAAATATTAAAACACTTCCTTTATGACCCACACATTCTCATCAAATCATTAGCCATTCTTTCCCAAGGGTAGTTCTTCAAACCCTAACCTCTAACCACCTCTTCTTGCACAAAGACACCCTGTTTTAGCCTAGGGCATCATGATACTTGCCAAAAATATCATCTTCAGGTCCTCAACTTACATAGAATCAAATATTATGTCAAAACAGACCTACAAACCAATTTTCATGAGTTTTCATTGGATATATTTCAAGTTACACAATTTTCTTGCTCATTGTTTACCCTAGTCCGGGTTTTGACCAGCCTAGAAATAAATCAACATAACTTTCTCTATACTTGATGAAATTTAGTCAAAATTATTTCATTACAAAGCAGATTCGGATACCTTTCATGTGCAATCAATGAAAAGTGAATACATGATCATATAAAGTTGTGTCATGGCCTGGAACAACAAAAACATGAGAAAAAGTGCAGAAAATAGAGTCTTTTCATTCAAATTTTCAAGTATTACACCTCTCCCCCTCTTGCCTCAACCAACCAAGGCTTATTTAGATGTATTTCAACCAAAAACAACTACTCAAATTAACTTTTGAATGACTTGATCGTTCAACTTCCCCTTTTTGCATTTTTGCAACTTTCAACTTGACAACTTTTTACAATATTTGCACCATGAACCCAAATGACCTCAAAAACATTATGAATGGTCGTAATGGACCTTATTACATAAAAAAAAAAAAACTATTAAAATTAAACCAAAAACCAAAATTGCCTCATGGAGGCTTGAACTTGACATGGTGCTCCTGCACCACATTGGCTTCAACTAGCCTTTGATTAATAATTCTGACAACATTTCTAGTCCAAGACTTATCCTATCCTCAAGATTATCCTAGCTTATAGGAGTTGTACATTTTCAACTATATAATGCTTCAAAAGGAGCCATCTTAACCGCGAAATATAAATTTTATGATTTGGCTTCATTAACGGTTCCATTAACCACCTTTTTCAAGGTAACTCCAATAAAGGAATTAGTATAATTTGTAATAATGCATCGTACACTAAAGAGTCCAAGATTACCCTAAGAAGCATCATTAAAATTGATCTTAAAAAAGCTTGGAGGGGGAGGGATCCATCTCATAAGTCTCAATAAATGTTAAAAGACTTAACTATTGAGACAAATTAACATGAGTTTTATTTTCTATTGTTGTTTTTATTATTATAAAGAAAATAAACACCTCCCTAATGTAATTTAATTATTCTAAGGAAAATAAGCACTTCTCTAGTGTAATCTATCTCCCAAAAATTAATCAAGATCTAATTACAATGATTAAACAATATACAAATTAAATTAAAGTAGATAAAAAACTAAGTTGATTGATTGAGTAACTGAAAAGATATAGTGCTTATCTATTTTTTATGAGGTTAGTGACTTTGAATTTATTGTTAACTTGCTTATGCACTTCAACAAGTGATCATAATCAATAATTTGGCTATGGATATGTGATGGGAGTGATGTGATAGAATTGCTCAAAGACTATTGCTACTATTGCTCAATAAGTGATCATAATCAATAATTTGGCCATGGATATGTGATGAGAGTCATGTGGATTATTCTATTTTGTTTGGTTGTGTCATGTGTTAATGTGACCTTTAGAGATTTATGTACCTTTATTTATTTGTATCTAACTTTGTAATATTTTTTTCTCAAAATTACAGTGGGGCTTGCTTCAAGATGAAAGGAGAAGCCTTAAGCTTGTCTTGGTAGAAATTCAAGCCCCTAAAAGATGACACATGTTTACAACCATGCCAAACATGTGGTAAAGATACAAGTTTAATGTCTTAGTGTAATGTTGCCTTAATTATATTCAAACATGCAACTTTAGATGCTCTAAAGTTGGTTGTCTTTTAAATGATAATTTTATCTACTTCATGTTGCTAATGAGCTAGGAGATATTTATAAATACACACACATACTCATAAAAGTTTTAATGCACGAAACACGTGGTGATGGGATAATGACTATTTTTTAGAAGGATCAACTCTAATATGAAAGCATTGAATTGTATTGAGGTGAACAAGACATCACAAAAAGACCAATGAAAAATTATAAAGAAAGATGAATAAATATTAATTTTTAAAAATATTATAATTATAATTGATTGAAAAAAATTGAAATAAAAATTAATTTACTTATCAAATAAATTAGAATTTAAAACTTAAAACTTTGTATTCATAACATTTATCCAAAATAACAAAAAAATAAAATTAGTATTGATATTTTAAATACACCTATCTTAAAAAGTGTCCAAAGATATCAATTTGGAACTATTTTGAAAATATTATGTTAATTATTAAATATTATTGTTTTGACATGTAAATGACTATCAAGTTTAAGAAAAAACGATAATAACTTTTGCTAACACACTCATGCCCTAGAATTTGACGGTCACCCCTACCTCTCAAATGAAAATTTCATGACAGCCTGATCATTTAAATGCCGGTCATTTTGACATTTTAAGATAAATATAAATCAACAAAAAATTGTTTAATTTATGAATTTCTATATAAAATATTTTATAAATGCAATATCTTGAAAAACTAGAAAGCAATGATAACTATTAGTAATAAATATAAAAATCTTAAATTTATGTTATAATTAACAATTTAAAAAAAAGTTTCTAAATTCATATTAAAAACAAATCTTGTTAAAAATATTTTAAAAGTTAAAAACAATTATATTCTATTTTGAAAAGATTCTAAATTATTACATATTTCTATAAAATATTATAAAACATATATATTAATATAAAACAATGATAACTATTAGTAAAAATGTGAGAAGTTTCTAAATTCATATTAGAAAATATTGAAAAAAATAAATTATATTCTAATTTTAAATTAATTTATTTTTTTATAATAAATATTATAAAATGATATATATTATAAATTAAAATACTATATTATATTTTTCCTCTACTAATTTTTTCGTTAAATAGACCATCAAATTCCACTCATACCATTACATTCCACGTATCGCCTTATCATAAAATACCTCTCCACATTAAATATAAACATATTTTCAAAGCAACTTCTCCAAACATTCTCCAAACAAAAACAAAAACAAAAACAAAAAGCATGTCACCTAGACAATTGAAGGAAGAAAAAGCTATACAAATACCACATAACTTCAACTTCCGAGTTTTTTTTTTTTTTTTTTTTGTAACAAATTGCAAGTTATATGTAGAGCGAAGGAAACGCAAGCAGAGCAGAACAGAGACCCGATCCAGCCTTGTACAGATCATCCAATCGGTATGCTGCAGCCTTAATAACAATAATGTTCTTGGAATCCATGTTTCAATCAGAATTGGCATTTCATCTGCTTTTTTTATTCTGGGACAAATAAGTTTGTCTTCATTTGTATTTGTAGGTTGAGTGCAGTTGAGTTCTCTGCGTTTCAATTTCTTGTCTGGGTGTTTTTGTTTCGTTTTCGATTAATTACTTCAATATTTTGGGTATTTATGGCCGTTTTTCAATGATAATGCAAGGTAATGCTATGAAATATCCACTTATTGGGTTAAATAGCAAATACCCTACATGGGCAGTATGTATAGTATTTTGTAGGTATACTACAGTTGCTCAAAATTCGTTTTCGGAAGAAGATAAGTTTGTGGACAGAGCCTATGAATTGTTAAAGCAGTATGGATGCAATGCCGGTATTCTTGACCGTTTATTATCTCCCACATTATTAAGTCCTTCCTTAGGTGTTAGGGTTTTGGAAAAGATCCACAGAGATGCAAGGGTGGCTTATGAGTTTTATAACTGGGCAGAGGATCAAAAGGGTTTCAAACCGACTATTCAATGGAAGTGTGTTATTATTCACATTCTGACTAAAGCTAAGATGTATAATTCTGCAGAGGCTGTAATGAAAGGTCTTATAATGGAGGAAGGGAAGGATGAGCTATTTGTGTTTGGAGGGTTGAAAGAAACTTACAAGGGCTGTTATGTAAGTTATGGTGTGTTTGATATGCTCGTTAAGTTGTATGCTCAGTTGGGTATGGTGGAGAAAGCTCAACAAGCATTGGGTTTGGTCAAAAGTTGCGGCTTCATGCTCAGTGCTTTAGCTTATAATAATTTTCTTTGTGCCTTGTTCAAGTCTAAACTTGTGAATATGGCATGGGAAGTGTATGATGAAATGGTTAGAAGCTCTGTTTCACCGAATATTTACACATATAACATTATGATCCAAGGTCTCTGTATGGATGAGAGATTGGATACAGCAATGCAGTTCTTAATTGAAATGACGGAGAAGGGTTGTCTGCCTAACGTGGTTACTTACAATACCCTTATCAATGGGCATTCTAGGCTTGGTAAGATTGAAAAGGCGTTTGAACTGTTAAACATGATGCAGAATCAAAGGTTAATGCCCAACACTGTGACTTACAATGCTCTTATTAATGGACTTTGCAAAGAAGGCAAAGTGAAGGAGACAGGTCAGCTTTTAGTTGAAATGAAAAAGAAGGGTTTAACTCCTGATAAAGTGACATACAACACATTGATTGATGGATACTGCAAAGAAGGTGATATGCATGAAGCACTTACACTGCATACTGAAATGGTATGGAAAGGACTTTCGCCAGATGTGGTGACTTACACTGCTCTCATTGATAGACTATGTAAAAATGGCAGTGTGCAAAGGGCAAGCGAATTTATGAATAAAATGAAAGAAAGAGGGTTGAATCCAGATGATTTTACATATACCGCTTTAATTGATGGATACTGCAAGCAAGGAGATATGCAAGAGGCTCTTGAGATTCAAAAGGAAATGATGGATAAAGGATTTGTTCCTTCTATTGTGACATTTAATTCTGTTATCAATGGATTTTGTTTGGAACGCAATATAAGGGCAGCGCAGAAGGTTTTCAATGACATTTTGGAGAAGGGCTTGGTTCCTGACATGGTAACTTATAGTACACTAATTGATGGGTACTGCAAGGGAGGCAATATGCAAGAGGGATTAAGTTTACTAGATGAGCTTGTTGGAAAAGGTCTTGTACCAGATGTTATTACCTACTCTTCTCTCATTCAGGGTTTCTGTAAGGAAGGAAGACTAGAAGATGCCTGCAAGTTATTTGGAAAAATGCTACTGATGGGCTTGAATCCTGATCGGTTTACTTACACTACGCTGATCAATGGACACTGTAGAGAAGGAAACATACAGAAGGCATTTCAGTTACATAATGAAATGATACAGAAAGGCCTGTCACCTGATGTAGTCAGTTACAGTGCTCTCATTCATGGACTTCGTCAGCAATCCAGGACAAAGGAAGCAAATCGACTCTTGTTCAGAATGATGTATGATGATCTGATTCCTGATGAAGTCACTTATGATACTTTGGTGGACTTTTGCATGGATGAGAATTCGGAGAGTAATGTGGCACTTATTAAAGGATTGTGCATGAAAGGCAAAATGATTGAAGCAGAAAAAGTATTTGAAGCAATGCTAGAGAAAAACTCAACTCCTAATGATGTTGCATACAGTGTACTGATCCATGGGCATTGCAAAGATGGAAACATTCAAAAGGCTTTTGGACTATACAATGAAATGCTGCAGCTAGGTTTAATACCTAACATTGTTACCGTCATTGTGCTTATAAAAAGCCTCTGCAATGAGGGAATGATTAAGGAATCAAATCAGCTTTTGCGGGAAGTCATAAAAGGGTGTTTGGCTCCTGATGCTGTTGCACGAACAGCAATGATTGAGCAGAACTTTGAAGGAGGTAACATGCAGGAAGTCATAAAAATTCTGACTGAAATGGTAGATGATGGTCTTCTTCCAAATGTAGTTAGACCTCTGCCAGAGTAGTAAGATAAAACTTACTTTGGTTAGATACTGCAATCACTTCAAAAGCATATGACCCTCACCACTTCAACGGTGGACATCTTAAGGAAACATTGCCAGTGGGGCTCTGCGACTTAAAATTGAAACCTATAAACATTATATTTTGGCCACTGAGATACAAAACTGTGAGACAAACACATTAAAGTTTGTCTCTTCACTAAAGATGATTTACATTTGAGATGAATCATATAAGTGAAAGAAGTTGCCAAGAAAAAAATTGAGATAAAACAATTGAGAAATTGAGATAGCAATTGAGAAGTTGTCAAGGAAAAAAAATTGAGATAGCATTTTTAGAAGCTGATTATGGAAGTCATATGGGATTCTTGAGTTACCTCTCTGAATGCATTTTCTTTCCTTGAACCTTAATCATAAATCAAATCGCCACTAGTTGACTGAAGACAATGCATTGCCTGTCAGTGGTTGCTCTAGCAGGGAGGCTTAATGATTTAATTCTGACAAGGCCCAAGGCACAACCTCAGCTTTTTATCAGAGATATCAAACGGTTATGTAAGATGAGCACAAATTATATCAAATAGATACTGCTGCAGGAGCGCAAAAATACTGCATAAGAATCCTTATTGGTTTTAATCCAATGCTCCATATGACTGAAGAACATGAATGTCGAGAGGCAAATTATTAATGATTTCAGATCTTTGTAGTGCATAATTGTCAGTTCAATTTTTTTGGATAAACTGTAAACAATTTTACTTCGTGTTGATTTTCTGGATAAGCAAGTTGTACGTGAACTACATTGGACAATTACTCAAACTGATCCAAAAGGATTTATAGATCTGTGGACTTGGTAAGGTTTGTTTCGCAACTTGGGTCCAATTTATACATGCTAACTTGTAGTGGCATGTATTTTCAAAATATGTATTTTGTTCTTATCTTTAATAGGAATTTGAATCTTGGTGGTAACATTGATATGAGCATTCTACTTATGATATAAATATGGTTCGCTTTAAAAGTAATTTTATGATATTTTATTAAAATTTGAATATAGGCATAGAGAGAAGCTCTACTAGGGTTTTGGTTTGGCTTTGTTGGTGTCAATTTGCATCTCCTTGTTATACTGTTTCAGAAGCTTCATTCTGAAGTAGGATTTGACATTTATTTTCTGCATTTATTCTATTGCATGCTAGGCTGCCACACCTATAGACATTTTATGCCTATTATAAAAAATTTCAACCTTCTATAACTCCATAGTTGCTATGGTTAGTCTTCACACTTCGGACTTAAAACTTTGTTGTTTTCGACAAGAAAACTCTTCATGTCCCTCTCTAGGTGGAGTTAGGCCAAACTCTTACAGATCTGACCTCAAAAGTCTAAATTAGGCCAAACAAAAAGCAAATCTAACTTTCTTGACTACTCTGAATCCAACTGTGAGGTCCTTTTCGTTCCAAAATGCACTTAAAAATCACCCACCTCCAAAATTTGCAAAAAAAAAATGGAAAATTCAGATTTGAAGTCTATAACCCTTTTTGAAGAAAAAACCTCATAAATTGAGAAGGGGTTTGTTGAATCCACACTCTGATACTATGTTAGAACTGTGAAAAACACAAGCCATAGAATCAAACAACAAACAAAGACACCTTCCGTGCAAGAGATCTATGAATAATATATGCAATATTCCTCAATAAGAAAAAGTTACAGAATGAACCTCAAGAATCTTAAAGGCAAACAAGAGTCTTCAAAAGTTTCCAAAGGTCTTCAAAAGGCATGATAATACAATGAGGGTTGATTGTTATATAGGAGCATCCCTAAATGTTGAAGGGATTAGATCATGACAAATGTCAACATCTCATGCAATGAGACAGAATGATGTAATAATAGCTATTTAATTAACAGTAAATCACTCCTAAGTTTAGCTTAAGTGCATAAAGTTTAATTAATTATTAGCTAATGCATGATTATTCTAACACATATTTCTTCGTTTTACACTTTTTTTTCCTTGTTTAAAGCTTAGGGTAGGCATTTTTCTTTTCTTTTGATTGGCACAATTCCATGGAATTTGTTAAAGAATTACACCTCCTTTATTAATCACCCACAACCTCAATTATCATATTTGTCTTGAAGGTGGGTATCAAGAGGAAGGCATTTGCTTCATTCTTATCATTTGTTGGAATCCAATTTATCAATATTTCAAGACGTTTTACAAATATCTCTAATGCTCATCTTCAATAAAGTTGTCAACCTCCATTCTACGGAAGGTGCCTTCAAATTTTGAAAATTGAAAGCACAAGGCACTTCAATCCCTAATAGAGTTACCAAAAATATGTTAGTACAACAATCCTGCCACTAATGTTTTTGTAGAAATGAAATTTACCTAATGGGTAGCAAAGTATGTTTGTAATAGTTGGAGAAATAACTATTGAGAGGGTAAGATTTTATTTGCATTTGAGAGGGGTTGATTCCTCCTATGATGGGGGTATTTTTAGGAAAAAAATAAAATAAAAAGTACAAAAGAGAAGAAAGAGAAAAAGAAAAAAAAAAGAAAGTGAAGAACAAATGAAACTTAGATAGATTAGATAGGGTCAACTACGTAGGATTATTCAACAAAATCAAATAAATAAGGAAAACAGTGATGAATTGAATAGATACTAAATTCAATTTCTACTTACAACAACAACAAAAGAGAAAGCATTGAATAATTTTCAACCACAACTTACAAAGAATGAATTACAAATTAGACATATGAATAACCTACAATCCATAGAGAATGAAGTGACATAGAGTTTAACAACTATTCCTCTTATTCTTCTCAAAAGTGGAACAAATAGTCTCCTCTATCATTTTTGTGCATGACTATAAAAAAGATGATAAAACCACCCATTCTTGCTCAAAAATATGTGAAAAAACATTTTCCGATGAAAATACCCCCTTTTATAAATTCATCTACATCAAACCTTAATTTCCTCAAATTCCCACTTTAAATTTTGTTTATATTTTTATTTTATTTTCACTTCTCACATATACCAGCAATCTTCCCCTTTTCAATATTAATTAATTTCCCTTAACACAACTTAAGGCTTACATTATTGAAGAAAATTATTTTGACTAAAATATCTTATTTAATGCACCTCAAAATATTTAAAAGTGCATTAATGAATTTCACATAATGATCTTAATTATAACCATATGAAATCATAAAAGCTCTTCTCATGATTATTGACTTTCAATCAACCTTCTTGAAAAAAACCATTTGGTCGATGTAGGAAAATTTTTATTAATGGATTTGATTTTGAGGTAGTGAAAAATTGGAGACACCTCTATAACAATTTTATTTCTTGCACTAATTTACTTGCAAAATTTGGTCAAACATTTAACATACTTTGTGTTGGCCCACAGTTGTCGTTGCACCACAAGATCAACCTGTTAATGCCCGATACAACTGCCAGAGTTAACGGATCCATGAGAGGTGGTTAGTCCATGACATGAGTCCCGAGGGGAGCGCTGACCATCTTCCAACAAACTCCCCCTCAGCGTTACCCGAGGGGATTCGAACCCGACACCTTTGGCTCTGATACCACTTGTTGGCCACAGTGGTCATTGCACCAAAAGATCGACCTGTTAATGCCCGATACAACTGCCAGAGTTAATGGATCCACGGGAGGTGGTTAGTCCATGTCACGAATCCTGAGGGGAGCACTAACCATCTGCCAACACTTTGTGCCCATCCATATGTAATATAGTTATAATCAAACATTTAATTTTGATTATGTATATAAAGAATAGCGAAAATACAATAATCAAATAATTAGATAAAGTAGCTATATATTATATATGTTCTATTTTAGAATATGTTTTTGAAATGGTTTGCAGCATTTACAGGGTGTCGTACCCTTCACAAAGGGCCCAAGGGGCCAAAGAAAAACATAGTTCAAAACATAATTTGAACTATAGGTACAAACAGAAACAACTGACTGACAGCTATGGAAAAACAAAGAAATTAAGCAACCCCAAACACAGAGGGGTCAAAGCTGGCTCCACGAGCCCGAGTCCGAGAAGCAGACACAGATTTCTTCTTCCGAAGGACAACCGACCAGGGAGGCTTGGAAACAGGAAACGAAGAGAAAGGTGAGAGGAGCGGCTCCACCTCAGCCACCACAGGACCACCAAGCAGCGAGGGAGTTGGTAGCGAGGCAGCCGAGATCGAATCAACAAACAGAACAATAGAGGCTCCCAACAGAGGGCGGGCATGGTCTACAGAGCAGTGACAGCAGGGGTAGGGTCAGGCACAACAGTGTCAGCAAAACAGTCTAAAGGTGGTTCCACAAAAGAGAGGTCCGAGAGAGGAGCAACAGCAAGAGGGTCAACCTCCTCAGAAGAAACATCTGAAGAAGAAGAACCCACTGTGAGGTGATCCAGGAGAGCATCCTTCCACCAAGTTGCAATGCCCTTGCTGCGGGCATGAGGGCAGGCAGAGGCCAAATGAACCACCGAAAAGCATCTCCTACACTGAAAGGGGAGACCCTCATAGAATATGTTAATCAATACTAAAACTTCAATTTTTGTTGAACCATAATCAATAATTTCTCACAAATCATCTAAATACTCTTGAGTACAGATTGGAGTCGCATTGTTCTTCATAAAATGTGTTGGCTATTATTTTGTTTCCTCTCCAACCATCTATGATATTTCTTCAGTTTGATTTTACACTCAATTATTTTAAGTCTTTCCTCTCAAGTATGTAAATAGTCAATCATCAATTGAGAACTTTTTCGTTGTGCTAAACTTGGAGGTGATGCTCTAAATATATCACCTTTGGTTATAAAAATTGTATACTATTGAATATGTTAATAAACATATTTCATTGTTAAATTTATTTTTGCATAAGACAAGTATATTATTTCTTTTAGTTTCAAAAATAAATGTATTATTTTATGTGGCTTTTTTATGATGTATCCATTATTTTTTTTAAATAATAGTGCTATTAGAAGGATATTTTCTTGATAGAAAAATAAGGAAAAAAAAATAAAGTAGTAAAAGCATCTATTGGTGATATTAGACAGTGTATATAAATAGTCTTGTCAAACAAGCATCACATGAAATGAAAAGATATAAATGTGCAATATTTGGCTAATATGATTGTATCGATCTATTAGATGGCACATATAAATAGTCTTGTCCATCAAGCATTGCATGAAATAAAAAAATATAAATGTGCAATGTTTGGCCAACGTGACTATTTATATGTGACTATTGGCCATCCAATAACACCTATAAATCTTTCAACTAGAATTTAAATATTTAAAAAAAATCACACCTACACTGTGCTATATTTTGTATTTTTCTGCTTGAATATTTCATCAAAAAGTTTGTATATCTACTCATTTATTCCACATTGGCATTTCATCATACAATTTATATTTCTACTAATTTATTCCAAATTGTTACATCAAAATCTCCTTCAAAATATTTGAATAAATAGTTCTTAGATTCAAATCGTTTTACATTTTAAAGAAAGCATATTCAAAATTCTATCAAATAGTTCAAAAGTTTGAAAGAAATGGTTTTAATAAAATTCTATTATAGTGTATTGTCAAACAATTAATGTACCTCTATAATAATTTTATTTCTTATGGTAATTTACTTACAAGATTTTATCAAACATTTTTCTTATTCTACAATTGTAGTAATTTCTGTTAACTTTTCTAAACTACAACATAGTTTAAATGTTGTTTAATGGAATTGAATTATTGAATTACTTCACATATCTATAAATTACTTCTTGAGTTAAAATAATTAAAATTATTTTAACTATCTTATAATGTAATTTTTGTTTACTCAGTACTTCTATAAAATTGAATTCATCAAATTATAAAATAAAATAAGTCTTGCAATAGTATATGTTAAATTGATTGCGATCTTTTAAGAATATAGTGGGATAATATTGTGAAAATTTATCATCTTTCAATAGTATTTTGTTAGGATTGACAATGATCTTTTAAGAATGTAGTGGGATAATATTGTGAAAAATTATCATACTTAAAATATGATTATGTAATTTATTTTTCTTCATTTCTATAACCTTTAAATTCATGTTAAATGCTTATGCATAAAAGAGTATTGAAGGATTGTACATATAAGAAATCTTGGTAGATATCCATTGTAAACTTGATGTTGAAGAATGGATATCTTGAATTTGTTTCATCTCCATGTAACTTTCGCACATGGTGGAGGTGTCATTTCTTGATTATCATTGGAAATAACAACTCTAACATGTGAGGTAGTGTTGTTGTATTCCATGATGTTTTTGAAAAGGTAAGCAGCATTTTTCAGGGTGTCGTACCCTTCACAAAGAGCCCAAGGGGCCAAAGAAAAACATAGTTCAAAAAAGATTGAACTATAGATACAACCAGAAACAACTGACAGACAGCTGTAGAAAAACAAAGAGATTAAGCAACCCCAGACACAAAGGGTTCGGAGAAGGCTCCACGAGCCCGAGACCGAGAAGCAAAAACAGATTTCTTCTTCTGAAGGACAATCGACCAGGGAGGCTCGGAAACAGGAAACGAAGAGAACGGTGAGAGGAGCGACCCCACTCCAGACACCACAGGATCACCAAGCAGTGAGGGAATCGGCAGCAAGGTAGTCGAGACCGGATCAACAAGCTAAACAGAAGAGGCTCCCAATGAAGGGCGGATAGGGTTTGATGGAGCAGCGACAGCAGGTGCAGGGTCAGGCACAACAATGTCAGCAGAAGGGTCGGGCAACACAGTGTCAGTAGAGCGGTCCAAGGGTGGTTCCAAAGAAGAGAGGTTCGTGGGAGCAGCAACATGAGGGTCAACCAACACAAAAGAAACCTCTGAAGAAGAACCCACCGTGAAGTGATCCAAGAGAGCATCATTCCACCAAGTCGCAGAGCCCTTGCGGCGGGCATGAGGGCAAGTAGAGGCCAAGTGACCCACTGAAAAGCATCTCCTACGCCGAAAGGGGAGGCCCTCGTAGTCTAAGAGTTGTTTCCACGGTCTATCCTCCACCAGCAAAACAACATCCCCATGGAGAGGTTTGGAGATGTCTAGATCAACTAATATCTAAGCGACCGTGGTGTGCCCAAACTCCCTAGTTGTAGAATCCACCGTTAAGAAATGGTCAATGGTATTGCCAATGGCTTCGAAGCACGATTCCTCGCAGAACTGGAGAGGAAGGTTTGGCAGTCGGACCCAAACAGGTCTGGTGTTCAATGGCTTTGTAAGGGGGTTGAAGGAACGATCCCAAGGCCTAATGGACAGAGAATGAATACCCCACATCCATCCTCTGTCCAGAACACAGCTTCGTTCACGAGGGGAGCTAAAGGTAGCAATAAAAAAGTCCCTAGCGCTAGGGTAGAGCTCAATTTCCCCAGCAACCAAAGGCTTCTAGGAAGCCTTAACCCAGTCATGGGGATCTGGGAGGGATGGCCACAGACCATTGAACCTGTAGACCACACCCGTCTTCAGGTAATACTCCTCATTTTCTACTATCTCAGGCCCACATACCACCATCGGGGAGTCTCGGGCATAAGGAATAGACCTCTGGGGAGGCCAAGCACATACTCTAGCAGCTTCAAAAAAAGATTTTGCCTTCCCCGCAGCACACCCAGCAGCAAGAGGACGAGACCCTTCAACAGGAGCAAAAACAAGCACCGAGGCAGGGGAGGGCCGAGAGCCCCTAGCGGGAAGACCAGGAACACCACTCCCAACCACACCCGAGGATGCAGGAACACTCCCCAACACACAATCCCCGGCGGAAGCTGGAACCGACGCAGTCACAGCCGCATCCCCACACAGGAAATCTGACAAAGCGCCATCCCCAGCAGGGACAGAGCCCACCACGTCCAGCGTAGGAGAGGAAGAACCAGATAGGCGACCCCTAGTCGAGACCACCTCCTTAGCCACAGGCACAACCAAACCACCAGATCATTGCGGAGCAGAGCCGTTCACGTTTCTCCTGCCCACGCCCATTTCAAAATGACTATTGTCTATTATTATTCCATGATGTTATTCTCATATACAAAATTAAAAACATTGAAACCAAAATAAATTATCAAACCCATTTTGTTGTGAATTTTCCAAGCATCACTTGTTTTCTTTGTACAAATTGATAAATAACTTAGCATGATATGCTCCTTATGAAATTCACTTAATATAAAATAAAATAAATTTTGTCACTCAAAGGTGGAGAAAAGTTTGTAGGAATTCATTGCCCCATTTTTGGCTAGAAGTCTAAGACCCAATACTGTGCAAAGGTGGATTGAAAAGGAATAAGCACCACTTGGGGGTAATTGTAGAGGCTTGTAGCACCATCAAGGTCATAGTTCCAAATGCAAGATTGTAGTTGCAAGCAAAGTCAAGTTTGTGAGGCACACATCCCAAATCAAGGTCATAGTTCCAAATGCAAGATTGTAGTTGCAAGCAAAGTCAAGTTTGTGAGGCACACATCCCAAATTTATTTAAGGTGTATACCATGGTTCTTAAAAACTACATCACATTCAAAATTTACAACCCTTGTGTATTGCGAAGAACACCATTATAAACACTTTAATGCAGAGAAGCATGTGCAATTAGTGGTTGTATTGTCTCAAATAATAACTTCTTTGAAAATTCAATCTAAGTGAATATTTTTAGAACTAGAATAAACCAATCTAATATGACAGTACAATTGTGGTTAGGGAACCTTATCAGGCTACCTGATCACGCAGCTTCAACAATCAACAATTACAAAAGATATCCAAACACAAGAACTTACCTACAACAATAGGAGTACAGAAAAATAAAATCTTCATTACACACCTTCTGGCCTTCATCTTTCTCTCCATTCTATTCTAAAAAATTTCAGCCCAAAACAATCTTGCAATCGTTCTCATTTTTCCCATATATACCTTGGGTGAAGGTAGTTCAACCATCCTCCATCAATTAAACCATCTTTATGAATCCATCGCTTTGTCTTTCATCGTCTCTATGCTTTATCAGAGCTTTCCATCTTAGAAGGAACTAGAACTGGCCACCCTCCCTTGGCAATTCCTACTTCGCTTGGAATCTATCTTTTATTGTTTTCTTTCATTGACTTTTGATTGGGGTTTTGACCCTATTGGAAACCAGCATCAAATACTTCTTCATTGGTTCCTTGTCAGGGGTTCTAATCCGATTGGGAACCAACACCAAATATTACGTCGAAGGTTCCTTATTGGAGTTTTCGGCCCAATTAGGAACTAGCACCAAGCAAAAAAGACCAAGAGATTGCTTTGTTGAAGGTTCCACCTTGAGTAGGAACCCAAGATCATTAGCTTTGTCGAGGCTTTTAGTGGACACAGGAACCATTGGGGGTTCCACCTTGAGTAGGAATCCAAGATCCTTAGCTTTGTCAAGGTTTTTAGTGGACACAGGAACCATCGGAGGTACCTATCCTATTCAAAGCTCAGGTACCAAGTACCTTATTAGGGTTTTGATCTCCTTAGAACCATCCAAAATATTAAACTTATTTCTTTATCGAAACTTTTAGAGTGAACTAGAACTTGTCCGAGCAAAACAAAGAATTGAGAACCATGAATTTCGATTGGTTCCTAGTGGAGGAAAAACCTCCAATCAGCAATAACTCATCCATTTTGCATCCAATTTCTTCCAAATTTGCATAGAGGCGCCCTTTAGGCTCCTCTACAAGATGAATTCTTGACTTAGCCAAAAATATAACCTAAAATATGCCTCCTGCACCAACTCTCCAAAACCAACAACACAACAAAATTAAGGCAAACTGAAAATGAGAAAATAATTTGTTTTTGGTTGACATACGTTTTCTCATGAACCTGGATGCTCTTGCATTAGACACATCAAATAAATGAAATGTTCCATGAGTTTGGAACTCATGAACATTTTGGCACGTTTGGAGTATTCCATGCTTAGCCAATTTAGAAGCATTGACCCAAGAAGCTTCATTAGTTTCTTTGCTCTTCCAACAGACTCTATATTCCCAATACTCTTTTCCTCTTATTCACTTGACCATATGAGCATCTATTACTTTTTTTATTGTTGCAAAATCTTTCTCAAGCAATTAGTATATACATTCTTGTGCATCCTATAAAGTTGTATGTGGATTTATGTGTACACTTGTTTCATATTCATAAAATTATACAAATCAACAACATTGAATATAGGAGATATATCTATGTTTGTTGAAAGTTCAATTTCATATAAATTCGACAAAAAAATTTGCAACACCTTGCATGAGCCAATGTTTTTTCACTTCAATTTTTTAACGTTCCCTGAGGGAACCTTTCTTTCCTCATATGTGTCAAAACCAAATAACCTACCTAAAATTTGTGTTCTCTTATGTGTGTATAACCATGTTCCTTGTATTTGGTGGTACTTTTCTCCAAATATTCTTTCACTTTTTATGCAATTCATAAATATATTCAGCAAAATCCTCTACTACAACACTCTTATTAAATCTACACTATCTCTTAATTCATCCACACCCCTAAGGATATATCTATACACAATATAAAAAGGTCTCTTGCCTACACTCCTATTGATTGAATTATTGTACACAGACTCTACCTAGGCCAATATCAAATCCCACTGATTAGGTTTCTCACCTATAAAACATCGCAACAAATTACCCAAGCTTTTGTTCACAACCTCAGTTTGACCATCAATTTGAGGATGGTAAGCTAAACTGAAACCCAATTGTGTTCCCAATTTCTTCCATAAAATACGCCAAAAATGCACAACAAACTTTGTATCTCTATTTGAAACAATACTTTTCAGCAAGTCATGCAGCCTAACTACCTCTTTGAAAAATAATGTAGCTATGTGGGATGCATCATTACTTTTCTGACAGAAATAAAATGATTTGTTTTGGAAAATCTATCGACAACAAAAACTAAATAATTAAATATTTGTATTTGAGGCAATCCCAAAACAAAATCCATACTAATATGTTCCCACAGTGTTTCTGGTATAGATAATGGTCGATACAACATGTATTTTGCTTTATTCCTTTGGCATGTTGGAAAATTCTACACTTTTGCACCATCCTCTTCACATCAGCGCTCATTCATTGCCAACAATATCCTTAATTGGACAATGCCACCATTTTGTCTACAACAAATGTCCACTCAAACCTCCATTATGTTTATCCTTTATTAACTTCTCCCTCATTGACCCTTGAGGTATGCATAATCTTTTTCCTTTAAACAATAAATATTCTTGAATAAAATACTCCAACCATGGAGTTCAATATTTTTTTATAGGATTATTGCATGTTGTCCATGCTTCTTTAAAATATGCATCATCTTTATACAATTCTTTCATAAAATTAAATTCAACCATATTGACACACAATTCATTCAACAAATAAGCATCTTCTACTCAATGCATTAGCTAACCAGATAGATTTTTCACTTCTATGCTTCAAAACAAAAAAGTAACTTTGTTAAAATTCTACCCACTTCATATGCTTCTGATTTAAATTACCTTGGCTATTTATAAATTGTAGAGCATGATGATCAGTATACAGCACAAACTCCTTAAGTAGCAAATAATGTCTCCACTTTTTCAATGCTTGTACAATTGCATAAAATTATTGATCATATATAGAATTTACTTTTTCTTGGCCTAGTTCAATTTATCAATAAAGTATGTTACAGGCTTTCCTTCTTGACTTAACGCTCCTCCAATGGTTGTTACACTTACACCACGATCAACTTGATTTTTTTTTCCAAAATCCGAAGGTGTCAACACTAGATGTGCGATCACTTTCTCTTTCAATAACTAAAAACATATGTTGCAGTTGTCCAAACAAATTATTTTTTATTTCCTTTCATTATCTCCATAATTGGAGCACAAATTCCACTAATTTTTTTTATAAAGTTTCTATAAAATCTTACTAAGCCATAAAAACTTTTGGCTTCAAACATACTTTTAGGTGAAGGCCAGTCCATAATCGCTTTGACCTTCTTGGGGTCCATCTTCAACCCCTCTTCAAACACAACTAAACACAAATACACTAAAAAAATCATATAACTACGTTTCTTTACATTTACCAGCAACTTTTCTTCTCTTAGCCTCTATAAAATTTCCCTAACATGTGACAAATGCTCTTATTTTGTTTTACTAAAAATTAGAATATCATCAAAATAGACAATTACAAACTTATTGAGAAAAGTCTTGAGAACTTCCTTCATTAATCTCGTGAAAGTGTTGGGGGCACTTGTCAATCCGAACAACATCACTAACCATTCATACAGTCCATAAATCATTTTAAAAGTTGTCTTCCATTTGTACCCCTCTCTTATTCTTATTTGATGGTATCCACTCTTTAAATCAATTTTTTTGAAGTACTTGGCTCCACTCAAACAATCCATCATATCACCCATTTATGGCAATGGAAATCTACATTTTATTCTATACTGTTGGTACAACACATGGACTAAGACTTTCTCTAATTAGTCCCTTATCCAACAACTCTTGCACTTGCCTATTTATCTCTTCATTCTCAATAGGAGTCATTCTATATGATGCCTTGTTTGGAAAACTCGCACCAGGCATCAAGTCCATGCAATGACTTATACTCCTCATAGATGGCAATCCGTCTAGAAAATATTTCATCAAATTTTATCAATTTCCATCTAAAATATCTTGAATTTCTATAAGCAACTCATTGTTTTTCTCTATTGTCATATTTTTTGCACGTGTGGGAATAAAAACATAGCAAACCTTTCCTTTCTTTACATCTTTCAAAAATTTCTTTCCACTCACTAAACAAATTTTGGAGTTGCTTTCAACTTCTTTATTTTTCATTAGATTCAAAGCGAACTCTTTTCTATCTTTGTTTATTTTATATGCATTTTCTCTTCCATCATTGCACAGCTTGTCTATCAGATTGTTGAGGCCTACCTAACAAAATATGGCATGCATCCATGGGCATTACATCACATAAAATCTCATTCTTATAACTACCAATTTGAAAACTTACTGAGCATCACTCTTGAACCACTAATTGATGTTCTTTTTGCAACCACGAAACCTTATAAGGACTGGAATGTTTTAATTTCTCCAATTTCAATTTATTCACCATCTCTTCAAAGACAATATTGTTTGTGCTACTATTGTCCACTATCATTTTGCAACACTTTCTACCCACTTTGCATCTATTTCTAAACAAATTTCTTCTTTGCACTGGCTCAAATTTCTTCTTTGTACTGGCTCATATTTCTCCTTCTCTGTATTTAACAAAATTATTTTCCGCACCAAGTATTCTCCATCCTCGTGATCCTCTGCATCTTTGTGAAGAAACACTTTCATTTTCAACTTGTGCAATATTTTTTCTTGGCTCCTTTCCTTCCCCACTCCTTTGTTGAGTTTAAGGAAATTAAAATGCCCTATGCCTAGTTTGTCGACATTGGAAACATGTGCCACTAAAACCTCTTCCTCTTCCAAAAGATCCACGACCTTCGGGATAATCACCTCTTCCTCTAGAGTAATATCATCTTCCCCTATTTTTCCTAAGTATTGATATGTGATGTGTTGGCTTCTCCCTATTTATTTGGATAACCACAACCACTACTAAATTGTCATCTTCCACATGAGGACTTGCCTCTACCTCGTGAGTTATTTTTCCTTCTAGAAATCTTTTTTTTTGTCTTCAAAGCATATTGATATGCTTCTTCAACACTAGGTATTATAACCATGCTTATTTTATCTTGAATTGAATAGTGCAATTCATTAATATATCTTGGCACCTTTTCAACATCATCATTTGCATGCCCAACAGAATGTTTAGTCTGAATTCCTCTATTTACTCTTGCACATTCTTGTCCTTTTGTTTCAAGTTTTGTAATTTCTTAAACAAGTTGATTTGGTAATCTACTATTAGAAAAATTACCTTCAATTTGGTTACCGTTCTCTCCCTCAATTTATTTTTTTCTTTCCCTTTTTGTCATCTTTCTTTTTGTACATGATCCCACCACAGGGATACATGTCCTTTCAATTTGGTACAAGAAAACTTTACCCATTTAGGATCCTCAATTGATTCAAAATCAAAGTATTTATCCATTTCAAATATACAATCAATCTTTTGGGTTCAAACTATCATTATAATTTGGAGGATCAATTAGGGGTTACTAATTATCTTGGACATTACTCACAAGAACCTTTCTTCTGGTCCATTTCTTCTTCATTTAGCTCATTTGTTTCATCTTTTCCTTTTATCACTTTTGTAGGTCGTCTTCACTAACATTTTCGATGTATTCTCTTGGTCTCTGTGCTACCTTTATCGCTTCCAATCTTGTTGTAATTCCTCTAATCATCTCATCAATGACCACTTCACCAGCACATGGTGCTACTCTTCTTCAGCCACATGTTTTTTGTCATGTCTTCACAACCCTCTATAGTTGCAAATCTTCTCTTTCCTAACTTACCTACAACAAATTACTTAAGGGTTTCTTTTTCTGAAACAAACACAACAACACTTGCTTTCAAGACCACATTGTGATACCACTTAATGCAATTGTGGTTAGTGAACATTATCAAGCAACCTAATCACACAACTTCAACAATTAACAATTACAACAAATGTCCAAACACAAGAACAATTTCGTTATTTTATTATTTGCAACGACAAGAGTACAAAAAAAATACAATCTTCATTACATGCCTTTCGGCCTTCATCTCTCTTTGTTCTATTATGAAAAATTTCCAAACCAAAATGATGTAGGGGAATCGTAAAAAAAATTATTTTCAGCTTTTTGGTTTTTTGTTTTTCTTGTTAACTTTGGACAAGTGGCAGTATTGGTGTAGTGAGCAAGATGTTTGTAACTTCCTTCTCACTTCTCATGGTTAGTTTGTGAAGTTAGACAATGGTTTTTACGAGAGGGAACCAATTTTCCTGAGGTTCGAGTGGAGTTCCTAAGGGGTAGAAAGTGGAGGATTGATACAACTTTGGAGGGGGAGGAATCGGCCTATGAAAATAGATCAACAATTTTGTTTTGCAAGAATTTGGGTCAGCTGTTAGTGAGAGGGCAGATTTTCCTTAAAATAGAGAAGATGAAAATGAACAATGGAGAGAGGGATGGTGTGGAATGTAGCTTGATCGGTTTTATCCAAGGGATAAGGCGTGGACTAAAGACGAGCAATGAAGAGAGGAGAATAAGGAGGAATGAATTTCAGGGGAAGATCAATTGGTTGAAGAAACAACGAAGGAAAATTGCACAAATGGTTTCAACTGGTTGTAGACACCAGAATCTTCACCTTGTACAATTTTTTTATATATTTAAAGCTCTATTTCTTTGTGTTGAGGGCAAGAGTTCATTTTGTAGCTGAAATTATTGTTTGGTGCTTGTAAGATTTGAATATATTGTTTTAATGAGAAATGAAATTGGAAGGTTCCTGTCACCCTTATATTTGCATTGGTCGAGTTGTTCAAAGCAACATTTTGTAGGAAGATTTCATCGAAATTGAGTAACGATTACAGTTTTCTATCTTTTTTTACATTGTAGATTGTCTGCATTCAATAAAGATTGTATGGGTTTGCTTAATTGATTAAGCCATTCTGTAGAAACTACATTTGTTTCTTTGGTATTTGTTCCTATTTCTTGTCGCTTGTTATTGCAGATTGTTGGAAGTCTAACATGGCAATCATCAATTTGGTATCAAAGTGAGAAAGATCTAGGAGAGCTCTAAAAGGTTTGAGAAGAAGTTGAGAGTGACAAAAGGTGTGATGAAGAAGTTAGTTATGTCCATTGATTCTTGAACAGATATGTGTTGCAGAATGACAGGTTAATGAAAGGAACCTGGGTGCCAAAAGACTGGCAGAGGACAAGAAAAGGTTAGAAGATGCAACAGTATACTAAGAAGGAAAGCATCAAAAAGAAAGGCAATATGAAGAAACAAGATTCAGAGTTTGAAAGAGAAATGGCAGTTACGAAGAGACTTAGAGAGATGTAAGTTATTGGTAAAGAAATGGCTTGAAGAAAGAAGCTAAGAGAATGTTTGGTGGTGGCCAATGAGAAAGAAAGTGAAGTGGCCAATTAAAATGATTATGGAAAAAAGAAGGTAAGGTGAGGCAACCTTGAAAAGAGAGGATAAAACAAATTGGGACACTAAGAAGTTGCTAAGTGAGAAACATGTGTTGGAAGTGATGAAGTAAGTTCTCATTGTAGAGTACTTGAAGGAAGATAGAAAAGAAAGGAGAGTGTCCAGGAAGGAGGCACACATGGAGACATCGTGGTCTCTTGTTTTGTTTTCTAACATTGTGATTGAGAATGTGTATGCAGGTATGAAGAGACTTATAAAGAAGGTCAAGAATAAGACCTTGGAGTTGACAAGAGAAAGGACTAGTAGATCATCTATGGACATTCATAAAGGTGAGAATGAAAGGAGACTAGTTGCAACAGTATGGCCAGAAGAGTTTGCAACGGAGAAACATGAAGAAGATTTTGAGAACAAAAATGAGGACGGTGCTAGATATTTCTGGTTTAATAATGAAGATGAGGAAGAAACCCCAGAGTTTCAAGATGCTTTTGAAGATGTTGCAAATGCAAAAAAAGACACCTATGAAGAGGAAAAGCTAGAAAACAAAGAAGCCAATGGTGGCAACAATTCAGGATAGCAAGTAAAAGGAAGTCACAATGTTGATTTTGGTTATGTAAGTAAAATTGTTAACTTTGATCGTATACATAGAAATAAGGATGTGGATAAGCAATTTTATGAGGAGAGAAGGAAATTGGTGCATCATGGGTACATAGTACCAAGTTTGCAAAATAAATTATTTGTTAAGGGGTAGCAGAGAAGGTGTAAAGAAGAAGGTCCTTATAATGCAGTTTTATGATAGCAAGCAAGTACCAAACATAAAAGGTATGACAGAATCCAAGTGGAGACAAGGATATAAGGTGAGTTAGCAAGTAAGGAAGCATGGAGGAGATGATTTAAAGAAAATTTCATTCTATGACTTAGAAAGAACAAGTGCAGCAATAAGAAGACATGAGCCTAAAACTCTGGAAAATAAAGTATGGAAGGTTAAGTGCAAAACAACAACAAGGAAAAGTGGGGTTGCAAGATATGATGAAGGGAAAACCTTTCAAAAGGATAGAAAACATGAAAATATTGAGACTATGAATGAATAATTTTTGCTGCAGCAAGATAGCCAAAGCCAACAAGTTGGAAGCTATGAAGAAGAGCTCAAGAAATGGGAAGAAGCAATCGCACTTCATGAAGAGGCCATGCCAATAGAAGTTAAAACAAGGGAAAAGAGGAAGGTTGAAATGATTGCAGGAGCGGATTGGAAGAATCTTGAGGAGAACACATGTAAGGTAAAAGGTAATTAAGCTGATTTAAATAATGAGGCTTTGAATGAAATTTTTAGATTAAAAGAAGAAGATGACAAGGTTGAGGAGATGAATAGTGATAAGGAGATGTATGAATATGAGATGAAAATGTGGGGGTTGGTAGACGAGAAAGAAATGAGAAAGAGAAGATACAAGAGGAAGGAGGAAAACAAATAAATATAAATATGTAATGGATCATAGGAATGGTTTAGATAAGAGAGGTGGAAAGAAAGAATGGTCACAAAAGGTTGAGTTAATAGAGGCATGAAGAGTGAAGAAAGAGCAGCAGAAAATGAAGAAACCAAAGATGAAATTGCAACAATTGCAAAGGTTGAAGCAATAAATGTTGATGTTATAGCAGTGGGAGATATCTTTCTCTCAAATTTAAAAATGATGGATAAATAATACCAAGGCAAGTTGGACTTGCTATAATTTTATGAAAAGTCACCTTGTTTCTTAAAAGAGGCCAACCCAAATGAAGAGTCGCCTAGTTTTGTATAAATACAAGGTGATGATCATTCATTTCATCATCAAGTTCATTCATCATAATTCACATTCCTAAAAGAAGTTCATACTTGAGCAGTAGATCATCATCTTTTAGCAGCAGATCATCATTTTGTAGCAGCGGACTGAATTCAAGGAGAAACATATTCATTTGTATCTTTGCATCTAGGAGAGGTGCTATTATTCATTGTATCAAATTTGGCATTGTGTTGGGCCTGAGTTGTAAGCATATTTTTGCTCTTATTCCTTCAATATATAATTAAGAGATATATTTGTTTAGTTTTTCTCCCTCGAGTAGGAGGATTTTCCCAGGGTATCTTGTTTTGTTCATTGTCTTATGTGTTGCATTTTCTGATTGCTTTCATTTCTGATCCTAAATCTAATAATAAAGACTAAAGGTAAAATAATTTTTGTAGGTCTGGTACATAGTGGAAGATCCCAAGGAAATAGAAGTGAAGGCGTAGATTTGTATAAGGAGGCAACAGATAATATGATCATATTTCCCTTTTCAAATTCCTTTTATACAACTAGAATGGATTCTCGTGAATGTGCAATGAATGTGATGGAGAAGTTTGTTGATGACAACGTGAAGCCAAATGGAACAACTAAGGATGCCCAGAGAAAGGTGGCAGCCTATATTGAAGAGGTTGCAACAAAGTTACAGGAAGAGCTAAATCTCTCAGATCTTTATGAGGGCATCAATTTACATTATGATGATATGTTGAATAGTGAGAAGTCTAAAAGGGCCTATGGAGTGGAATATCCATATTTTAGTGAGGATACTTTTAGTTATAATATGTATGGGGAAATCCAAAATGGACTACTGTGGAAGGATGATTTTCACGAAGTTGACAAACAAGTGGATGGGGGTATGAGTTTGAGGATATGGGAAACCTAAATTTCCCTCCAATCAGTTATACTATTTGGTATGTGGATGAGTGGGCAAGGAGGTTATAGAGGAGTTGTAGATATGATAGGTCTGAATCTAGGAGGGAAGCAAGGAGATTGGCACAGCAATATCAAAGGTTGGTGACTATTCCTGAGCGATGTTAGAAAAGGAGAAAAAAATGGAGGGAAAATTTGTTGATTATTACTTCCATGTGCAAGAGCACATGTTTTCTTAGTCTCCTGGGGAGTCTGATGCAGGGGCATCGTTAAATTTTTTGCTTTTCAATTTTTTGGTTTTTTGTTTTTCTTGTTAGCTTTAGATAGGTGGCAAGATCAATGTAGTGAGCAAGATTTGTGTAACTTCCTTGTCGTTGCTCATGGTTATTTCATGAAGTTAGACAATAGTTTTTGAGGAGAGGCAACCGATTTGCCTGAGGTTCGAGTGGAGTTCCTGAGGGGTAGAAAGTGGAGGATCGATACAACTTTGGAGGGGGAGGAATTGTCCTATGGAAATAGATCAACAATTTTGTTTTGCAAGAAGTCGGTTCAGACGTTAGTGAGAGGATGAATTGTCCTTATAATAGAGAAGACAAAAAGAAATGATGGAGAGAGGGACGGTGTGGAATGCAGCTTGATCGGTTTTATCCAAGAGATGAGGTGTAGACTAAAGACAAGCAGCTAAGAGAGGAGAATGGGGAGGAATCAATTTTAGGGGAAGATCGATTGGTTGAAGAAACAACAAAGGAAAATTGCACAAAGGGTTTCAACTGGCTGTAGACACCAGAATCTTCACCTTGGACAAAGTTTAATATATTTAAAGCTTTGTTTCTTTGTGTTGAGGGCAAGAGTTCATTCTATAGCTGAAATTATTGTTTGGTGCTTGTAAGATTTGAATCTATTGTTTTAATCAGTAATGAAATTGGAAGGTTCTTGTCGCCCTTATATTTGCATTGGTTGAGTTGTTCAACCAACATTCTATAGGAAGATTTCATAGAAATCGAGTAACGATCACAGTTTTCTATCTTTGTTTACATTGTAGATTGTTTGCATTTAATATTGAATGGGTTTGCTTAAGATTGAGCCATTCTGTAGAAACTACCTCTATTTCTTTGGTATTTTTTCTTGTTTCTTATTGCTTGTCATTGCAGATTGTTGGAAGTCCAACGTGGCAGTCATCACAAAAGAACCCTGCAACTAATGTTTTTTCCCCATATATCCCTTGGGTAAAGGTAGTCCAACCGTCCTCCAATAGTTAAACCACCATTTTGAATCAATCGCTTCATCTTTTGTTGGTTCATTAGACATTTGTGTGCTTTATCAAAGCTTTCCATCTCAGAAGGAACTAAGAACTGGCCACCCTCCCTCGGCATTTCCTACTTCACTTGGAATCTATCTTTTATTATGTTTTATTGCCTTGTGATTGGGGATTTTGACCCCATTGGGAACTAGCACTAAACACCTTCTTTGGTTCCTTATCGAAGGTTATGGCCCAATTGGGAATCGACACCAAGCACCTCTTCATTGGTTCCTTGTCAGAGGTTCCAGTTTGGTTGGGAACTGACACCAAATACTATGTAGAAGGTTCCTTATCGAAGGTTTCGACCCGATTAAGAACTAGTACCAAGCACAAAGACCAAGAGATCAATTTGTCGAAGGTTCCACCTAGAGTAGGAACCCAAGATCCTTCACTTTGTCAAGGATTTTAGTGGACACAGGAACCATCAGGGGTTCCTACCCTATTGGAAACTTAGGTTCCAAGTACCTTATTAGGGTTTCAATCTCCTTAGAACCACCTGAAACGTTAAACTTATTTCTTTTGGAAATTTTAGAGTGAAAATTAACCTATTGAAGCAAAACAAGGAACCGGGAATCATGCACCTTGATTAATTCCTGGTGGAGGAAAAATCTCGGATTAGCAATAACTCCATTTAATGCAGGAGCATATGGGCAAATTGGCAATCGACGTCAACCAAAAACAAGCTTCAGGTTTGAATTTAGTTTTGTGTGTTTTGGGGTTCATTTGACATCTCTTAGCTTTGGAAAGCTCTTGGTGTGTTCAGATTGTCTTAAAGTCAATTTTGTCAGATTGTCGTTTTAAGGCTCCATAGGTAGTTTTCAAAAATTATTTCTGAAAAACTCATAAGAATTGGAGTAAAATAATTTGGTAGGGGTATTCATGGAAGTGGCATATGAAATGTGCAAAAAGAATCAAAGTCATACCTTTTCCAGTTTGAGAGATTTTAATACCGGAAGTTTGTTAAAATAATGAGCAATTTTCATAAAGTTTAAAATTTTAAAATATGTGAATGTTTGTGCAAAATCCTTTTACAAGGGTCCATGGGATACCATTCCAAGCTTGCATGCTAATTTTTGTGTGAATCGGATAACTTTCATTTTTCATCTGTTGGCACCCGATTCTACACTTCCAAAGCACCAATTTGATTAATTTTATTTTGGAAAGGTATTATAGATGTCATGGAAGTCAAATATCATTTTTTATTTTATATTTAATTGTTTATCTATTTTTAAATTATATGGGGGCGTTTGGAACATAAAAGAGGTAAAAAATCAAGATTTTAGAGCTTTTAAAATTCCCATAATAGAGAAAAACGCCCCTTGAGTAAAGAAGCATCTGAAGGAGTTTCTGGAAGTTTAAATGCCTCATTTAAGGCTAAATAAACATACTATATGCAGAGCTATTCTTGGGAGAGAGTTGGGAGCCCATTCTTAAGCCAAAATGGATGATTTTAATGTATATTTTTGGGGGGTTTTGAAAAAAAATGTAAGGAGTTTGAGAGGAATGGGAAGGAGAAGAGATACCTCTATAGAGGTATTCATTGGGGGTTTTTGTTGCAAGTTTGAGCAATGCCAGTAAAAGGAAAGACAAGGTGCCAATGTGTGAGAGGTGCTGAGATTTTGGAGGAGTTGTGTGAAGGTTTGAACAGCGCCAAAGAGAGCTTTGGGAAAGCAAGAAGCAGCTACAGGGAGAACATTTGTGCAAATTTGATTTCAAAAATGTATTGAACAAATTTATACTTGTGTAAATGTGAATGGAAGAATTTTTAGATTTGATTTGAAATAGTTTCTCTTTATTTAATCTTTGTTGTTTTGTGAGTTTATGGTATGAGGTTGTCTTTGTTTTGATCAGAGGTATCAGAGCCAGTGATCTTGAGTGTGTGGACAGATCGCTAAATGTGAGACAATCTACCCCAGGACCTACGGGTAGAGAAGAGGAGGTGGTTGTGGAAAGCTCAAAAGGATTGTTGCAAGTAGGAGAGAATCCCTGAACAATTGAGAGCAAGGAAGCTACGAAGGAAATGTCTTTGCAAATTGCAGACCATGTCATGTGAGTTGAGAAAATTGTAGCAGTTGAGAGGATGGATGGGTCTTGAGGAGGCCTGTAAGAATTTTATTTTGGGAACAATATTTGGAAAAAGTGGAAAATAAGAAGCACTATGAAGAGTTTGAAAAGCTCCAGGCTGAAGTGAATATGTTAGAAAAGAATATTAAAGAGGAAATGAGAATGTGGGAAGAAGAATGTTCTCTTAGAAAAGGAGAACAAAAAAAAGAGAAAAAAGAAAGAGTGTTGCAGCCCTTTGGTAGGGCTTGAATGTAAAAAAGAATATGTGGGGGTAGCCCACACAAGTGAAGAAGATGATAAAGTACAAGTTGCAAAGATAACATGTGAATGGAGTGCATTGTGTGAAGTGAATGAAGAGGGTTTGCAATCAGAAATTGTGAACATAGATGGTCCTAAATTTGACAAGTGGGTTGGTGAGGAAGAGGATGATCTCTTGTTGAAAGAAGAAATAAGGATGATAGATAGGTTATTTGAGAGGAAAATGTTGGATGAAGTTATCTTCGATGCAAACAATAAAGAAGGAGATGTAGCAAACAACGGTCCTTTGGAGGACATGACTACATGGGAGAAATTCGAATAGTCTTATGAAGATGCATACATGAAAGGTTTTGAGGGTGAAAAAAATAATGTTGAGGCAACAAAGAAGGTAATTTATGGTTTTAAATTTAAAAATGTTGATTGTTTACCCTCTAAGGAAGAGATTGCAATAGTAGAAAATAAAGTTGTAGTTGAAAATGGGTATGTGAATGTTGCATATTTGTATATAAAGGTCGTAGATGATATTGCAGGAGGAACTTGGTGGAGGTGGTCAGTTTGTGGTGGGTTGGATCCCATAAAGAAAAAAAGAAAGGAAGAAGAAATATGGCAAAGAACAATGGTCTATGGTGGATGTGAATATGGTGAAGAACAATGGTCTATGGTGGATGTGATTCCACGAGAAAAAGGATGAATAGAGTGCACACTTGGTGGAGGAGGAAGACAAGAATTCTAGCTAAGTGTTGGAAGAGGCGGAGGAAGAAATGCTTTTTGTCTAAATCAGTGATGGAGTTCATTGCATATTATCCACAACCTAAAAGAGTAGTCCTACTACTCCACTCCATTTTGTGAGTTCTACTTACAAAAAAATTCCTACCCAACGTGTCTAATGCGGGAGCATCCAGGCATATTGGCAATCAACATCAACCGAAAACAAGCTTCAGGTTTGAATTCAATTTTGGTGTGTTTTTTGGTTCATTTGACATCTCCTAGCTTTGGAAAGGTCTTGGTGTGTTCAAATTTTCTTAAAGTCGGTTTTGTCAGATTGTCGTTTTAAGGTTTTGTAGGCAGTTTTCAAAAATTATTTCTGAAAAACTCATAAGGATTGGAGTAAAATACTTTGGTAGGGGTATTCATGGAAGTGGCTTGTGAAATTTTCAAAAATAATCAAAGTCATACCTTTTACAGTTTGGGAGATTTTAATATCAAAAGTTTTGCTAAAATAATGTCAGCAATTTTCATAAAGTTTAAAATTTTAAAATCCGTGAAGGTTTGGGAAAACTCCTTTTGCAAGGGTCCATGGGATACCATTCCAAGATTGCACGCCAATTTTTGTGCAAATTGGATAACTTTCATTTTTTTCATTTGTTTCCGCACTTCCAAAGCACCAATTTGATTAATTTTATTTTGGAAAGGTATTATGGAGGCCATGGAAGTCAAATATCATTTTTAATTTCATATTTAATTGTTTATCTATTGCTAAATCATATGGGGGAGTTTGGAACATAAAAGAGGTAAAAAATAAGATTTTAGAGCTTTTAAAAATTTTAATAATAGAGAAAAACGCCCCTTGAGTAAAGCAGCATCTGGAGGAGTTTCTGAAGTTTAAATGCCTCATTTAAGGCTGAATAAACATAGTATATGCAAAGCTATTCTTGGGAGAGAGTTGGAAACCCATTCTTAGGCCAAAATGGATGATTTTAATGTATATTTTTAGGGGTTTTGAAGAAAAACATGAGTTTGAGAGGAATGAGAAGAAGTTTCAGAGGAATGGGAAGGAGAAGAGATGCCTCTATAGAGGTATTCATTGGGGGTTTTTGTTGCAATTTTGAGCAACACCAGTAAAAGGAAAGAAAAGGTGCCAATGTGTGCGAGGTGCTGAGATTTTGGAGTTGTGTGAAGGTTTGAACAGTACCAAAGAGAGCTTTGGGGAAGCAAGAAGAAGCTATAGGGAGAACATTTGTGCAGATTTGATTTCAAAAATGTATTGAACAAATTTGTACTTGTGTAAATGTGAATGGAAGAACTTTTAGATTTGACTTGAAATGGTTTATCTCTTTATTTAAGTTTTTTGTTTTGTGAGTTCATGGTATGAAGTTGTCTTTGTTTTCATCACCATTTCACATCCAATTTCCTCCAGATTTGACATGGAGGCACCCTTTAGGCTCCTCTACAAGATGATTTCTTGACAGCCAAAAATGCAACCAAAAATTTGCCTCCTACAACTCTCCAAAACTGACAACACAACAATATTAAGGCAAACTAAAAATGAAAACAAGATTTTTTTTTGGTTGACACAAGATTGCTCGTGAACCCAAATGTTCCTACAGCATAAGTGCCATGGTTTCCAAATGACTCTAAATATTAATCCATTTGTTTTTACCGTTATGTTACACCATTGCTACCTCAAGATTTTGGATACCTCTCAAATCCGTATTAATGCTTGAATGTGTTACCACCTTTTAAAAGTTATTTTTTCCATTAAAATCCTACACCAAAAGGCCAAGTTGATGTGAAGTGTATAATGTGTCTCTTGGCACATATCAATGAACTGGAAGATAATCACCCTAACTTCAATTATTTTAGTGATCAAAATCATATTAAGAAGCAACTAACCACTAAGTACTAACAAAACATCTACAAGTCACATGTTTTTGAAAACATAAGCAGCATTTACAGGGTGTCGAACCCTTCACAACGGGCCGAAAAGGCCAAAGGAAAACATAGTTCAAACAAAACTTGAACTAAAGGCACAACCAGAAACAGCTGATAGATAGTTGTCGAAGACCAGCTGACAGATAGCTGACACAAGAAATAAAGCAACCCCAGACCCAAGGGGTTCAGAGCAGGCACCACGGGCCCGAGACTGAGAAGCAGACATGGATTTCTTCTTCCGAAGAACAACTAACCAAGGAGGCTCAGAAGTTGGAACTAAAGAGAACGGTGAGGAGATCAACTCCACCTCACCCACCACAAGAGCACCCAGCAGCGAGGGAGCTGGCAGCAAGGCATCCGAGAAAGAATCAACAGCAGAGGCACCCAGCAAAGGGTGGACAGGGTCTAACAAAGCAACGACAGTAGGTGCAAGGTCAGGCACAACAGAGACAATAGAATGGTCCAACGGAGCAGTGACAGCACGTGCAAGGTCAGGCACAACATTGCCAACAGAACAACCTAACGGTGGAAACAAAGAAGAGGGGTCAAGAAGAGGAGCAGCAACCTCCGAAGAAGAAGAACCCACCGTGAGGTGATCAAGAAGAGCATCTTTCCACCAAGTCGCAGCGCCCTTGCGGCGGGCCTGAGGGCAAGCAGCGACCAAGTGACCCACCGAAAAGCACCTCCTACACCAAAAGGGGAGACCCTCGTAGTCCAAGAGCTACTTCCAAGGTTTGTCCTCCACCAGCAGAACAACATCCCCATGGAGAGGTCTGGAGATGTCCAAATCGACTAACATTCGAGCAACCGTGGTGTGCCCAAACTCCCTAGTAGTAGAATCCACCAATAAGAAGTGACCTATGGTGTTGCCAATGGCCTTGAAGCACGATTCCTCCCAGAACTGGAGAGGAAGGTTAGGCAGACGGACCCAAACGGGCTTGGTATTCAAAGGCTCCGTAAGGGGGTTGAAAGATCGAGTCCAAGGCCTAATGGACAAAGAATGAATGCCCCACATCCATCCTCTATCAAGAACACAACTTCGCTCACGAGGGAAGCCAAAGGTAGCAATAAAGAAGCCCATGGCGCTAGGGTAGAGCTTGATTTCCCCAACAACCAAAGGCTTCCAAGAAGCCTTCACCCAGTCATGGAGGTCCAGGAGGGAAGGCCACAGCCCATTGAATCTGCAGACCACCCCCGTCTTCAAATAAAACTCCTCATTTTCAACTATCTCAGGGCCACATACCACCACCGGGGAGTCCCGCGCACAAGGAATGGACCTCAAGGGAGGCCGAGCATTTATCCTAGTAGCATCAGAAAAGGATTTTGCCTTCCCCGTAAAAACCCCAACAACAGGAGGACCAAAGGCAGCAAAACCACCAACAGGACCCAACCTAGACCTTGAGGCAAGGGAAGGACGAGAGCCCCTAGCAAAAGGGACAGCACGCACCTTCGCACCACACACCTCTGCAACACAAGAATTTGGAACACTGTCAACAGCACTAGGCCCAGAGGTCGTCGGAAGTAAAGAACCAGTCAAAGGGAGCAAAGAAGGAACACCAACGCTAGAAGAAAGGGAGCCCACAACGCAAGGACCCCCAGCCGGACAGTCCCCAGCCACGGGCAACACCACAGCCACGGACGCATGCGCGGACAAAGAGTCGTTCGCGAACAGAGAGCCGTTCGCAACATTCCCGCTCCTCCCGCCGGTGCACATTTCGAATTTGTTAGTTCAACTTTACAAGTCACATGTTATAAATGAACATTTAGTGTGAATGTCAACAAACCATGTGATTTTTAGCATCAAAAAACTTGTGTGGTTTTATGGATGAGCAACATCCATTTCAACTTCTTGATGCTAGTGATTTTGGATCTCCATCACAAACACAATTACAAAGCTCATTGAGTAAGGATCTCTAGACACAATGTCAAGCATCAACTATACTTTAAACTTATTAAAGTTTGATTTTGAATGGTCATTTTCTCATAACTAGACAATGAGATGATTGCTTAATTCGCACTAGAACCATGTTCTTAAATCCCAACTAGTGATTTTTTGTAAACCACCAAAGAAGCTCATACTCATTAAAAAACTACTTCCTTGACAAAGGCAATAGCCTTTTAGCACATCAAGTTCCATCCCAATGCCTTCAAAATGGTTGTACATTTTTAAGATAGGTGGTCATGTGTATGACCAAATGTTTTAAAAAGCAAATCATAAGTCGAGTGTTGAAGGAGTTATGGAATATGTTAGAATAAGGGTTCCAATCTAGGCTTTTAATTGATGAAAATGTATTCATAAGAAATTATGCCCACCCAGTTTTTGGTTCTTTGTTTGTCTATGCATATTTCACTTGTCTTATCATGGAATGACACTTAAAACAAATAATTGTGTCCACGTATAGTATACAAACCAATTTCACTTCTACTAGTCATGCAATAACTGTATACACCCTAATTTTGCCACCCTGATGCATTCATCATTTCTAACTATTAATTCATTCTAGCTAACTCGCTCTAACATCACCAGGTCAATTAAGCAATCACTACATTTATTACATCAAGAGACATACAACGAGAGCTTGTGTACATAAAAATCCAAAAATAGACACTACTACCTCCTATGTTTTCGCAACTTTATCTTGTTAAATCATGTTTATCATTGATAAAACACAATCGATGATTTGAACATTTTTTTCACAATTTTTTCAATGTTTGATAGATTTTTCATGGATCAATTATTTTTACATTTAAACTCTATCTAAAGATTGTTCCAATGATAACAACGTCGTCTAAAACAACACAAAAATATTCAAATGAAGCTCCAAGTATTCTAAAATTCAAATATAAAGAAGAAACAAAAGCTTCAATCTAGGGAAAAGGAATGCTTAAATGCTCAAACACATCAAATCTCAACAATGCACATCTTTAACAATCACAATTACATGTCCAAAACCCTCTTTGCACCCATCTTTGAATCAATTGATATGTTTTTGTAACATTTTTCTCAAACCAGGTGAAAAATCCATGAGGCTCTTAAGGAATACCTCAAAAAGGAGGACGATTTTTAATGTTTTCAATTAAATGTTCAAGGTTAGGATTAGGGTTTTTTCATATAGATTTTGTTAAGTATGTCTCATCTAATTTTTTAAATAAAATAACTCACCATTGATATTTCATGACATTTTTAGATAGATGTGTTTAAGATATCTATACTAGTTAATTAATCTCATTACATCTCATTAGTTTTAAATCCATGTCAATTAATTAACCATATCACATTAATTAATTAATCTCATTTAATTCCACTAGCATCACCCTATGATTGGTACTAGGTCTGGCTCGATTGGCTAAAGCAAGAGGTCATGAGGTCCAATCTCCTCCCGTCCCCGTGGTACCGGAGGCATGTCACACCAACATTACCGATCACATGAAAAAAGTTTACCAAACACATTGCAATTTATAAGAGGCTACTCGATTCTTGTAGCCTAAAAAAACATCTTATTATTAATTAATTAATCAACTCTTAATTAAAGCCATGCACACATAATCTCAACCATTCATTTAAGCAACTACAATCTATCACATGAACAAGTCCTCTCAATAAACAAGATGTTTGCTCAATCCAAGGCTCACATTTAACTTGGAATAAGAATTTGATATTATCTTTTATTTCTTTTATTGCTCCAAGTTTCTTGTTTAAATTCTAATGTTAGAGCAATAAAAGAAATAAAAAACAATATTAAATTCCTACTCCAACTCAAATGCAAACTTCAGATTGAGCAAATATCTTAAATTGTTGAGAGGCTTTGCTCGAGCAATAGATTATACATAGATTATACTTGTTCAATCAATCGTGTAAGATTTCTACATGTGCACAAGATTGATGATTTGATTATCTGATTTGGGTTTGATATCTTGATTATAATTCATTTTTTCGAACAAAAATAATAAATTTATTGATTATTGAATGAGAAAATTGAAGATATTTGATTTTAGAATGTGCAAGCATAAATCAAGAAATTTACTACTTACACCATTTGATAAATGGCTGTAGGATTAACTTTTTACAGTGAGTTATTATGAAATGATGACAAGAATGAGGATAATCAATTATTTATTTATTTATTTATTTTTAATTATGTGTGCACAAATTTAATTACTAATTAATTAACTAATTAATATTGATTATTATCTAATTAATCATGAAGGGGGATGCAATGGAATTAAATAGGATTAACTGATTGATGTAATGAAATCAATTAATCAACATGGTGATATTAGAGCGAGTTGGCAAGGTGAATTAACAGTTAGAAATGATGGATGATTTAGTATGGAAGAATCAAGGTGTCTACAATAGCATTTAAACAAATAATTTTGTCCACAATATAGTATCTCTAGCCTAAAAACTAATAATTAATCAGTTGTACAAACATTAAATATCTCACTAGAAATGCACAATTAATCACTCCACAGGCATCTCTATCATTGAGGGCTTTTGTTATTGTTCCAGATTCTCTGGTGCACCTTAAACTGTAATAATGACTGCCATCACCATAAATCAATAAACATATAAAGACAAGTTTGGCTGTGTTACAGATTTCTTTCTATTATTTATTGAATCTTAATAACAACCCCTATGATGAATATAGATCAATAAGCCAGATAGAGGGAAAATAAATGCTCCAATTAAATCATCTCAACAACTATCTGAATCATTGAAGTAAATATCATACCTTTGGCTCTGTGGCATATAAATTACAAAAGGATGCTCATGAATAAAACTGAAAGGTAACTTGTTCCCCAATTCGCTTAGAAAAGGAGCTCTCTGTACTACATGCTAAGCATAATAAGCTTAGCCTCTTTTATGGCCTCATCATATAAATAAAGCAATTAGTTAACAGCTATTAATTTTGCACCTTTCGGTGCTTCTATAGTCCAAATTCATATGGGCCTTGAGAGAATGCTCAAGGTCAGTTCTGATATAATGAGGCAAACAAGCTGCTGCCATTAGCCATTATCTGCACTGTCATATGCATTTGACTTGTGTTTTGGTGTAAAAGTAAATCCTGCTGGAGCAGGCCCCAGCAACATCTCAGAAATACGGACCTGATGTAATATGGAAAAAGGATATACGAAGTTACTGTATAATTCTAAATTTTACATCCCCTCTTCTTAGTCAAAGATTCATACTCTAGAAAGAGAAATAATTCTATTACTGAAACTTACCCAATCAGCTGCGCTCTCTGAAGCCATCAATGTTTCAAGATCATTCCTTCCGAAATAGCTTGGAGGCCTCCAGTTTATTCGTTGTGGTACAATATCCAGGAGGCCCACTGGTATATACCTACATGAATAGCTAAGCCACTCCAATAGAAAATGACGGGTAGTTTCCACGCCTGCAATAGGGAAATTGAGAGTCAGAATATTTTCTTCATTTCTCTAATTTGAAAGTTTCCAGGATCACTAAATCATCATATCTCCTGTACTTTATTCCAAACTTGATCTTACATGTCATTCTCATGTAAATTTAATATTCTATAATTTTAAAACACCATATTGATGACAGAAAAATACAATTATATGCTACTATCATCCGGCATAATCAATAAATCAATCTCAAATGGGCATAAGGATCATGGTTGCATTAGTTTCATCAAAATACTAAAGCATTCTAAAATTGGAGTAGAATTTGTAATGCAGCAATTGGACATCAAACTGTTGAATTATCTTTTCTTGATTCTGCTTTAGGCAATTACATTATGGTCAGGCACTCTCTTCTTGCTGCTCCTAATCACCTGATTGGTGCAGATCATTCAAAGAATATTAAATAACCAAGAGAATTTTCACAAGGCACATGAGAGTTAGACCTTTTGTATCAGATCCCCAATGCTGAAGTGCAAAACGTACATAATCTTTTAAAATGTCAAATCTCTCCCCAGAGCTTATGTCCCGATGCCTTTGTTCCTTGATTTCAGTGAATATCCATGGCTGCAAACACAATATAATTAGAGTACTCACACATATAACATTAGACCTATTGTATCGGTTAAGTGTAGCATTCCCTTCATATCATAAATCTTTAGAACCAAAGAAAGCTCAGTAGAATAAATGAACATTGCAACTAGAAAATATAACCAGTTGCCATGTAGAAAACCTTGACTAAGGCTCCTCGAGCAACCATGCATGTTGAGAGATTTGCCCCATTATTCAGATGCTCATTCCAATCTGTGTAAGCAAAAATATCTCCATTACCAACAATCTGCAGATCATCAGGTGCTTGTTGTGCACACTCATAGATGTAATCCCAGTCTGCAAGCTTGCTGTAGCGTTGCTGCCGAGTCCGTCCATGTATTGTTATTGCTGCTGCTCCTGATTTACTAATATCTGAAATTCGTGAATGGATCAGGTTCCTCCCTTCAAAATAGCCTGTCCGCACCTGTCCCCAGAAAACATGCATAATTTATTTCCAAAGAATTATGTAGCTTCTGCAGATTATTCTAATATGATCAGCAGACATAAGCACTTGAAGAGAGATCATCTAATGCATATCCTGCACTTCCTATGAATACAATTCAATTGATCTAGCAAGAGTGAGCAAAAGAAAGACGGTGCACAAAGAATATTTAGTGAGAGGTGCCTGTGGTGATGGAGGTTGAGATATCTATTAATACATATATTTGTATGGAATTACTAGTACTATTGTGTGTGGAAGTAGAATAACAAGTAGACCAGACGTGCATTATCAAAATATCTAAAGCAAGAAAAAGTTTCTTATCCACCTCGCAAGCTCAAGTGACACAACATGAGGATGATCCACGATAACCGAGGAAAATAGGCTAGTGCATGTGCATATACCTTAACTGTGAGAGGTTTTTCTATGGTTGCAGCAGCAGCTTTTATTACATTCTGCATTCTTACAGGCTTGGTAAGAAGAGAAGAACCAGCTCCCTTGTTTACCACAATGTCTATTGGACATCCCATGTTAATGTCAATAAAGTCAACAACACACTCCCGCTCAATGAGCTCCACTGCACGTGCAACAATATCTGGATATGCACCACAAATTTGTACCCCAAACAAATCTTCACTGGAATGACGTCTTAATAATGCCCATTCTGAAGCTTGTCCCTGTGTCATAAAAGTTTCAGTTGAAACAGTAGTAATGCTTCACACTAAACTTACAACACAACTTTGTCACATTAAAGAAATCAATTAAATGAAAAATCATCCAGGATATAGAAACAAACTCCTGCAGAGCTAATTAGGTGTTTCGGCAAAGCAGAAGACAAAATATTTCAATCTATATCCTAAATTAGTTATAGCAGCCAAAAATATCAAGAAGAAAATTAGTATTCAAAAGATGAAGTCTATTACAAGTATACTTAGCTGGAATCTCTCATCGTATATGTGTAGAATAGATATGACTAAATGAAAATTCGCATTCCTTAGTAAACCTTTCTTACCCCCTTACAGAATGATCCCTACATTATTGGCATGAAATTTTAGAGGCATCTAGCAATTTGGCAGCAGTATATAAGACAGTGAGTTCAAAACAAAATGCATCCTTTGAAATGTGAAGGATGATCAGTTCACAGATCTATTGCTTGCAAGTTGTAACAAAAGTAGAATAAATTCCTGAAATGACTTCTGTTCTCATTCATTGTTATGATACGACCTGAGCTTTTTAGAAGTGATACCTAAACTCAATTTAAAATGTTATGGTTAATGGGAAAAAAATTCTCTGTAATAAAACTCTTGGCTTACAAAAAGGAGCAATGCAATTATTCAGATTGACTGGCCATACTTCTGTACCAAATAAAGCCTTGAATCCAATTTGTTAAAGACCCAGATATTTATTGAAGTTCATAATTCCTAAAGGATGTGAACATTAGAAATATTTTTTCCACAAGAAATAAGGCATGCATCAAGACCCCCAAACTCAGTTAAATGCCTTATTAATATACAAAGAACATTAGTTGATGAAGAATATGCATCTTTAACAATATCATCAGACAAATATGCAAAAACTTCAGATTTACAGATTTAATTTGTGTAATAGTCAAATTATTCTTCTCACATTTAATTTATTATATCTTGAGTGTTAGAAGGCTTTCACAGGAATTTTAATTAGATTTTTACTCTTTTGTGAGATTTCACTTACATCTTCTGAATATGTCCTCCACAAGCAGTCATTTACACTAATGACATTGTGTTTTCTAATGTATGCTGGTAATAATTACAAGGCAAGGGGGGCCAGTTGGCTGAAAAACACCTCTAAACATTTGTTGGTCAGGGGAGGGAACAATGTTTGCCCACTACCTTGGGCTTTTCACCCTCAAGCCTTTTTCACCATTGACAATGCCTTAAGGGCACGCAGTGCCTTATAAGTCACCCTTATCTTGCAATTCTAACCAATGTGAGATTAACCTAAGTACAACCCCACCATGTATGCAAGTGTTATATGTTAGAAGACTTCACAAGCATTTCAATTAGTAATATTACCTTTTTGTAAGATTTCACTGGTGAAATTATAAGTTGTCTAAAGATTAGCTCCATGAGTAGCTATTTACACTAATGACATTATATTTCTTAATGTAGGCTACTAATAATTACAAGCGATAGGGACACACTTAACATGCAAGCACCTCTAAGCATTTGTTAATAGTGGGAATACTAATGTTCATCCACCACTTTGGACTTTCCACCCTCTAGCCTCTATCATCCTTAAAAAAAAAATGCTTAGAGGTGTTTGTATGCTAACCAGGTCCCCTTGCTTTGTAATTATTTAAAGCATATACACAATAAAATAAAATGTCTTAGTATAAATGATTATTCATGGAAGTCATCTTGAGATGACTTGTAATTTCACACAGGTTAAATCCTATATTACCAAATCAAACTAGAAACTGCTTGGAATTGGGTACAGTATAATTCAGTTCAAAATCAGAATCGGGTATCCTATGCAGTTAAACAGGGTAGTAATTTTGTGTAGCAGAATTGGCCAAGTATGTCCAAGGACATACCCAAGCAATTCTGAGATGAAAAAAATACAGTACCCTAAGCAATTCCACATGGAACTAGCACTTGTTCACCTTTTTTCTAACATTATTCATTACATCAGTGTGTAAGATAAAATAAACTACCTCTACGGAAGACAGGTGTTTATCTACTTACTACTGTGAATTTGTCTAAAAAGCTAAGTTCGTTCCTTTTACTGCATTTATAAATCTAAAGTTTAAACAACAATAATAAACTTAAACAAATACACATGAATTGGGAAAGGAACTATGATTCTATTAAGGGAAGAGGAAGAGTTGAAAAGTAAGTCCCTAGTTCATTGGTTGATGTAGGTAGAATGTAAAAGAAGGCCAAGGAAAGCTCTGGAAGAAGTCTCTGAAAACTGGAATTTCGGAACAGATAATCTCAGCCTGGAAGTCATTGTAATGACCTCAAGATCTATGCAGGAGTCTGACTCGAGATGGGTGACTGAAAACCGAACTTTCATGAACCCAAATGTATGGAAGACACTACCTACCCCAAACAAGCGATAGTGTCTGTTGTTCAAACAAACTTGAAATTTTCTAGAGATATGTACTCAGTCTTCACAATCCTCAAAAGTGGTTGCAGATTTCTTATCCGATCCTCCTGTGATGAGATATTAATGTCAGAAGTATTGTTGTGAAAATAAAAATGGTTAGTACTTCTTGGAAGACTGCATAAGTCAATCCCTTGGTATGGTATATTTGAACCTCAAAACCCATTGTAGATTTTAGGAGTGTGGAATTCCTAGAGGGCAAGTGTAATGCCAGTGGGTGCTCAGAAGGTGTAGTAAAAACCTATTGAGGTTGTGCTAGTATGTGTTTTGTGCTTCTATGAGATGGAGGAATTCTAGGAAAATGAATTCACCGCGATGCCATGGAAAAGGATAAAGAGAAAGTTGAAATGTTTTGGCTGTGGAATGGAAGGAGTAATAGCAAAGGCTGTGAGGAAAAGGTATAAAAGTTGCAATAGAATGGTTGTAGGATCACAAGGAGGTTTAAAGTTGCAGAGAATTGCCAAAAAGCAATCAAATAAAGCGGATAATTGAGAAGTAGTATAAGTAATTCCTGAATTCCTAATAGAATTTCAATGAGACATAAAATACAATTTCAATGAGACATAAAATACAATTTTATAAAGTTAAACAGGAGCTAGCTGTTTCAAAAATGCAAAAAGACCAATGGAAAAGGTTCTTGGCCATTTTAAAATTTGGTTTGCGCACTTGGACACTACTGCAGTTGCAATGGTGACCAAGTCACTATATCAATCATACTAGAGTCCAAGCAAAGACACATTTTCAAAAAACTAGGAATAGGCAGGAAGCAAATACAAAATTAAGGTTGGGTGATCATAGCATCTTCATGAAAGATTTTAGCATGGTTCCACGGAGTTTCCTGATGGGGGAACGCAGGGATGTGGGGACGGGTTTCAGGGACGAGGGCACCAAGGGCCTAAGTTTGGGGATGGCAGCAGGGCGGCAGCACTGAAATACACATAGTACTTGAAAAAGTAGTTATAAAAAGATGTATAAGAATTACAAATGAAACTTTGGCAAACTAGTTTTAAGCATTTGAATTTTGAAGTGAACCTTAACTTGACATCACTCCACTTCTTGCTCTTCATCTTGCTCCTCCTCAACCCTCTTGCTCTTCATTCTCACTCTTTCACCTTACACTTGCATCTTTCACTCTCACACTCACACTATTAGCTTCTTATTGATTTGTTTTTTGTGAAACGAAATGAGGATAGGAGGCAGTTTTATAGAGTTTTTTAGGTTTGGGTGGGGCCCATAGGCCATTAGCATTTGGCCTTGGGCACAAAAAAAATTGATTTTTTTAAAAAGATTTGTTTTTTGGCCATTTGGTCGTAGGAGACGCTTGGGCGTCTTCAAGACGGTCTGGAGACAATTAGGAGTCCCCTAGACATCTTGAGGACACTCCAGCATCCTCAAAGTCCTAGCAACATCTTGGTGACAGTGACGGTGATGCTGGTGGGGGGACGTCCCCCCCAAGTCCCCGAGTCTCCGAGACGGGGACATTTAGGAAATGTGGGGTATTTTGGGGAGGGGACATGTCCCCGTGGAACACTAGATTTTAGACTTAGAAACAAGCTAAATGAATCCTAAAACATATCTAAAAGAATGGATGCTAAATTGAGTGAAGATTGCAAAGTATGCACTTTTTGACTGTACAAAATGTATCTGCATACAAAACAAAGTTTGAAGCAACTTTACCTGACATTATGGAAAGCTTTAGCAACTTATCCAGAAATATCACTAGCCAGATAACTGCAGAAGTTTTAAAGGTTTGTCTAAATTGTTTCTTAGACCTCTGCCATTAAAAAAGATGGCAATCATTAATTTGATTCTGTGAACCTTCTTACAGGTAATATTCTTGGACATCCTTTCAGAAGCATGTCAAAAGCTCTCAGGTTTGGTTAGATTGGTTTCTATTTTTGAACACTGAGAGCTACTTTTCTTCAGCCTAATTTCAGGTGTACCTCCTTTTCATTCAATATGTGGAGTTGCCTCTGCAGTGAAGGATACATATAATTTGGATAGTACTGTTATGGAGATGGCAATGGTGGAACCAAATCAAGATACTGCTCTTGCCATGGTTGAAGACATGAGTCAAGAATTGTCTAGTATTCCTCTTACAGAGCTTTAAAGTTAGATGTGGGCATAATGGCCTATTGATTTGAGATGGTAGGGAGGCCGTGGTCACACAATTGCTCAGCTTAAATGAGCCAGAGAAGCTTGCTAGAGAAAATGATGGCTGTTTAAGATAAAAAGAGAGTGAGTGGTATGCAACTAGAGAGAGAAAAGTCATCAATGAAGATGCTAGGGAGTATATGTAATCACAAAGATGAAGGAACTGATGCAGAGGGTAGCCTGGAGATAATTCCTGTTTTCAGGCTAATATGCTTTGTGGGTGCTTTGTATGGGCGTAGCCAAGAACTACCCAACCCCAAATTTTGTTGTTGTACCAACATACCTGAATCACCGTTCTCATAGCTGTACAGTAACTTAGGTGAAACTCCACAAAAAATTAAACTGTATTTATAACTAAAATAGCTCAGTCTCGCATGTAGTTTGTTTCTCTACTTTGAGGCATGTTCATTCATGTCCATGCATGTAAGTCAATTTACAGCTATGTATATATTATATAAATATACATATATATTTTTTGTATGGATGTAATCAACCCCAATTTTTTTGGTCATACAAACATATCCAAAACACTACATTTGTATCGGTAAGGAACTTAGGTGAAATCCCACAAAAAAAAATTAAATTCTTATTTATAATTGAAAAATATGCCAACATAGTGATGAAACACACTTATATTGAGAGGGGGGGGTGAATCAGTATAGATCAAAAGTTTACTTTTCACAACTTAAATAAGAAAAGTAGTATTGCTTCAAAACTTAATCATCCATAGCAATACCATACATGCAAGATCTAGCAATTAAGCACACACATAAGAGACACAATTTTGCGTGGAAACCCTTACGGGAGAAAACCACGTCAAAATATTGTTTGTATTTCCAACACATAGCTAGGTCTTGCATGTAGTTTGTTTTTCTACTTTAAAGCAAGTTCATTCATGTCCATGCATGTCAGTCAAATTACAGCTAAGAATATGTGAAACTTCTAATCTTTCATCAGTAAAAAGAATCTAAATAGAACTGTTATTAATAAATTCTTTTGTGTGTAACACTTCTCACCATGTGACCCCTGCATATGTATTTCTATGCAAAGCAATATAAAATCCATTATAAACTAGGTTACCAGGGTAAGGATATGGAGTTTTGCCAAATCATTTTAAGACTCCCGTTCAATATGACTAGGAAAATCCCATACAAAAAATGTGTGCATTAAAATATGATATATCAAAATGAATATAAAATTTACCATCATATCAATGTTAACAGTTATAAGCATAAAAATGACAAAACACTACCAATAATTGATAATTTAAAAAATCAAATGACTGATGACATACAATATATGAAATATGTTTATTCAAAATGGGAATACAGCCAATGGTCAATAAATCATCATGTTGCTCCTCACTGTGAGTCTCCTCATTTGAACCAGGTTGAATGGGTCTAGCTCCACTATACAGCTCTTATGTATAAGTTTGGGATTAACTAATTGTGTGTGTTTTATATTTCCTTTATGACTGTCATTTGACAGTCAGGTATGACTCGGCTACCCTAAGTCTGGCACAGGACATCCCAGATACAACATTGCCATAACCAGGAGGTACCTAGTTGGGAACACCAAAGATAGTAAAAGAACCCAGGAGATACTTGGACCACTACTAGTACAGAAGCCTCCAGGGCAGTACCTTAAGTTTCTGTTATTATTGTGTTCTACAAATGGGTCTCCTCTATTATTGTCAATTCCACTGAATTGAGACTTAAACACAAAAAACATAGAATGAATCTTTAAGTGCAATTACATGGCTAGGATTTGGTGGTTTATAGAAATAAAGAGCACGTGAAGATTGTTGAGGGCATGAAAAGTTTGTGTGCAACTAGAATGCTAGACTGCATTCCCGATGGAGTGAAGTATGTGTGGAAGCAGCAAAAGCATAGGAAGCAAGGCTCTCAACAACTGAGGAGGCACTAAGGGTTAGAGGTTGAGATTATGACTTGACACTGATTGTACTGATTGAATCTCCAGACTAATTCAACATGTAATCTTCATCTTACACATGTTTAAAACACCACCACTATTGATAATTGAAAAGTTTAACTATTTGCTACCATATCTCATCATAAACATAAGAAGAATTTCAAATGCACAGACAGACTCGTGATCATTGTCAAATCTCTTGATTGTGAGAATAAGCATTAATATAGTACAATAGTCATGATGGAAGCTACAGTAGAATCAAGATGGAATTTGTGAATAGTTGGGAGTCGGGACAAATGACTCAATCTAATCAATACAGATGATCTAGACAATGCATACATTTACCGTCATCCAGACATTTGCCTTGATGCAACAGCCTGATTAATCGTATGACACCAATGATTGGAATATTTAAACCCCACTTTATCCTTGAAATCTATTCTCATGGAACACCACAAGCATGTTTCTGAACAGACTTTACATCACAAAATGAAGATAGGAATGAATAAGAACTGGTTCTTGAACATGGTAAATTAAATATTAAAAACTACAAAAACTGATCCTTCAACATAGCAAATTAAATATTAAAAACTACAACTAATGCATACAAATTTCTGGAATGAAAACTCTGCATAAAGTTAGTCAACCTGCAAAAGATTGGAACACATTGCCATTTCACCACAAGTGATATCTGCTCCTAAAAGCTTGCACAATCTTCGGAAAGGAAGATTTCCAACTGTTGTAAGAGGAGCAAGATACAGCTTTCCTCTAAAATCTATGAGCTTCTTCTCTCGCAAATTCAATTTGGCATCTTTATCAGTTTCAAGTATATCAAAATCAATCTTTGTTTTAACATCTTCAGATTGAGATTTGCTTCCATCCTCCGTACCATCTGTTTTCTGTTGACAGTCATCTCCTATAGAAAAGATTAAATGCAGCGATTCATTATTCCATACTCAGAAACTAATTTATTCAACCGACTTATAGTGAATTAGGGTCATAAGAGAAAAAACAAAGATATTTTTTAAAACACTTCACGGAACGGAATCAGATTGGATACCATCAGTTATTTGACCAGCACCAATATCCCTAAAAACAATATCATCTCCTATTTTCGCTTTTTTTGAAGATGGAAGATCACCATTTTGATTAGTTCCCTCCTTGTTATGCTCTGTACCAGATAAGCCCAGGCAGTTGCTTTTGTTGGATAGAACAGAAGACTCTAAATCAATTCTCTCAACCCTAGGAGAATCAATGGAATCATCCTTGGTAACATGATCAGGAGCAACATGTTGTTCGACCGTTTTGCCTGGCTTTGGTTTACCTTTTTCCTGTTATTTGTGCACACAATGCAAAATCAGACAAAAGACAAGGAAAATAAAAATGAATTAATAAAAATAGAACATGAAGAAAATAGATGCGCTTGATTAGTTAAAGACACTTATAAGACTTCCCAGCACCCTTTTGGATACCGGCAATAGAACCAAAACCTATACTTGCTAGCCATTTTCAAATTTTTTGATATGTTTTTCCCTACTTTAATGAAAATGGGGATACCCCATTTGCTTTCATCAGCAAGCTTGTACTCAGTCATGTTACCAAGTTCCTTTCTAAATATTCAAAGGAGAATTAATGCCTCCCAAAGTAATAATACTTTTTCTGCAGGTTGAACCTCCATAACTAATGATCTAAATCCATTCCATTTAAAAAAAGGATAACATATACCCAAGAAAAATCAGAACTAAAAATATAACACAAAAAATGTCAATGCGAAGAAAACAGAAGAGTATTTATAATTTTTTCTACTGCTTCTCTTTTTTATCAGACCTTGTCCACCTTTTATCCTGTTTATGTTTCATTATCTTTCTCATTTATATGCTTAGCTTAGAGATGGCTTTTAGACTCAGTTTTTTCTATCATATAATGTAACTTCAGGTCACATTGAGAGTTTTTATGATCATTCCAAGACATATTTTTGGTTTATTTTCTGGTCTGTTTTTTAATAATTTAATAATGACTTCATTTTTAACACATTTGAGTTACCAACATGAAGGCATTATGAAAATACTTAAAGAATACAGAAAGATAAACCCAAAGTGATTTATTTTGTTCTGGCACACAGGAACCGTGTATGTGTACTCTGGAGACGCTTCTACAAAAGATACAGCCACTTAAACAATAAAAAAAATTGACTAATTTTGCAAATACTACTTATAATTTGCCATTTAAATTGGTTATCTTGGTTTATCATTAATTCCCATCTATTTGTGAGATGTTATGATAAGTTTGGCCTTCAGATGAAAAATCAACATCAGGCATTGCAGACATTATATCAGATTCATATGCTACATATTTAGAAAGTCATTAAAAAAAATCTAAGAAAATGAACATTGAAAGATCACTTAAAAGTATGAATCTAATAGTTGAAAACTAACATCATACCAGAATTTCCAAGTTTTTAAGTTGCTCTTCTGCCTTTGGAAACATAATGGCATTTTTCCAAATAAGCTTCTGCAAACCTTTGGCAAGACCATTCATCTCATAATTAGTGTCATTTGAGGCAATCTCTACTTGTAAGGAATCACGCTCTTTATGAGTTCCAGCAAATCGACAAGCAACTCCATACTGGCATGGTTCTGTTTTACATATAAAAGGACACTTTCCAGGGAGATCTGGAGGTTTCTGCAAATAAATACATATATATCAGATCTGAAGAAATAATGTAAACAATGCAAGGGAATCTTCATCTTATAGTCAAAAGTGATTCTTTGCATGGTCAGATTCTCCATACATTCTAGCAAAGCATTTTTGTAGAAGCAACCTAACTGCTTGTCAATATACCTGAGCAAGAAAGCCTTCTAGATCATGACTTAAACGGCAATTATCTCCATAATTGCATGCTTTGATGTCACCTGCCTTTGCCACAGCAACACAGATATTTGGTGATGATTTTCTTTCCTGCAAACAAAAAGAGATTTACAGAAGCCATTTTTAGTTGTGTGAAATCACCAGACAATACCTATTAGAAACATGACAACAATATTAATTTAATTTTTTCAAGCTAAATATATTTGAAGTCCTTTTGGATAGCGAACAGCCGCATATGCGCCTAGATATCTTAGTAGGAAATGAAAGGAACTCCAAAAGCTCAAGTTTGATTGAGCTTCTTAACGAAATCCTAGCCAAGAAGATGGAGATGAAACTTTCATTAACCAGAAAAGACAAGTTAGTCTAGTTTATGCAATATATGAATTGGGGAAGCTTTCAATAATGAAGCAGGGTTCTTAGCTCACATCACCAGGTGCAAGGAGACTCAATGTTATTCAAAGGCTAGCTAAGAGAAAATTGAAGAATAGCAATAAGGGTAAAACAGAAATGGTAGCTAAGATGTTCATAAACATTTTTTCGTGTGCTTCCCAACCACACAATGGAGAGGAAGCAAACTAAAATACATATATATCAACCATTAGAATAATAGTGCAATCTACTTAGATCTACAATATATCTAGACATAAATATATATGCATATATAGTGAATGAAATGTTGGATAAAACCATGTATTATAATATGATTATGCAACCTACTAAGAACCATGGCAGATTCATGATTAATGAAGAATTCTACTCAAACCTTAGGGCCGGCTTCATGCTATGGCCATCACCAAACCTAGCACAAAGAGGCACTAACAAACATTCATCACCTTATACACCTATTTGTATTTATATTCACTGATGGTCTAGCTTTACCACAACCCTCTTGACTGTAAACTGTAAATAAATAAGACTAAGAAAACCTATCACAAAACCACCATGCATGCATCAACATCCAAGGAAAATAAACTCCTTGTGTGGCCATTATAAGACCTCCTAAGTCCAAAGATAATAAATTCCTCATGGAGCCACCCTCTTGCAGTACTAACAAGTCTGAAGACCAAGGATGGAAAAAAATCTCTTGCGCTAAAGTTTTAGGATGCTGAGTTTTGGTTAAGTCCAAGTTTTAAAACTATGGTTCGTATAACTAATGACGTGCTTTGAGACATATTTTCCCTCACTACATGACACATAATTGACAAAATTTCAACACACACAATGCAGAGGTTGATTAAAGGCAGAACAGATTCGATAAAGGCCTGAGGATGAACTGGACATCCTGGGGCCCTCAAGAATATAGATTCAACATGAACCAAATTATCCTAGTTTCCAATACATATTCATCTCAAGCTTAATTCACCTAATTTCTTATATGCATTCATCACATGCTGAATCTGCTTAAAAAGACAAAACAAAATTCAACCTACCGGAAAAGAAACTGAAACATTTCCACATCAATCCTTTGTGTTAGGGTATAAAAAACCCTTTGTAGCTTGTACAATTCACTGGCTCATATAATTGTATCGATATGCCCTTCTTATCATTCAAGAGTTGACTGTAGTTCATTCTGGAGTTTTAGGATGACTAGGCAGCTGTAGTGGTAAACCCTGTTTAACAATTTTTAATAGCAAGGCAAGCTTGTAGAGCATCGAAGTAGTACCAGAGATTTTCTTGGAAGCCTTATTTGAGCAATCAGTTCAGAAATATTGCACAATAATAGTGGAGATGAGGAGGCACAGCCCTATACTTTTGGTATTTTCCCACATTGGATTGCACATGGATGAATTCTTGTATTTGATTCTCTCTATCCATTTTTCTTTCTATATTTTACTTGTTAGACTTCATTCTATGCTACTACTTACCAAAATTCAAGCATGTTAAAAAGAATTTCTGCTTCACTATCACTTGCTTGATTTCATTCTATGCAACTATTTCCTGAGATTCGAGCATATAAATAACATTTTCCGTTGATTGGAGATCAACTATAAGTAGAATCCTGTTACATACAGCTTAATTTATCAGCATACTTACCAATGATACCATTGATTTGTGGATTGGAAGACAGATATCTGATATTAGTAGTAACTAGTAGCATAAAATGGGTCTCAAAACTGATTTACAGCATTGTGGACATGTATTTGAGCATTTACACCTCGCAAATAGAATAAAAGATGTAAACAGCAGCCATAACTGTAACATATATTGTTTTCTACACATTATGTTTGTTGGTATCAGTAGCATGTTGCATTGAATCAAGTATCAACACATAAGTAAATTTTAATCTGTGCTAGAGAATTGTACAGTGGAATACCAATTAAATTACAGACAGATGGTATAATAGCAGGTTTTCCTTGTGAATTGTTCAATTGCTACCATATATTATAATTGGTCATGACTTGCTATTTGGTTGTATTATCAAACTTTGGACAAAGCTTTAAAGAGGGAAAGACTTCAAGAGCTTGAAAGGTGTAATCAAATTATGATAATGCTATCAGGATTCAACCGTGTAGTTTTACAAGCCACACTCATTGACCCATGTTTCATGAGTAGTGGTTCACAAGAACCCATCTCTCATGATAGTGAATGGTCCACTCAGCACTCATTGCATCTAGGTCTATTCCTCGATTTCAAACAAGCTCTATTCCTCTAATTGCAGGGAGACAAGATTTAGCCAATGAGAAACAAAAATGTGCAAATGGCTCTATCATGGCTCTGCATAAGCTCATGCCACCAAAGAAACAAGGAAGAACGAAAGATTGATGAAATTGCTAAAAAATGTGGAGATATGGGAAGGAGCAAAGTTGGCATTTCTATTTATATATACCTAGTATTTCTCTTGTACGCATTTTTGTAGTTAATCTCTAGTAATTAAGATATTGTAATATCATATATATGCAACGTAAGTTTCATGGTTGCTTGGTTGGATGGAGGACCTTCTTTTAGCTTGCTTATATCTTGTGAAGACTCTATAACCAATACAACTTATTTTAATTGTTAATGTTTAATTAAGGAAACCAATGGTCAATCCCTAAGATAAATGGCATTCATTTTAGATTTGATTAAGGTCGTTTTAGATATAAAACTAATTGCTTGTATGTTAAAATTATGGTGATGATTGTGTGGGTCCTTAATTTCCCACATGTATGATTATATTGGATATAGCTAAATAATGTGACTTTGGGAGTGTATTTTGGTTATGTATCATTAAGTTACAGCTTCTCTTGTTATGGCCTATGTATTGTTAAATTGTGGCTTCAAATAACATGGATTATGGCTTGTATTAGTAACCAAGTAGCATGGTTATAGCCGCATCATAATCTCGTCTTGTGTATGGTTGTCTCTAGCTTATATGTGTTTGATATAGAGAATGCTTTGTATGTGTTACACCAAACAATTCACATGCCCTATCAATGCTTTCACATTTGACATCCATGGCTGCCAAGGCCATTGCAACTACACAATAAATAAAATTCCTCTATCCTTTATGTTTTGATGGGTATCCATACCTTATTTGCGTGCAAGTAGAGAGGATGCTACCCATCGCTATGGAATTTGGATTTCACCTATTGCATTCACTCAAAAAAATTCTTGAGTCTTATAACCAATCCATTTTTTGTTTATCCTACAATCATGGCATTCCATGAGACCACTTTTCTTTAAGGCATCTTGTTAAACAATTTCCTATACATTTAGTTGCATTCCTAGTGACAAGAGGTAAGTGCCATATAGCTGCAACCTTATTCATATAGCTCTCTTGCTATTAGAGATAAGAACGCTTTTTCATACACAACTGACTAAGGTTGTGGGAATTGGCCTTAAACTTGCCAACTTGTAATTGTCTAAAAGTCTTTGTTGATGATGATTAAATTTCTTCAGATTTGATCTATCTATTCAATTCTGATCTACAAGAGCAGAACATTTATTGATTTCAATGTCCCTCATCAGATCTGTATTAAATATATAAGGGAGAGACACATCCCATGAGTGGACATGTCTCATGAATTGTGCCTTTTCATCTTAACTAAACACCCGATCTCTAATCGGGGTTTGTTACTTAATAAACATAAATGCTTACCAAGTTCGATCTGTATTTATCTGGCACAAATAAATAATATCCAATCTGGAAATGATCACCGATAATGATGCTCGATCGGGATCCTATATGAAACATGGAAAGCCAATAATCTGCAAGTAATAACCTCTAAATGCAGATTGATAATATACTTGGAATATAGTAGATTTCGATCAGTTATATCTGACTGAAGCTACCATATTTCAACACTCCCTCTTAGCTAGGGAAGATAAAACTAACCAAGTATATAGTGATATCACCTTACTCGTGACATCAGAAGATATGGTATGCTTCTAAGAGTGTCAAGTCACATGACATTCTTCATAACACATCTTCATTATGGTATGTGTACTGGCATCAAGTCTCATGATGTCTACCATAATAAATCATGGCATATCCAAGGATACATTTATCCACCATGATTATCTCATAAGGATCATAATGATCTTCAACTGATATCAAGTCTCGTGATATCTATCAAAATGTCCAAGAGATACTATCATGACATATCCACGGATATCAAGTCAAATGATATCCATCATGATAGTGAAACTAATCATTGTAAATTCGTCACCTTTCAATAATGTACACAAGGGACGGACGGCGGGGGGGCCATAAAGTCATGGAGTCACACACATGACAAAAGAGTTTACACATTAAACATCTTTTAAATATATTAGTACAAAATAAACAATTTGAGTCTCAATCTCAACAATAATTTACATTTCAACCATACCAAGTTTCTTCCTGAAGTGTTCAACTTTAACTCAGGAGAGAGGTTTGGTGAGAATGTCTATTGTTTGATTGCTTGTACTAATATACTTCAACAAGATCACATTCCTTTCTACCATGTCTCTCACATAGTGGTAAGGAATCTCTATATGCTTTGATCTATCATGGAATACTGGATTCACTGAAAGCTTAATACAACTCTAATTGTCACAGTGGATAATAGTAGGATTCAGGGCTCACCAAATAATCCCACAAGCAATTTCCGGAGCCATACTACTTCTCTTGCTCCCATAGAGGCTGAAATATATTCGGCTTTTGTTGTACTCAGTGCCACAAAAGATTGCTTCCTGCTACACCAGGATATCATCGCAGACCTCAACCTGAAACAACATCTAGAGGTACTCTTTCGATCATCTTCTTTAGGTTCAGTAGGCTCCCTCTGAATCTTCAAACACTTGCATCAACCTCTTAACCTCATCGTCTAAGAATGCCTGCAACACTTGCTTTAGAGAAATGGTTTCCAACGCACACCTCTATAGAGATTCAGGGTTGTCTTCTTCAACCTCATCCCAGATCACTCTATTATGAATAGATTTGCGGAGCTACCAATGTTAAATTTAGGTTGACTGACTTGAGCAATTCTGATCTCAACTGCTAAAGAGGTAAATCAAGGATTTAGCATCAACACTGCAACCCTTACTTATTCTCAGTGAATCATAGAACTCCCTCTGAAGGTTAATTCTTCCTCTTCGAAGAGATGTCTTCAACCATTCATTTTGTCTCATGGCTGCAAGCAGTGTCTCCATTCTCTTCTTCTTTTGAAAGCAATCTCTTGGTCCATCCTAATGCACATTAAGAAGAGATTCCTTAATAGTTCATATAACTCAACTATTTCGAAGAGAAATACTATTGCTAGATTTGCTCTCACAATGTTATAGCATGAATTAATAACTATACAACAATTCATGAACATTATTCAATCATGCAATAATTATCTTAATGAAGTCAGAATCTTGTACGCAGAAATTGAGGGATTGAAATCAACGATCACAATATCTGCTCTCTCCGCCCTTTACAGTGACATCGATCGTTGTTGCTCTCAATGCAAACTCTTGACTTCGGTTGCAACTGAATATCAACAAGTCTTTACAGACTTAGACATCCTTTACAAAGCCCTCACCATATATATGTGTTAATACTTATGCTCTAAGTATTGATGGTGGCTTCTCTTCATTAATATTTGTTCAATTTTAACAAAGACTTACACAGGAAAAGAATCACATCATTCGATTAGTGGAACACATCCTTGTGTACTGCGAATGTTATTAGCTTTCAATCTTACAGACTATGAGTTTCGATCAGATTGTTGAGTTTCCAATCCTTATACAGTGAACACTCCCATGCACAAGCTTTGGCCCCTGTAGAATCCCTTGTTTATTTTAAATGCCCGTAGCTCTGTGTAGATTGGCACAACCTATGAAGAGACTAGATCAGGTGTCGGGTGAATCACGGGACCTCCACAGTGAAGAACGTGACCTCCCAACATTCATAGGATGATGCGATAAATCTTAGGACAGACACTGGTTGTGAATGAGCTCATGAAAACTCCGCTAAGTTCCTTATGATACCGATAGCCTCAAGACGCGAATTGCTAACTGGTGATGTCGTCGGCCAAAGCCAACGGCTTTGCCTGGACGACGTATAACTTTGCTACCACTCGGTTTGATCCTGGGTGAATTGGATTGAGCGACTGCGTCCTCTTGCTCCAGCCACGAAATATGACTTCCAAATTTGTCAGACACAGCTCCACCCCTCGTGAAGTGCTTGATCGATAATCATCCCATGCCATGAGATGGACCTGTGAAGGACCAACGGATGGCTACGTAGACATCATGCCCATCGGAACCTACTGCTCTGCGTGAGGTGAGGGCCAAATCGAAGGGACCGGGTAGATGCGAATATTTAGAAGTCTGGATGCCACCAACTAACGATGCTCTCCCGAGATCTCTTTTCAATACGGACAGTTGAAGGTGCGCCTTTGAATCTCATATGAATGGCACGATAGCTTTTGGAGCAAGTCGCAAGGAGGAGAGAATCGATACTTGATACTTGAATCTGATTACACTCGACATTATGAAGAATGAAATGTGTTTGTGATTTCAAGAGAGAATATAGTTTTAAAGTAATTTGATATCTTGACTTTAATCGGATCTTTCATAACTTGGCTCTAATACCATGTTGATGATGATTAAATTTCTTCAGATTTGATCTATCTATTCAATTCTAATCTACAAGAGCAGAACATTTATTGATTTCAATGTCCCTCATTGAGGATCGGATCTGTATTAAATATATAAGGGAGAGACACATCCCATGAGCGGACATGTCTCCACAAAGTGTAGCATGTCCGTTCATGAGATGTCTCATGAATTGTGCCTTTTCATCTTAACTAAACACCTGATCTCTAATTGGGGTTTGTTACTTAATAAACATAAATGCTTACCAAGTTCGATCTGTATTTATCTTGCACAAATAAATAATATCCAATCTGGAAATGATCACTGATAATGATGCTCGATCGGGATCCTATATGAAACATGGAAGGCCAATAATCTGCAAGTAATAACCTCTAAATGCAGATTGATAATATGCTTGGAATATAGTAGATTTCAATCAGTTATATCTGACCGAAGCTACCATATTTCAACAGTCTTAACAAAGCCATTTTCGTGCATACCCAACCATATTGTATCACCAGCTCGTGTTATCCATTAGTTCTTGTTTTCCTATCAATGCAATAATGGTTGCATGACTTTTGCATTCGTTTGAAAGTGTTCTTAAGAATAGATAAGATGCAAGATCATCGCAGTAAAGCTTACCGCATTTCACCACATAATCTTATTTCAGCTCACGACAGTGAAACAGAATTCTACAACAGCACATGTACATCATATCCAGATCTCATGAGTTTTGGATTAGATTACAAAAAGTTATCATTATCAGAAGACTACAATTCAAAACAGTCAGCACTCAATTCATCAGGAGAGGTTCACAGAAACTTTTTTTGCCTTGCGGCATTCAGCCCAACATACCTCAAGGCAGTAAGGGGCCAGAGGGACTTTCAAACATAACCGCATCAAGTTTCTTCAACACCTAATGCTTCACCAATGGATTTTGACCAACCTACACGTCACATTGGACATCAAGATTTGGAACATCTTGCGGCCAACACAGCTCATTCCTAAAGCTTGGAGCTGATACATAAACACCCCTAGAATTCATTTGGAGGACAACAACTCAAGAATTGCAGCTAAAGAAGAATTGATCTTAGGAGGGCAGTAGTTAGCGAGTCAACTAGTGATAATAGTAGAGTAATAGAGTGATAGAGTGATAGTAGCTATTACTGTCATATCTTTGCAAGTAAGCTTGTAATAAGCCTGTGGCAGCTTGTGAGCCAATATGTATCTATAATTTGCATGTAATACGCCAGTGGACCATCCAATTATTCTGTGATATTCTATGTTAATTTCATTGTGCAAACTCTACGCTACACGGTCGGACAGTCCTTTCCCTAGGCTCTCCATCTGTGACTGCATCAAGATAAATCTATATCATGGAGATCATAGGAATGCACAAATGAGGAGATTTTGGAAAAAAAAAAAATTATTCAAGTTTTGACAAGAATAATGTTTATCTTTAAAGCTCAAGTGAATATTGACCGAGTAATCAATAACCATAGCATTTCTATATTCAAAACAATTAAGTTCTGTCCAAGATTGATGATGATATTGCTGATGTTTAATTGGAAAATATGGCGGGAATTTTGTTTCTTGTATAGGTATTGTTGGAGTAAATGACACCACTAGAACATACATCAGTGATCAGACTAACAGATAGAAAAGTGAAGCACTCAATAGCAACACTAGTTGTTGATGTTACCTGCTCTTTTCCACTTGAGGAAAGCTACTTGACTAGAATGGTCTTGTGTATGCAACATGAAGAAGAATTTGCATGAGATGTGAAGTGGCAACCATCAACTAAGAGGGACCTATAGAACCAACATCATCTAGGATTTCTAGCTGCACTATTGGGAGATGGATCAATGCAAACTTATAGCTCTTTTAAGTGCATGCTTAGGTAATTTTATTGGCTTACTGTTTTATAGCTACTTGGTACAATGGTGAAAACAAACATTGCATTGTGAAGTGCATGAATTAGTCACAAAGTTATTTCAGAAGAATACAGATTTGGTGAAAGGTAAAAACCCACAAAATAGTGAAGTATTTATAAAGGGAAATGGTATTGATCTCAATGAGGCAGAGAATATCTCCAAGGCACTCTTGCCTGGTCCTAGAAATCTTGTAGTTGTATTATTTTATGAGTAAACAACCAAGTCAGTTTTGATTTCCATGCCAATCAGGAAAGGCATTCTGAAAGAGTGTAAATTACATTTGCAATCTGTATTGACTTGGCAAACAGGAGAGGGCTGACATGGGCAAATACAAATCTTATGACTTTATAAATAATCATAAAGACATCATGCTGATATGAAATGATGCTGACCTTTCGTGACCTGCACTTATTTGTACTGACTTGCCTTTGTCATTATTGTAGACAAGACTCTTTAATAAACTTGTTAATACTGCTGATCAGAAGGACTCCTCGTGAATTCTGAATTAATCTAAAAGTGATCAATTTTGATGTACCATCAAAATAAACAATAAGAATGACTTTGTTGTGTAATAAACTTTCGATCTGAATTGTATCATTACTTTACTCACTAGATATATGTATGTAGATATTGATTAGTGAGTTTAGATTGTACCTGAGTGGTATAGCTCATGGTTCTATACATAAACCAATTGTATAAAAGTGTCATCATGGCAAGTTTTATCCTGTTTTTGTTTATGACTAGTATGGGGTCTATGGATAGTGCCAATTATAGGCACTCTCCCATTGGTTTGATGTTATTATATTATATTTGAAGGTTGTGCAACCATAGACATGTTTTGAAACCAACGTCAACATTAGTCAACCAAAAATAATATATTATTCTTTTAAAACTAAAGACCAAGTTAGTGGTTGAATATACCTCCCAAATCTAGTGCATTGTGAGTTACTTGAGATATTGATCTACGGTGGCAACAGGTTGTCAAAGTGATAGGAAGACATCTTCTGTTGGAGCATCCTAGAAAGTGGTTGATAAAAGGTTCCTAGAAATGATGGCATTGTGTTTTATAATCGAATGTTTTAATCACGGAAACCTTACCAATATAGCTGTTTTCTATTTGATTTAACTTAGTATGCAACAGTGGGTTGTGATACATAATGTTTTATGCTATGTTTAACATAGTTAGCACATACTTGTGTAATTGGTATATTGTTATTTCTAAAATGTTTCCATTTTGATAAGAATGTCATATTATCAGCATGTGATGATTAGGACATTAATGCTATTCATGATATTAGGAAAATATATCCATCTTGTTAAGAATGTCATGATATCATTATGTGATGATCAGGACATTATTGTCTTGCATCCATAGTCATTGCATAATATGTTAGAGGCATTTTGATTGCCGGTTGTCCTATATGGACTAATTCTCATTAGCCTTATGGATTGATTTCTCATCTGTCTATTTCAACTATATGTTGCTTATTTTATTCAGTATAGTATTGTATATAGAACCTTGAGAGAGACAAGACAAGTGTCAAATATGGGTGATTAGAGAATAGTAGGATAGTTTTCTAGCCTACAACTAATATGCCATACAGTACAGAATATTTAAAAGATACTTTGTGCAAAGCTTTAAAAATTGAATTTAGGTGTAATACTGATTAAATTTATTACTCATTGCCATATCATGTATTATGAGGACATGTGCATTAGATATGTGTATGCCAGCATGGGCATTAGATATAGTATGTTAGATTGTCGGTGATTTCATGCTGCACCAGATTCTATCATGCATGTTGGCTTCGGCTTTCTAGATCCTTCATGAGGGTCAAGCTTCTCCAATTTAGAGAGTAAGGTTGAGGAAGCTTATTACTTCATAGTTGGGTGGAAAATTGCTCTGATGATGCTCTCTCTCTCCTCACCAAGTTTGAAGATATTCACTTCACAACAATCTACCAGGTGATGTATTTATTTTGATACTTTCATAAATGAGCCTATAAGGCCATAAGAATTGTAAAAGGACTAAGTCCTAATTGTATATTAAGAGTTAATGTTATCTAACTTGTTGTAATATCCAATGTTTGGATATTCTTTATGAATAGAAATGAAATTTTTAGGCACCTATTTGATGAGTAATATTGATTATTCTTGTTCAAAAAAATTATTTTTGTATGTTTAATCATTTACTTCAATATTTTATTGTTTAAAAGAAGGGGGTCTTTACATATAGCCTCAAACAAGCCCCTTGAGCTTGGTATGCCAAAATGGATTCTTTCTTCTCTTAGTTGGATTCATGCAATGCCATTTTGATTTGAACCTCTACATCTTGCGACAAAATGAGTCTCTCTTATTCTTAATGTTATATGTCGATGTCTTACTAATCACAAGGAGCTCTTCATCCTCCATCGTAGCAATAAAAACTACTCTACATGACAAGATTTTGATGACCAGCTTGGGTTTGCTACACTATTTTTTGGGATTGAGATCCATCAGTCTACATCTAGGATTAGCATTGTACAATCCAAGTATGCACTTGATTTGCTCTCTGTAATGTCCCATTCTAAAATTTGCCTTAATTTCTTTAAGTATAATAAACCCTAGCTCAATGATAGTTGCATACTTAATTATAAGTATAAATTTAACTTAGAAATTGCAAGTTAAGAATTTTATTAATTAATTTATATTTAATGCTTAGAATCTAAGAATATATTTTAGAAAATGTAGGACTTATCCTCTTAGCTCTGGTGTAAATATTCTTCTTATCTACAGTGATTTGTCTTCAATAAGATGCCAAATGTGTCTCTAAAGTCTGCCTAAGTTAGGGGTTTTCGTCCACTAACTCATTTATAGGAATTAAGGGATTTCATCCTTAATTTTGGGCCTAGAGGGGTTTTGTCCTTAGGCTGTTAGAAACTTGATTCATATACCAAAAGGAAAAATAATAATATAAAATATCTTCACAAAATGATGTCCCCTTCTCCTTGATTGATCTTCCTTATATACCCTTTTTCTTTAATAGACATAACTCTTCATCTACATGCTTTTTGATTTTTCAATAAAACCAAACTTCATTAAATTTCAGTTTTTTATAATATTAATTATTCTCCATTTTATTGTCCTTCCTTAAGGGAATTGCATGAGAAGAGGGGAATTACAGTCCACCCTTCCCAAGATTGTTTGTCCTCGAGCAATCACAACTAGGATGCTAAAGAATTTCTTCTCAACTTGACTGAATCTTTTTCCCTTATTTTTGCTTGTTCTAAAATCCCTTATTTTTGCCTTAAGTAAATATCCCGCACTCACAATAATACTTGCATAATTAATCATTGATATTAATTTATCCTTAAACTTATAATTTTTAATTATTATAGATTTCAGATTTAAAGCTTATAATATAATATTGAAAATATAAAACTTATTGTCTGCTGCAATCTTTCTTCCAATTTGCAGCTATCTAACTTGTACAAATGTCTTGAAATGTTTCTCAATTTCTGTTTAAGTTAGGGTTTGCCGTTCACTAACTTGACAAGAGAAATTAAAGGTTTTTTGTCCTTCAATTTCTGCCATGAGGGGTTTTGTCCTCAAGTTAAATGAACTGTTGTTCCATGCTCCAAAGGAGTGAAAATCGGATAATAAAAGATGTATTCTTTGTATGGTTCTCCTTCTCCTTGTTTGGTATCTCTTATATATCTTTTTTTCCTTCAGTAGTCATGATTTTTCACATGCTCCTTGACTTTTGATTAAATTAAACTTTAATTTTATATTTTATAATTATTTATTTATTTTTATATATTTTAATTTATTATTATTATTATTATCTCATTTCCAGAAGGGAACATTACAGTCCACCCTTCCCAAGATTGCTTGTCCTCAAGCAATTGCAAACTAAGATGCTCAAAAAAATTCTTCACTTGACTAAAGTCTTTCTTGGAAATACCAATATCCCAAATCAATCTTGGAATTATTATGAATCTTGCTAATGATGCTGTTAAATTAACGATTAAACTCTTCTTTCCTTATGTGTCGATCCTCACAGGTAAACATCTATCGATTTCCATGTTTCCCAAATGAAGAAAGAGTTGATATAAATATCAATGTGGGAGACACGTCCCATGATGTCTCCAGGGACGTGTCCCTTTTATTAATATTCTATCTCTCACTAAACAGCGATCAATCATCATTTATCTGACCAATGCTATCTATTTTCAACACTCCCTCTTAGCTAGGGAAGATAAACTCCAAACAAGTATAAAGTGATATCACCTAGCTCGTGATATCAGAAAATATGGTATGCTTCTGAAAGTGTCAAGTCACATGACATTCTTCATAACACATCTTCATTATTCAACACTCCCTCTTAGCTAGGGAAGATAACTTCCATCAAGAAAAGTGATATCACCTAACTCATGATATCATAAGATATGGTATGCTTCTAAAAGTGTCAAGTCACATGACATTCTTCATAACACATCTTCATTATGGTATGTGCACTGACATCAAGTCACATGATGTCTACCATAATAAATCATGGCATATCCACGGATATATCCACCATGAATAAGGATCATAATGATTTTCAAATTGATATCAAGTCACATGATATCTATCAAAATGTCCAAAAAATACTATCATGACATGTTCACGGATATCAGTTTTAGATGATATTCATCATGATAGGGAAACTAAACATTGTAAAGTCGTCACCTTACAATGTCAAAGTGTTCATTATCGAAAGATTGTCACCTTTCAATAATGTACGCAAAGGGGGTGAGCCCATACAGTCATGGAGTCACTCACATGACAAAAGAGTTTACACATTAAACATCTTTAAAACATATTAGTACAAAATAAACAATTTAAGTCTCAATCTCAAAAATAACTTACATTTCAACCATGCCAAGTTTCTTCCTAAAGGGTTCAATTTTGACTCTGGAGAGAGTTTTGGTAAATGTCTGTTGTTTGATCATTTGTACTAATATATTCCAACTGTATCACATTCCTTTCTACCATGTCTCTCACATAGTGGTAAGGAATCTCTATATGCTTTGATCAAATAATCCCACAAGCAATCTCCGGAGCCATACTGCTTCTCTTGTACCCATAGAGGCTGCAATATATTCGTCTTTTGTTGTACTCGGTGCTACAGAAGATTGCTTCCTGCTACATCAGGATATCATCGCAGACCTCAACCTCTGTAGAGATTCAAGGTTGTCTTTTTCAACCTCATCCCAAGTCTCTCTATTATAAATAGGTTTGCGGAGCTACCAATGTTAAATCTAGGTTGATGATCTGAGCAATTTTGATCTCAACTACTGAAGAGGTACTTCAAGTTTTTAGCATCAACACTGCAATCCTTACTGAATCATAGAACTCCCTCTGAAGGTTAATTCTTCCTCTTCGAAGAGATGTCTTCAGCCATTCACCTAGTCTTCAGGGCTGCAAGCAGTGTCTCCATTCTCTTTTCTCTTGAAAACAATATCTTGGTCCATCATGAATTGCTCTCTCAATGTTAAAGCATGAAATAACAATTCATGAACATTTTTCAACCATGCAATTCTTATCTTAATGAAGTCACAATCCTGTATGCAGAACTGAGAGATCGATATCAACGATCACACTATCTGCTCTCTTCGCCCTTTACAATGGCGTCGATCACTGCTGCTCTTTAATGCAACCTCTTGACTTCGATTTCAACTGATCACACAACATTGGAGTTCAAATCTTCACAGGACTAGAACATTGTGAAGGATCATCATCTAATTTGCATAAACTCGATGTCCAGACAACACAAAATAAGATTCGATTATCTTAACTTATCCCAGTGATCTTTTGCTAACACACATGATCAAACAAATGTTATTAGATCTGCACAACTCAGCAGACTGACTTTCAACTCAAATGAAAATGATTTTAAGAATACACAAAAGAATACTTATCTTGATGAAATCATTTGGTTGCAGCCATTGAACTCAAACTTCATGCATTAGTAGCTTGATCTATCAACAGATGAACTTTTGACTGCAAGGATGTATATTGTCCTTCAGATTAAGCTAAACCACGCCAACGCTGAACTCATGAATATAAACCATAGAACCATGGAGAAGGACGATGCCGATATCATGCTCCACCCTTTTAGTGGCATCGCACATAGCCAATGTCTCTTGTAGACTTTGTCCACTTCATATCTGCGATTATATGAGTTCGAGTTTCTCTCTACAGGTCCATTCTAAGGAGTTGTGATTTCCTTCTGCACGTGGTCGAGCCTCCAGCTCTGGCCACGATCATTACTTCTCCTACCCTAACAGTCCAGCCTTGGATGCGCCCGCTCAGTATCATGGTTTCCTCTTTCAGTGACCACTGAAGACTGCGCATCATTCTAGCGACCATCTAAGCCACTTTGATTCCCATGATACCTTTCTCGTGCTCAAGACTCATCACAGTGCTAATATTAGTAGTGTTGGACTTGCACGGGTCAGACATTCACGACTCAGGCGAACTACCACCCGTGATTATTTGTTGCACATCTAAGGCAGACTTGATCCTCGCCATAACTCATCACGGTTTTTCACTTGGAAGGGCGCGAACTGAAGAGGGAAAGGGACCTTACTCTTGAAATTATTAGCAGCTCCCTTATGAACGTTACAATGGTACATTTAATTTCATAGCATCGAACCACTCTAAATGCACTTTGAATATTGTATAATATGTAACGCTTAGTTCTTGATAGCCGACCGCTTCAAAATCAAGGCTTTAGCTTAACGTCTTCAATTTCTCCAGGTAGCCGCACAAGCAAGTTCGATGCTTTGTTTTTACACAGGCCCGATAGCTCCTTTATTGTTCCCGACAATTAATCAAACTCCCACAATAAACACAATATCGGTTATTTTGTAGCTTTCATCTCCTTTTCACAAAACTAGTATTATATATCGAATTCTTTGAATTAAGAAATTCGACTCCTCTTATGGAAATTTGGGTAGTGGCTCAAAATTATCATCAAACACTCGACTCCTTAAACATTCGCCACTTTAACACCACTTCATCCACTGATTATCCAGCACCCCTGGAGAATGCGATGACTCCTTAAATTTGTGCCTTTAAAAATATTATTTGCTCCTTCAACACCCCATCATCATGTCAGTCCAAGAGATCACATTTCGTTCAGGCACTAGATCAAACAGTCTGCGCGCATCCTCAGTTCTCCATTCCTCACATACCCGGAGATCATGAATTTAATCGAATCTTTCCTAACGTGGCTCTGATACCATGTTAAATTAACGATTAAACTCTTCTTTCCTTATGTGTCAATCCTCACAAGTAAACATCTATTGATTTCCGTGTTTCCCAAATGAAGAAAGAGTTGATATAAATATCAATGTGGGAGACATGTCCCATGAGCGGATGTGTCTCCACAAAGTGGAGACACGTTGGCTCAAGGGATGTGTCCCTTTTATTAATATTCTATCTCTCACTAAACAGTGATCAATCATCATTTATCTGACCGATGCTATCTATTTTCAACAGATGTAATGTGTTTTGTTAACTGCCTATCAGTTGCTAAGTCTTGTTGAACAACTTTGTCTTTCTTGTCTTCAAACAATTTTGCTTGATGATTCGCATTATCTTGAAAATCTTGAGTCATACCCAACTCGACTAATTGCTGTGTCCCTACAACTTCTAACTTTCTAGGGGGTCATTCTTTATGAAGAACCATTTCACCATTCATCTTTTGTTGCGCTATTATGATATGATCACAAGTTGTGAAACTTGAACCAACATATGTTTCTACCTTTATTTCAAAAAAGTGGGTTATCCCAATGGACAAACCTCTCTACATCCATTTCAAAAAGCAAATTATCTATAGCCCAATGGAAAAATTGAAAATTATTCCTATTATCAAATTGAAAATTAGTTTCTTGTGTAGACCATTAGTATTGGCCAAATTCTAAACAATTGTCTTCTGAATCCTTCATTTTTTATTCCCAAATGGTGTCAACATTCCCAAATTGCTTATCATTCATTGTTGACCTAGCAACTCCCACATACTCAAAACCAACGATAGTAACTATTGAAATCTTTTATTTAGCTTGTGGCTCTAATGTGTTTACTTCCTCATTTGCTGAAAAAGAATTTGTTGAGATATCCTCAACACCTTCATTTTTTACCCAAAACTTTGAAATTTGGGCTAATTGAAATGTACTTCTCAAATGCATATTCATCCTCAATGCTCTTATGAAAATCAACCAATGACTCATCAAGTGGAAGTTTGAAAGATAGTGCGTGATTTGGTGCATCTTCCTTCAACTTGAACCATTCATGTTGAACAAGTGGAACCCCTTTTGTCTTCCCTTCATTGATATTTTGGTGACACATGCCATCATTAAAAACCAATAAAACATCTTCCCTACCAAAGACTCTTTATCTTCCACTTGCTTTTTAGGTTCCTCATCTATTTATTTTCTTGTAGCTCTAGTTTTGGCCCTTCTTCCTTGGGTTTACCAGCTTCTCGTGATTCTGATTTTGATTTGGACTTTGCTTCTTCTATCAAAATTGATTCTTTCCAATATTATTCCTTATCTCCTCAGCCATTTTCCTTGTGTATTTGTATAGGCCTCTTTTGTCGAGATAATGGTTCCTGATACAGATCAACAACCAAGAATCCTACTGGATTGTTGGTTGTTGCAGCTCCTTCACTCAATAACAAGAAAATCAAACTTTTGAGAATAAAATTAAATATTTGTGAGTTCAAAACAAATTCTCCAGCACAAAAATTGACAAGAAATTCAGGAACAACTTGCTGATTTTATTAATTAAATCTTCTAAGAACTTGCAACAGCAGTTTCTTGAACTAAAACAATGACCAGGAAAACATCTACAAGCATGCTTGTTGCCTCCAACATTAAATTATCTGCTACAAGAGACCTTCTTACAACTCCAACAGCAGCAAAATCACTTCAAATCTCCCCAACTTCACTCCTGGGCGTCCCTCCCTAGCTTCACAGGCAAAATCCCTCTTCAAAACTTGTGATTTTTCTCTCTTTCACTTGCTAAGTCTTCCTCCAAAGCTGGGCGTAGCTTTCTTCTGACATCCTGGCTGCATTCTCACCTCATTTTCCTTCTTGGGTGTGGGCAACCTCTCCTCATTCAATTCTGCCTAGCAAAATCAATTCATTTTCCCAATTTTCCCACTCACTAGCTCACTCCACTAACTCCTTCACCAGGCGCCCAGATTCTTCCACTACCAATTCAAAACCAAATTTTAAATGCACAGAGGAGTTACAACATGCCAAGAATGGCCTCCTCTTGCCTAGGCATGGGACTTCATGTAACTCCCAAAATTCAAATAAATGACAATTTCCAGCACCTTCAAATCCAATTTGAATTAAATTCAAATGTAAATTAATTGACTCTAATTTCGATGGGTTGAGAGGAGAACGAAATTAAAATTAAATCATGCCTGCAAACACAATCCAAGTCAAAAATCAAAGGAAAATAAAATTATTTTTTTTGGTGTGCAAGATTGTTTGTGCACCCGGATGCTCCTGCATCAATTTCCGAGTCCTTCCAAGTACTCATCAAAGGAAACACTATCTTTGAAATTATTTGGCACCCTTTGATATTGGTCAAAGATTTTGAAGGGCTCAAGTTTGTACCTTTCTTTGTCCTTTTGTATTTTTATCAATAATTCTTGAACAAAATCTATGTCCGCTTCTTTTTTAAGAATCTTGGCTGAAAAACATTGTATTGGGCTTTTACAAAATCTTTCATCTCTATCTTCCTTGTAGACTTTCAAGTCTCTGTGACTGGAATGCATCCAACATTTTACCTTGCAGGCTAGCAAGATCACAACTCTAATACCAATTGTAATGTCCTTTTCTAAAATTTGCCTTAATTTCTTTAACTATAATAAATCCTAGCTCAATAATAGTTGCATACTTAATTATAAGTATAAATTAACTTAGAAATTGCAACTTAATAAATAATTTGAATTTAATACTTAGAACATATAGAACTTATCCTTTTAGTTCTGTTGTAAATCTTCCTCTGATCTGCAATGATTTATCTTCAATAAAATGTCAAATACGTCTCTAAAGCCTGCCTAAGTTAGGGGTTTTTGTCCACTAACTCAGTTATGGGAATTAAGAGGTTTCATCCTTAATTTCAGGCATAGAGGGGTTTCATCCTTAGACTGTTAGAAACTTGATTTATATTATACAAGGGAAAATAATAATATAAAATATCTTCATAAAATGATGTCCCCTTCTCCTTGATTGATCTTCCTTATATATCCCTTTTCTTGAATAGACATAACTCTTCATCTACATGCCTTTTGACTTTCATTAAAACCAAATTTCATTAAATTTCAGTTTTTTTATAATATTAATTATTCTCCATTTTATTGTTCTTCCTCAAGGGAATCACATGAGAGGAGGGGGGCATTACACTCTCATGGTTCCACCTCCCTTTCTTTCTTTATTCAAACTTAAGGTAGTGTATTCTTCACCATTGGTTGATGCTACCCTATATCTACAACTAGTTGGTGACCTCATTCATTTAACTTGCACTAGGCCCAACATTTCATACATTGCTGGCATAGTCTCTAGATTTATGCAAGAGCCTCATGAACTACACTAGAAAGAAGCAAGAAAATCCTCCACTACATGCATGGCAATTTTGGGATTCATTGTGTAGCATGTATTGATATTGAATTGGTCGGGTACATTGTTTCTAATTGGACAAGCGATTCTCAAGATCACAAGTCCACTTTTGGTTATAGCTTCTCACTTGGTTCTAGTCCTATATGTTGGTCAAGCAACAAGCAAATTGCTATTGCTCTTTCTTCCACAAAGGTCGACTATTGAGGTATTCTGAATGCTGCCACTAAGGCCCTTTGGCTTCAGCATATTCTAACCAACTTCTATAGCCAATTTCACAAGCCATTTGTCATTTTGTGACAATGTTGTCTCAATCTCTCGGTACCCAGTCTATCATTAGCAAAGCAAACACACTAAGGTCCACAGGTACTACATTAGGAGCTCATTCATGAACAAGTCATCAACCTCCATCATTGCTCAACTACTAAGTAAGTAGCTGAAATCTTCACCAAACGCTTTACAAAAAGCAAGTTTCTTCATTTATGAGCTTTGATAGGGATACAGCTACTCTCTCATGCTTTACAAAAAGCAATTTTCTTCATTTATGAGCTTTGATAGGGATATAGCTACTCTCAAAAACAACTCTCTATCTCTCTCTCTCTCTCTCTCTCTCTCTCTCTCTCTTCATTTATGAGCCTCTCTCTCTTAGGGGGGCTATTTTCTTTTCTTTGGAGAGGGCGGTGGTGGGAGGAGGACAAATTTCTATGTACATGGGCACCTCATCAAGCTTCATCTACTAAGACCCATATTTTCAGCCATCTAAATTGTGCTTAAAAGGGTGTTAATGTACATTTTTATTTTCCTTTATATTCAAGTTTATTTATTTTTTCTACACATATATTTAAGCTTACTTAGGTTAATGTAAATGGTATTTATGAGGGTAAATTGCATCTTTCATAAGAGAAATGTGTGTAACTCCCCCAATTCTGAGTAGTTGGGGTTGCTCTCTTGGTTGTATATGACACCTCTCTTAACCATTTGTTTGTCTTTTACTAAGGAGGTGTATTCATTTGTTTGGTGTGTTCCTAGTAAGTGTAACTCCCGCCTATTTCTATTAGTTGAAGTTACTCCTATTGATTGTATTTGTCTCACTTCTATCTATATAGTCAACTCGTCACTCATTTCTAATGATAAAGAGTGAGCTTCCTTTATGTTGTTTGAATATCCCTTGTGGCGCTAGTAACTAGCTTTATTTTCATATTTTTTATCCTAGGATCATCTATCAAATAATTTTATTGTGTCTACTCTGGCACTAGATCTCGAATAGTTTCTTGTTTATTTGTAAAATCTAACAGAGGACCTTGAAGTAAAAGTACAAGTTCAAGAAAATTGTAATTAATAAGCAAAAAAGATTGATTATTTTCAGTTTTTGAACTATTGTTTGATAAGCAAAACACAAATAAGAGTCTAAGACAAGTCTACAAGTAATAATGACCATGTGTTTAAGGTTCAATTGTTTAACTTGAGACTTTGGATATAGTTTTGCCGCTTTGTGCATAGATGAAACCAATCAGAAATTATTTCTCATCAATGTGTATATTTTGCAGCTATTATAACTTGGCCAATTTTTCCAGCATTGTCACTCATGATCCAACTCAACAGATTCTTCTTCTTGTAAATATATTTTTAAGAGATTTTTAAATAAGATGGTTCCCAAATAAACCTATTGTGATTAGAATTTTACTGGTTGGAAAAATATTGAACACTCAACATCAAGCACGATCAAATTTCAATAGTCTTTCATCTAAGAGCCACAGCCATCAACCTAGTCATGTTGAAATTTAAGTTAATTTATTTCTTCAATAATAATATTTACGTTAAATTTATGAAGGGCCAATGTTAAAAATACCCCATATTAACATATAGCAAGCCCTCCAAACTTGATCTCGGAAAGGGATTGACCTGTAATTCTTCACATGATAGAACAGTTATGAAAAGCGCCAGCATCATTCTTTGGTAACAGATTCTATGAAGATATATCTTTATATAATATGTACATATTTGTGTTCATGCCCATCCATCCATTCATGCATGCCTGCTTTCTAAATTGCAGATATTCTGGATTGAATTCATTTTATAAATCATTCTGTCGTATTTGTTTTAAAGCTCAGATGTAACATTGTCCACTCATCAACATTAAAATAGACTGTCCCATGGTCCAATTATCTAGCATGCGGTGATAGATTTTAGAAGGAACAGAATGACTGTACAATTTATAGCCAACTTTGCAAACTGCATAGAGAAACTGGTTAATGAACCCATCCTATAATAACTTGGAATCAGAAAATTTGCGAGCAGTATAATTTAACTGTAACAGAGGATGGAGTACGTTTCCTTTCATGTTGTTCATTGTAAAAGACACCCATAGGAAAAATCAACGAAACAAGTAGACACATATAGGTAGTTTCCCATTCTACAAATCAGTTTAGTGATACTCTACAGGATGCTAAAATCGTCTCATTTATTCGTATATAAATATATACAATGTATAATTGATATTATTTCTTTATAAAACTATGTCAATAAATAATAATCTGAAATGACACGATCATGTTTGTCTGTATACGTGATCTGAATTAATGTATATTTAGAACGTCCATATGAGCATGAACCTTTGCAAATCCCTTCTGTGTACGCTTTACAACTGAATTCAACACACTTGCAAACACCATGAGAAGATGTAGAAGGGAACAGAAATCAAACGGACGGAGAAGATATGTATGACTCGAATAACTACTTCCCACAAACTCATATGTGAGGCAGATAGTTGGCAAACACTTAAGAAGGATCGGGAAGACATAAATCTATGTAATATTTACCAAAGAAGTGGTAGAAACAGGGAAAAACTTCGTCTTTAAATGCCACCTTATAGTAACATTTGGCTCATCGCCTAAGGAGGATTAGTGAAAAAATGAAACAGTGTACTTCTTTACCCGTGGAACAGTAGAAAAAAAAATCATCATGGAACGCCATATTACAGTGAGATTTTGGGTTATCTATGTGCAGACCTCAGAATGAATGCTAGAGACCTAAAAAATACTGGGCAATATCTGATCAAAATCAATTTAGAATATTCAACCTTCAGCAAAAAGCAACAATATCTCAAACTTGAGCTCTTTGTCGGTAACTGAAACAGCTATAACTTTTGTGATTCGTAGAATATTGGCTCTGATGGACCTAGATTAAATCATTTCATGTAATGCTTACTTAAAAACGCTGTCAGTTTCTACTAAGTAATTGAAAATACGAAACAATTACACAAATATAACATATAAAAACTGGGCAGCATGGCATCATTGCCCATTCAAACCATACGAGATGAACTTCATTTCATTTGCAAGAGTTTTTTTGTTGTTAAAAAAAAGGAAAAACTTTTAAATGAGGAATTATAAAGAAATATAAAAGAATCCTACCTGTTGCCTCTCTCTTTTGAGCTGCCTTTTCGATTTCTTCTCTACAGAAACTTTCTTACATTCATTAATAGGCCTTACAGCAGGAGCAGCCCTGACATATTCTTTCTTCACAGGAGCCCTGGCTTTGGAAACCAACTCTTCTGCACTTGGGTACCCCGAAGTTTCGCCATCTTCGCCAGATTTAACCAAACAAGTAGAACCCACTTCGTTTGCATTCGCCTTATCGATACCCACATCATGAGACATATTTTCTGAGGGAAGGACCTCTGCTACTTGGGCCTCCATGTAAAATAGTTGCGGTATAAGGATAAACAATCGATTTTTATTTTTCTTTAAATTAATCTACATTCTACGACAATGGCATTGGATTTTCTGTGCTAATTGCAGACCGTACTGTATGCGTCATATTCGGGAAGGTTTTACATAAACGTCTTCGTTTCGCTAAGACGAGTTGGGGTTTGGGTTTCTGTTGTGTATTATTCCATGCAAACCTTGTGGGTTTTTTCCCTGTTTCTTTCAAATTTATATATGGACTTATTGGTTTAAATAATCAGAGGTTGAGCCCCCTGGTTGGATGTCAGCGGCTCCGGGGATAATAGCCACTTAAGATCTATTCTATTAGTTCATCCATGGCAGGCTGAGAGGCCTAAAGTTGACGGTCGACTCTGCCTGTGAAGCCAATTTTCTTGTGATGGGTGAAAACATATTTTACTTTAAAAAATATATCATAAATTAGATTTATATTTTAGTATGGATTCGTATAATTTATAGGTCTGTTTAAAAAAATATTTATAATCTTTTTAAAATTTTAATTATATTTTATGACAAAAATTGTTAAATACAGTTATACGACCATCAAATTTAGGTTAATGCAGATTGAAGGTATTTTAAATAAATAAAATTGTAAAGAAATAAATTGTTTTCTATAAACAAGTAAGTAATGATTAGTTCTTCTTGTTATAATGTGTTTGAAAGTATAGTTAATAATATATAATCAAAATCTTAACATTATTGTTCAATATAGTTGTCTATTTCTTCTTGTAATAAGAATGTAAAGGATGTAACTAATAATAGTTCATATTAAATAAATTCAAATTTTGTGTTTAAAAAATTTATATTAGCATTGCTTGAAAAAAAATCGCTACATTTGATGGTTTGTAAGATTGAAATTGCATTTATTTACATTATTGTTCTTTAATGATTTTTCTATTAGTAATGTGCAAGATAACATTGTTGTGATCTAGAATGAAAGTGTTTGTTTGAAAATTGCCTTGTATATCCACAACAATCAATTTATTTTTAAATATTCTTTGTGTTTTATTTATGTAATAATTGTTTTAGAGGATGGTCTTCAAGAATGCATTGCAATTTGTAATTTTCAAAATACAAGATAGTTGATAGTTGTAAACACGCACATGATTGATGGTAATTATCACAATGTGTAGTTTTATCATTTAGTTTACTAAAAGCTTCAATTACAAAACCGTGTTTTTTACAAACTAGTGAGAATGAATTTGTGTATGCATTTGGAACTATGAGTTTGTTGTGTACATGTACACATGTAAAACATGTATATATTAATTTTGATGTAATCATAGTTTATGCATTTGAGTAAACATTAAAACTATAAGTTTTGTACTTTAGATGGTTAGATGAATAAAATTGTATTTTTCTCATAAATGTTGAGTTAAAATGCTTATTGTTTTTCAATATGATTTTGTTATTGCTATGTGATAAAAGTAGATTTAGCTTGTGTCTTGAATTGTGTTGGTTTCTTTTTTACATTGTTTTTTAATAGGAAGAGTGGATTTCTTTTTATTTGAAGTTGTTGAACTAACACAAAAAGAAATGCAATTGCAAGAAATACTTGCGACGACAATATAAGAACATGGTGGTACTAATTATTGTTTTAAGAAATTCATTAAAATAGAGGGAAATAAACAAAAATGGACACGTGTATGTGATAGTGTGCTTATTATTGTAGGATTGAATAGAATGTTGGGTTGTGTTTAATTTGCAAAATGTAATAGTTCACTTTTTTGTGTAAAATTCGCCCTATCTTCTTCTTTTTTTGTTGAATAATGTTGAAAGAAGACTTGAAAAATTAATAAATATCAGTCCAACAAAGGGATTGAGAATAAAAGGACAACTAAAATGAATAGCATCTCTAGATGAAGCATGTAAACTCAACTATAAAAAATCAATAACAATATCATAGTTGAGAAATTACAGCCAACAATACAGTATTTACCACAAGTGACGAAACTAAGCTATGAAAAAAACTAACAATCACCTAGCTGAGAGTTGCATCCAACATAAGAAACTCAATTGACCAAATTCATTACACTTTAAACTTTAAAAAAATTGTAAATATTTTCCACCATGAAGTTCCCCTGTGTGCAGTTGCAAAACTGATGTTGAATCTCGTCCAAATGCTTGTTGATATCACCATTTTTTAGCCTCATCTTTCGTTTTGAGCATAAAATAACGAATTGAAACATAATGTCAGAGTAAAACTTTAGAATATCTATTTCCTAATGCAAAATGTGATTAGAAAATACTGTTAAACATCTTTTTTTCATTAATGCAACAAAATACATTATCTCATAGAATCAACAACTATATTATTATGAAGTTTAACACCAAATAATGCTTCTTTCCAATGTAAGGCATGATCAAACACAACAGGTAGCTAACCAAAAATTATGTTCCATTTTACTTTTGCTCTAAAACAGTCCCAAAAAAATATGTTTAATGGTTTCACTCCGCTGACAAAATGGGCATATGGCTGCTTGAATTTTCAAATATTTTAGTCGATCCTCTACAGGCAACTTATGGTGTAAAAATTTCTAAGTCAAAATTTGTGCATTGGCCTCTGCCTTGGACTTCCAAATTTGAGCACTTAACCTTCTCCATTTCTCTTCCTAAAAATTACGACTCCATTTTATGTTTACTCTTGAGTTTAATTTCATGTTCGAGAGAAGCTTAAAGTAAATCTTCTTCAAAGGGAACAAGAAAAAAGGATATTTCTCAATCCACCACCAATCCTTGAAAATGTTGCAATGTAAGGGTGTACATATTTTCTTAAGAAGCTCTATAGGAACCAATGATTTCACAAAGACCGTGAAGCCTTTATACATGTTGTTTAAATGGAATACATTCTTGATATCTTGGCAACTCGCCCAATCTAGGGAATCAAAGTTCCATATGCCATTAAACTATTTCACTCCTTTCTTAAAAAGATAGAGCGCTTGTTTAGGAAAGGTGACAGCAAGCGCTTGCCCGTGATATTGGACTATTGGACAAGTTTTTCCCACAAAATAGAAGAAGTGGCAAAGATGAGACCATGTTGTAAGGAGCCTTTTTTTCCAATTTAGAAACTCATAGACATATTTCCAAGCCTTCCATATAGTTTGTAATGAGAAAGAAGCTTTAACACGAAAAAAAGTGCCAGCAAAATCTTATCTAGCCATCCCACATTATGCTACTTGTTGTTCATTGTAGCCATTGAAATATGATGTCGAACCAAAATTTTCCATTATTCTTCTCCTGAAACAACTTGTATCATCCACTTAGTAGATAAGAAAATCCCTTATGTCACAGGATCCAAAAGGCCCAACCCCCCACTAAACTTAGGTTGTATACAATGCAACCAAGAGGAGGCCCTCAAAACCCATTTTTCCATCCCAGTTTGACCATAAAAATTTGTGAACGGGTTTAGCTAAGTCATCATAACCTTTTTTGGAGGACATCCAGCATGAGGGATAATAAACATGGGAAGCCAAAAAAATTGGTTTATCACTTGTATTCTACCAACTAAGGAAAGAAATTTATTCTCCCAATTAAATATTTTATTTTTTAATTTACTAATAAACCAACTCCACATATCATGAAGCGTAAACTCTATTCCAAAGGGTATACCAAGATACCTTGTAATCTACCCATGTTTTATTTGGTTCCACTCTTTAGGAATCCATTTTGGAACAGGATCATCTAATTGTATTTTTCCAACAAATAGCCAAGAGCATCAGTAGCTAGAACATAAAGAAATGGTGATAAAGGGCAGCCCTGTCTAATCGAACGTTGTAAAGGAAAAGTATCAGATATTGAATTTTTGATCATCAGTTGAACATTCATCTCATTAAATAACATTCTAACATGCTTGCATATTTTAGGACCGAACCCCAACCACTATAATATTTTAATAATAAACCTCCACTACATTTGATCATATGCTTTATCAAAATCAAGCTTGACCACTAATGCATTTTCCCTATTTGTTGGGCCCATTCACTTATTTCTCGGGCCAAGATTAAATTATCAAGTATAAACTTGCCACTGAGGAACCATGTTTGTTCAAGTCTTACAATCCCTTTAGCCACTGGTTTAATCCTAGTGGCTAAGGCTTTATCAATAATTTTATATAAGGTATTGATCGATGTAATAGGCCACCATCTAGAGATGAGGTCTGTATTTTTCCCTTTCAAAAGAAAATTAATTAGACCTTTGTTAATAACTATCCCTAATGATCCTTGAGTCACAACTTCCAATAGACTAGGTAGAAGTCTTCCTTAATATGTTGCCACAAATTTTGGTAAAATTTAATCGATAATCCATCAATCCTTGGGCTTTAGTTAGGAGCCATTGAGAAGATAGCATGTTCCAACTCTTCAATAGAAAGGTCATTATCAATATATCGACTGTATTCTTGGTCCACTTTTTTAGGAATGATTCCTTTGAAAATATCTTCTAAAATTAATTGGGCATCATCCCAATGTAGATCCTCTCTAAAAAGCTTCTCATAGAAATCTTAAAATATGTTTTTGATTTTGATTGGATTTGTATAAATCTTTCCATTCTCATCCTATATTGATCTGATGTATTCCTTCTTATGTTTATAGTTCAAGAAGTTAAAAAAATACTTAGAAACTATGTTACCCTATTTAAACAAATATAATATGGCCCTGATCTTAGCCCCTTGTCCCTTGTACATATCAAATTTATGAAGCTGAGTTTCAATGGTGGCTATGCAAGTTTGAAGTGTAATATTGTCTAGATTTAAGTTAAGCATCTTCCTATTCAACACTAACTTTCCTTGTATTGTATGTCTTCATTGCCATGCCACTCTCTTACCAAAGGCACGTAAGAAATCAATTCATTGGGAGATAGCAGCCTACCACCAACCAACTCTTATAAGATTCACCCTCCTTTGGTTTAGGGATGGAGTTCCAAATTCCAACTACAACATCCACATAAGAGGGTATTTTAAGGTGAGAAGTATTAAGTTCAAAGAAAATATTTGAATTCACATTTATAGAAATTTCTCTTGTAAATTCACAATAAATAGGGAAATGGTCAGAGAGCGTAGTAGAATAATCAACTTTCATAAGATTCCCCATAGAGTCTTGGGTCAGTTGTAGGTTGGAGAAGATTAAAACCTATTGTTACCAGATTTTCACTTATAGCTCAATTAGGTAGAGCTTATTGGTTTGAATTGAAAGAAGAAAAGGTATATTTTAATCTCCTAAATTAGATTCAAGTGCATAAATGAAATAATTCAAAAGATTACATTTACAAATTACTGCATTTATACAGATGCATGTAACATAGGAAAGATTTTATGTCTTTTATGAACAAAGAAGTAATCTTTATTGAATGTAAAAAAGTTCATTGTCTCACACAAGCCATGAGACTAATTTTACTTATTCAATGAAAATTAAGAAAAGAATATACATGAATAGGTAAAAAATAAAATAAATGTGCATATAAGGAGAGAGACCAGTCATTGCCTGAATGATTGGTTCAGAATGTCATCTTGCCCTCCTACTACCCCGAGCTGTTTTTGTCCCTCCTAGCTCCACATTGCTCCTAGTTCTTACATCTGGCAATAACAATAATGTTAGAGCAATGCTCTAAACAATGAAAGGTATTAAAAATTATATGAACAAACACCTATGCATGTATAAACTAATTTCAATGTGCATTAAATAAGAAATGCATACTTTAGGTGTCTAGGAAAACCATCGAGTCATCATACACACCTAAAACATGCATTTTTGTATTCTAACTTGTTTGCTTCATGTGTAGGTATAGGGAAAGTAATGTTGTTTTGATTCATTTAATATCAACATGTGGGGTAAATGTGGCTCCCACAAGGGTTGAGCCCAGTGTGCTATCTTTTTGTGTTTTGATAGGATAACAAGGAGCAACTATAGTGTGTGACATGCTAAGATAGGGTACAAATAATGTCAAGAGCCACAAAGACACTAAAGAGTAATGATGATGATTTTGCAACAGTCAATATAATACTGATGAGTTGATAGTTTTGTTAAGAATCCTTCAATGAGGAGAGTGGTAGTCCTATATGCAAGAAGCAATGTATAGTCTTGAAAGACAGTGTTAGCTTTCAAGCATAGATAACTCTCAAATTTGCATCAGAAAATATAGTGAATATTATTTATGACACCTATATTGACTGTTCCATCCATGCCCGAGCATTTATATGTCTAAGGATAAATATATGAAATTGTGAGGCCGAGAATAAAAGAATGTTAGAAGGGGTAGAAATTTAAGACCCTCGGGCTAGGGTTTGGAGGCAAAATAAAGCTTCATTAACAGAAACCCATATGCAAAAATTTAAGACCCTGTGCACAGGATATCCATAGAGGCCAAGGCAAGGATTAGATTGAAATACCTAGGAGAGTGTATGAAGTTTTTTTAGAAATCCAGTGGTGAGCTTTCTAGTCACAACCGTGAAGAAATGCAAATGCTTGGTCCTTTTTGAAAAGAAAACTAGAAAATGCTTACATGGAAGATCCAAGTCGAGCTTGTACGAAAGGAGAGGAGAAGAACACAAAAATAATCAAATGTTTAGGAATTTCCAATTAACTGAATCTCTAAATGAGCATTTTTTCTGCAAATCAGGAAAGAATGGAAGCTACAGTACCCGCGGGCATAACAATTTTTTCTCATGATTGTTTCCAGAAATAATTCAAAGATCTTATCAAGACACACGATATATCAATAAAGGAAAAAGAACAAGTAAATGCCATGTTTTTTTGTACTAGGGCGCTCATGGAGCTCATGTTTCGAACCGGTTTTTGTCATAAGATACAGGAAAATCAAGCATTTTTTTAATTATTTTTGTTATTAAAGCTTGAAATAAACATTTTCCACATAAATCAAGAATGAAAATACAGAGTATTGTCGCGACTCGTGAGGAAGTGTTTCGTGTTTTTCTTACAAAGAATGCTAGGATTTCTTCAAGAAAATGCAAGAGCTCTACAATGATGCACAAAAAAGAAAAAGGGTGAGACGATATATCCAGAATGGTGCTCAGTTTTGAGCTTTTCTTCTTCACAGAAGAGAGAAAGATGATGAATATAAGCATACCTGAAGTTTTCTTTCGCATTGTTGCACAAGAATCTGTTGGTAATGATTTTGTATGGCCTTGAATCCACCATGAAAAGATTTATGTTAGAGCTTCAAAACCTTAAGTCGGCGGCATTCGAGCTTCTTCAAGAAGCTTCATCAAAATGAAATGAAAAGTACTTATTTTTCCTTGTTTTATTTTAGGGTTAGAAACCTAAATGATGTCGATGATAAGAGAAATGGAATTTTGTGCCATTGTTTTATTAAAAAAATCAAATACAACTAATGCATGACCCCATGGCCTTTGGAGTTGTTTATACCTTAGGCAAATATAATGCCTTATACATTTTTGTAAACTTAGCATCATGTACCCATGAACTCATGGAGTCAATGCCACCTCAACTCATGGGTGCCACTTTAGCTTGTACGTGCCTTGAAGATTTTCAAAGAGTTTGTTTGCATGTTTATCATTTGTAAAACACATAACTTTAAAGAGTGATTATAAGCCTTAAAGGTTATGTTGTTATTATTTAATGCAAATAGAGTGACTTGGTCGATTGAGGAGAAGTGTTTGTTTGTATTATTGATTCTTTTGAGAGCATATAAGGGGGTAATGAGTTGGTTGCAAACATATGGAGAATATGTAGGGTGTTGTCATCACCTTGTCGAGAGAATGTAGGTTTTTTTACTCCATTTGGAGCATTTTTAGGAGTGTTTATGGTTTGATCAAGTGATGTTTGACTTTTTCACCCATTATGAGCTCTTTTGGAGAAGATTTAGGTGCTATATTCTAGGATTTTTGAGGGCATCCGACCCAAGGTGGTTTCTGGAACCTTTTTTGGTGGAAAGACTTGGTTTTGTGTACTTAATCACTTTTATAACTCATTTTTTAGGGTGTTCTACTTAATGCAATTTTTGGAGATAGAGACTTTTGCAGTCCTTTGACAGTTTGAGCATGCTTTGTAACTCAATATTTTGGGATATGATATACAGATAATACCTTGGATACCATTGATTATGTTTTTTTTCCTTCTCATTCTTGTAGTATTGTGCATAACCAAGTAATTGATCGAGCTATTAGTGAGGTATTTTAATCTCCTTGTGGTTTTGTCTCACATTTTCATGTCATTTTTGTAAAGTATGCTTATGCAGGTTACAGGTTGTGTTTTGTTGAGCTTCTCTTTTGTTATTTGTCCTTGATGAAAATATGGTGTTTCAATTTGGCATCTTGGTGGTTGATTATTCAGTTGCATTGTTTCTATTCTGTCATTGGCATACTTACTTCGGCATTATGATGTTATCTTTGATGGCACTGATCTCTTGAGTCCATGTGCAAATCATAAGGAATATTTTTTATAGGATAATGTTCCCATGTTCAGGTGATATGATTCTAGTTTGAAATTTTGTGCTACAGTGATCTACAGGGTTGTATGTCATTGGCATACTTACTTCGGCATTATGATGTTATCTTTGATGGCACTGATCTCTTGAGTCCATGTGCAGATCATAAGGAATATTTTTTACAGGATAATGTTCCCATGTTCAAGTGATATGATTCTGGTTTGAAATTTTGTGCTACAGTGATCTACAGGGTTATATTTTATTGGCTTGTTTAGATTTCTAACATCATGACATTGATACAATTTTTTGAACAACATCGGAGGTGTGCTTCTCTATTCAAACTCTTTTTGGTAATGCTTTCAGTTATCTTAGTTCTTGGGATTATCAAATGCAATTGGTTCTTAGTCTTAAGAAAATCCTATTGGGTTTCCTTAAATAATTGTAAAGCATATGGTATTTTGAATTTAACATGGAATTAGCCTTTACTACATTTCTTAAGGCATTGGATATATAGGGCATTATATGATGGCAATTGACTTTGAATAAAGGCAAACAAATTGATCATTACTTGTGCATATGTTATCGAGTCTTTTGGTTAACAAATCTCTTGGCCTTAAGGCCGACAATAGGTATGAGGTTATGTTTATTTAAAAAATCTCCATGGAAGTGACATGGCTTTAATTCCTTGGAAACAAGGATGTCTAAGGTAATCGACATTTGGTCTTCTAATGTAGTCATGACAAAATTATGTAAGGCATTATTGTGTTGGCATTTCACTTGGTTAATAATTGAACAGTGGTAATGATGTTGGTTGGCATGCATTGCATTGGACTGTCCGCGGATTTCAAAATGCATTATGAGTTTCTAATTATTACTTCAATCCTTTTAGACTTCAAACTTTATCAACATTGGTAAATGACATCGGTTGAATTGCCTTGGAAAGTTTAGGGCAATCATTTTGTTGTTTCATATGCTCGAGGGTTTGGAACCCTAACTCGGTCGCCACCATTGAAATCTTCTCAACTGTTTCACTCTGTTTGTTGGCTCTCTAAATCACTTGGACAACAAATGGGGGATTTTGAAAGATCATTACCATGGTCGATACTCTTGTCAGTCTTTTGTCATTGGGTAAGGGCTCAAAATTGGAAGAATTCTATGCTGCTTTGCTGCTCTGCCGGTCTGGTAAATAGCTCGATGACAGACTCTCTTCCGTTCTTCTCAGGTATTCATCTTTTCAATTGTTTCGAAGAACCGTTACTTCTACTAGCACAAACAATTGAAGACATGTGTTTGCTTCTTTCTGGAAAATGGTAAATTGGGTTTATTTGTTTATGATCAATAATGATGCATGTTGATTTCACATAATCTTATATGCATATCAAAATAGTTTACCATATTGGTTATGCTCCTGCTTTAAGGGATGATGTTTTTGGGTTTGTGGGTAATCATGAAGTCTGTAAATATTTTCAGTCTCTCACCTGGACTCGGTGATAATTATTATTGGGTGCATTATTATGTGGTTTTGGTTAGCATTTCCTGTGCATGTTGCTTGTGTAGACAAGGTTCAGTCTCCTTTCTAAATTTGCATATTCCTTGACTATTCTTGTCGTTAGGAATAAGGTGTCTCAACCTTGGATAATTCCTATTCTTATTATTTGTTTTGTAAAATGTATTTCTTGCAAATAATGTAATTAAGTGTGAGTGTACATGTCTAGTTTGCATGTTGATGTGTCACTCCACTTAATGTGTCGGCATCTTGAATTGTGTGTAAGGAGATCATGGCTGAAACGGTTATGACGGATTCCTATGACACGTAAGAGCTATGTCTGGAAGATTCAATGACAGGTGAAGACATGTGGCAATTGATAAAGTTGAGTACTGTACACTCTTCCACGATAGTGGGGTTCGGGGCATCGCCCCGAAAAAAATTTTCGAGTTCCTATTTTCTCGGAGAATGGTAAAACCCTAATACAGTTATCTTCGGAAGTTGCCCTAAAAGGGAAGCGCATGATATAAGCGTTTTTTAGGGTTGCGAAGATTTGTGATGTGAGTGTATTGTTGGAACGTTTTTTCATGCTGCCGCATTTTGTCTTCAAGAGTTGGAAATCTCCTGAAAGAACTTGCATTGCAAGTGTGTTGTAACCGTTGTGTTGAAGATAATACATTGTGCAGGTTTTGGAGTGCTGGGGTTTTTTACCGAAAGGTTTTCCCCAGGGTAAATCATTGTGTCATTCTTCATTTTCTGTATGTATGGTATATTGCTGCAATATCTTTGTTAAGTAGATTAACGAATCTGAAATTGTAAGGGTTTAAAACGAATTTGCACCATACTTTCCTTAAGAGATTAGTGTAGGAAGCTGTTTCCGCACCTGAGTTTCCTTACAAGTGGTATCAGAGCCTGATCAACTTTTGATCCTAGTTGTTGGGTAGGGTTTTTTGAGCTAATCTCAAGTTGAGTGGGAGTTTTTTTGTGCAGAGCATTCTGAATCTTATTTGCAGATTGAGATGGCAAGTTCCTCATACAGTAGAATGGAGGTGGAGAAATTTAATGGCACTAATTTCGAGTTGTGGAAACTCAAGATGGAAGACATGCTTGAAGACCGCGATCTATGGGAGGCTACTTCACTTGATGTGAAACCTGTAGCGATACCTCAAGCGGATTGGGATATCAAGGATCGGAAGGCTAAGGGTCTCATCAGACTCTGTCTAGCAGATGCCGTTCTTCTGAATGTTCTTGATGAGACTACTGCAAATTCTTTGTGGAAACGGCTTGGGTCTGTGTATCAGGCCAAATCTCTGGTGAATAAGTTGTTCCTGAGAAAGAAGTTGTATTCTTTAAGAATGGAGGAAGGTGGATCCGTAACTGATCATCTCAATGCATTCAATTTATTGATTGCACAGTTGGCATCATCTGGTGCCAAGATTGAGGAGGAGGATCGATGTATGACCCTGCTTTGTTCCTTGCCGGATTCGTGGGACCATCTTGTGATGGCTCTCGGAAGTACTATAGTCACATTCCGTATGGATGATGTGGTGTCTTCACTGCTGTCTGAGGAGATGCGAAGAAAGACTTCGGATTCGTCTAAGGAAGCCCTTGCTGTTCGCGGGAGATCCAACGACAAAGGAAAGCAGAATGACAATAAGTCAAAGAAGGGCAGATCCAAATCCCGTGGGAGTTCTAAGACTCCTGGAAAGTCCAAGGCGAAATGTTGGAACTGTGATAAATCTGGGCACTTCCGGAGGGACTGCAAAGAACCGAAGAAGAAGAAGAAAGGCTCAGATTCAGCTTCTGAAAAATCTCAAGAAGATGGAGATGCTTTTATTGCAGCTTTGGCAGCCCATGCATCTGATGATGTGTGGTTAGTAGACTCGGGTGCTTCTTTTCACATGACCTCTCATCGAAACTGGTTCTCAAAATATGAAGAGTTTGATGGTGGAAAGGTGTACTTGGGTGATGATTCTCACCTAAAGATAGTTGGACGCGGAAGGGTCACTATCAGATTTCCTGATGGACGAGTAAAGGGAATCAATGGAGTTATGCACATTCCGGGTTTGGCACGAAACCTATTATCTGTAAGTATGTTGAATGATGTAGGTGTGCAAGTTGTTTTTTCGAAAGATGGATGCAAGATGATAAGAGGATCTATGGTGCTCGCTAAAGGTACTAGGAGAGGTACTTTGTTTCAGCTTGATGCATGCATTGCTCAATGCAATAGTTCTTCTGTTTCAAAGAAGAGAGCGGCTATCACTTCATCCCCACCATCTGAACGAGCAGTAAAGAAGATTGTGGCAATGGGTTCCGATGGCAGTGCAGTAAGTGTGCCTAAGGGTGTAAACACTTTGGAAGGCAAGCTTCCTGCAGAAAAGACAATGTTGTGGCATATGAGATTTGGCCACATTGGTGAGAAGGGTCTTAGGACCTTGAAAACTAAAAATCTCGTTGAGGGGCTAAATGATTGTAATCTCGAATTCGATTTCTGTGAACACTGTGTTTATGGTAAGCAAAATCGTGTTCAGTTCTACTCTAGTTCTCACAAGTCTTCTGGACTTTTGGATCTTATTCATTCTGATGTTTTTGGTCCTGTAAAAGTTCCTTCTATCTCCAGTTCTGTATATTTTGTATCTTTTATAGATGATTACAGTAGAAGGACTTGGATATATTTCCTAAAAAGTAAGACACAGGTTTTCAGTCGGTTCAAGGAATTTAAGGCTCTCGTGGAGAATCAGACTGGTAAAAGAATCAAGTGTGTGAGAACTGATAATGGTGGTGAGTTTTGTTCCACAGAGTTTGAACAGTTCTGTAAAGAACGAGGAATCGAGAGACATAAGACAACTCCTTACACCCCGCAGCAAAATGGAGTTGCAGAGAGAATGAACAGGACACTGATGGAGAAGGCTAGGAGTATGCTTAGTGGAGCTGGCCTAGAACAAAAATTTTGGGCCGAAGCTGTTGCCACTGCTTGCTATCTGGTTAACAGATCTCCTACATCAGCTCTTGTTGGTAAGACACCCATGGAGGTGTGGTCTGGTAAGAAGCCTTCAATTAGACATCTTCGTGTTTTTGGTTGTGAAGCTTATGCACATGTTCCAAAGGAGAAAAGATCTAAGTTGGAAAACAAAGCTGTCAAATGTATTTTCATCGGATACAGTGTTGGTGTGAAAGGATACAAGCTTTGGAATCCTATGACTAGTAAGGTGCTGTATAGTAGAAATGTTATTTTCAGAGAGCTAACATCTTCTCCTATTGTGCTACAACCAGATGAAAAAGAAAAGGAAAAAGATGTTGTTCAGTTTCCTCCTACCCCTGAGAAGACTGAACAGAGAGACCATGTTGGGTCTAATGATGAGGAGAGCTCTAGCAGCTCTGATAGTTCGGAAGAAGAGGAAGAACAACCTCAACCTCAGCCCTTGAGGAGATCCATGAGAGAAAGAAAGCAACCAGAAAGGTTTGGTTATTCTATGTTAGATTCCAGTTGTGCTTTTGCTTTGATTACTAACACTGATGAGCCTAGATCTGTGAAAGAGGCTTTGGGCATGGAAGATGCAGGTTCCTGGATTGAGGCTATGGATGATGAGATGGCTTCATTGGAGAAAAACAAAACTTGGGACCTTGTACCTTTGCCTAAAGGGAGAAAATCTGTTGGCTGTAAATGGGTGTTCAAGAAGAAATTCTGTGCAGATGGCAGTGTTGAAAGGTACAAAGCTAGATTGGTTGCAAAGGGGTATTCACAGGTAGAGGGAATAGATTATGGTGAAATATTCTCTCCTGTTGCAAAGTTGACATCCATTAGATTTCTGTTATCTCTTGCTGCATCATATGATTTAGAGATAGAACAGATGGATGTGAAGACAGCTTTCCTTCATGGTGATTTGGAGGAAGAGATTTATATGTCACAGCCTGAGCACTACATTGTTAAAGGTAATGAATCCTTAGTTTGCAGATTAAAGAAATCTCTATATGGTTTGAAGCAATCTCCTAGGATGTGGTACCTTAAGTTTGATGCCTTTGTGTTGTCAATTGGATTTGTAAGATCGAAATCAGATCATTGTGTTTATTTCAGAGTTGAAAATGATCGCCTTCTTATTGTTGCATTATATGTTGATGATATGTTGCTGTTTGGGAAGGGTAAGGGTATGATTTCTGATTTTAAATCTCAGTTGTCAGCACAGTTTGAGATGAAAGATCTTGGGGCAGCAAGGTACATCTTGGGTATGGAAATCAGTAGAGACAGGTCTAACAGAAAACTCTGGTTGAGTCAGAGTAAGTATGTGAAGTCTGTGTTGGACAGGTTCAGCATGGCAGATTGTAGACCACTATGTGTTCCTGTTTCAATGGGAACAAAGTTATCTGTAGATGATTGTCCAAAATCTCCTAGTGAGGTGGAGGACATGAGTAGAGTACCTTATGCTAGTGCAGTTGGCAGTCTTATGTATGCTATGGTCTGTACTAGACCAGACATTGCCCAAGCAGTGGGAGTCCTAAGCCGGTTTATGGCTAACCCTGGACGGGTACATTGGGATGCAGTTAAGCGAGTATTCAGATATTTGAGGGGTACATCAGATTACTCCATATGTTACCATGGTAACTCTTCTGGATCTCCACATTCAGTTTGTATTCGTGGATTTGTGGATTCAGATTGGGCAGGTGATATTAACAGCAGGAGATCCACCAGTGCTTATGTTTTCACTATGTTTGGTGGTGCCATCAGTTGGATGAGTAAGCGACAACCTGTGGTTGCTTTGTCCACTACAGAAGCTGAGTACATGGCTGCTACTCATGCTTGTAAGGAAGCCATTTGGCTTAGGAGATTGTGTTCTGATGTTGGTGTTGATGCAGAACAGATTACTATTTGGTGTGACAGTCAGAGTGCTATTTGCCTTGCGAAGAATCCAACTTTCCATGCCAGAACGAAGCACATTGATGTGCAGTTTCACTTTGTGAGAGATATGGTGGAAGATGGAAAGATAAATTTGGAGAAGGTAGATACTGTGAAGAATGTTGCAGATGCATTAACGAAACCAGTGGGCACTGTGAAGTTCAGATGGTGTTTGGAGTCTATGGGCCTTTTGGCCTATAGCGGTTAATTCCTGTTATGTTCCTATTGCTCTTACAAGGTGTTCGACAAGTGGGAGAATGTTAGGAATAAGGTGTCTCAACCTTGGATAATTCCTATTCTTATTATTTGTTTTGTAAAATGTATTTCTTGCAAATAATGTAATTAAGTGTGAGTGTACATGTCTAGTTTGCATGTTGATGTGTCACTCCACTTAATGTGTCGGCATCTTGAATTGTGTGTAAGGAGATCATGGCTGAAACGGTTATGACGGATTCCTATGACACGTAAGAGCTATGTCTGGAAGATTCAATGACAGGTGAAGACATGTGGCAATTGATAAAGTTGAGTACTGTACACTCTTCCACGATAGTGGGGTTCGGGGCATCGCCCCGAAAAAAATTTTCGAGTTCCTATTTTCTCGGAGAATGGTAAAACCCTAATACAGTTATCTTCGGAAGTTGCCCTAAAAGGGAAGCGCATGATATAAGCGTTTTTTAGGGTTGCGAAGATTTGTGATGTGAGTGTATTGTTGGAACGTTTTTTCATGCTGCCGCATTTTGTCTTCAAGAGTTGGAAATCTCCTGAAAGAACTTGCATTGCAAGTGTGTTGTAACCGTTGTGTTGAAGATAATACATTGTGCAGGTTTTGGAGTGCTGGGGTTTTTTACCGAAAGGTTTTCCCCAGGGTAAATCATTGTGTCATTCTTCATTTTCTGTATGTATGGTATATTGCTGCAATATCTTTGTTAAGTAGATTAACGAATCTGAAATTGTAAGGGTTTAAAACGAATTTGCACCATACTTTCCTTTAAGAGATTAGTGTAGGAAGTCAAGCTCAGACTGAAGTTTCCTTTACTTAAGAAAACCTCCATGTTGATAATTTTCTCAAAAACACAGCAATACCTGGCAAAGTAGTTTGACAGAAAGTGGATACTTTTGAAAATCACCTCTGTTGTTTTTTAAATATGTAAAAGGAGCTACAATTGTAATTTCCTTGAGATGTAATAATGAAATCTATATAAGAAGAAAAATAGAGAGATTAGGGATTTTAGTTTCTTTTGGAAAATCAGTAAGAAATAAGTTTTTTAGTTTTTCTGGAGAAACAGTGAGATTGTGTTAACTATTTTCTAGGAACTATGAGAAATGTATGAGAAAGAAAGTGAAAAACCAGTGTGATTAAATCACTGTGATTGTATTGAAGAGATGTTGAGCATTGAGATTGAAAATCTGAAATATGTGTTAATTATCAAGTTGTCTTAAGGCTTGACAATGGTTAGAATTTTGAAGGGTTGTTCTTGAACCTTGAGGATTGTAGGCATTGTCCGTCAAGAGGCACTTGAGAGAAACTAGAGAAACAGAGAGATCCTCTGTATCATTGTATGTCTTACTGAAAACAAAAAAGGGTTTGGTGCTCCTTGAAATCGGTGTTTCTAAAAGAGGGGTTGGTGCTCCTTGAGTTGGTGCTCAGAAATCAGCCTATGAGGCATCGTCAAAAGTGATTATTAAAATGAAAGCCTAAAAAGGCAGCAGTTTAGGAGTGGTTTTTCTATCCCGGGAGGCTTTTCCACTTGGCATATCTTGTGTCATTTTGTTTATCTATGGTTCATCTTATTCATTGCATGAATGCTTTAATATGCTATGTTTCACTATTATAATTCTCATTTCAGTTTATGTGATTGCATTCAATACATGAATGAGTTTATCATTGATAAATGAGATCATAAATATGGTTTATTTCAATTATATTAAAATTTGTCAAAACTGTTAATGACACTGATTCACCCCCCCCCCCCCCTCTCAGTGTCTTTTTCACTCCAACAGTTTTAAATTGCATTTATCCTTTAGAATGTGAGAATATTATTTTTCCTTTTTGAAGATAATGCACTCAAACTTTCTTGTGAAATATTTGTGTATAAACTTATAGGAATGAGTTATGTAGTTTAGATTTTTTCATTAAGGTTCAAGTGTATGAAAAATCAAGATTTTTCATAGTCCTAGTCAGTTTGGTGTATCACCTAGTATTTTTATTTCCAACATTTACTTTTTCAAGCATTCCTTCTCCCTTTTCCTTCAAAAATCAGTAGTTTAGGTGATAACCAACTAGGAAGCCGACCTTCATCCAAAGATTCACTCCAAATTTCAAGGTCATCCATAACCTTAGGAGTGTTTCCATGTTATTCTAGAAAGCTAAGTTCTGCAACTTAGCAAGGGTACATTTCTAGGAGATAACAGTTTTGGCACACCCGATGGGACTATTCGACTCAGAACAGTGTTTTTATTACTACATATTGTTGGTTATTATATGCTGCCAGCATTTTCAAGCCTTTGAGAGGTTATATTTTGCATATCCAATGACTCCAACAAGTGTACCAGTGTTGTTTTGTTTTTATGAAAAGAGTACAAACTAGGAGTTCAAGCCTTTTCGAATACTTGCAGTTGTCTCCACCCAAAATATTAGGTAGAACAACAAAAAGGATTTTTGCTACATCAAAAAGAAATCAATCTACACCACCCAGTTTTAGGCCAGCAGTAGTTGTACCCACTTTTCAAGTCAATCCTTCAATTGTCCAAATGGCTAGAAATCAACCATTTGTGGATTTTGATGGAGGCAGTCCATTAAAATTAGCACAACATGATGACATGTCAATGGATGCCTTGAAAATTTTTCCTTTCTACATTGGGGAAGATCAAACAACTCCCATTGAACATATCATAGATGTAGCCTCCTAGTGTGGAGTTCATCATAGTACTCAATAGAACATAGCTCTTAGGGTTCGTGTTGCTTCATTTAAAGGTAAAGCTTTATAGTGGTTCAAAGGATTACTAGTTAGTTCAACTGCAACGCGGGATGACATGGGAGACAAGCTACATAAGTAGTTTCAGGACAATTCTGATCACTTGTCCCTGGTAGAGCAACCCACAACCATTAAAAGGACTCCTCGGGAGCAAATGACTGATTTTAACTTTCAATTTCAGAAGACTTGGGACAAAATGTTGGCTACGGTAAGGCCCTCTCCTGAGTATGCTTTTCTATGTTATTTAAAGGCAATAAATAGTGATATATTAGTTATGATTCAATCAATGGGGGGTACTTCATTATCGAGTGCTTATGAGATAGCAATTAGAGCTGAAAACAACTTGATTCAACCTGGTAAGATAGCACCTAGACCTCTAATGCCATTTTTTCTAGAAATACAACCTTCTATGCCTTTGCAAATACCATTTTTTTCCCCTTTACTTATTGTTCCAGCATTACCAGTTGTTGTTAGCCAAGAAAATACTCCTGCAGGTCCTTCTCAGGAGCTGCAAGAGATTAAAAAAACAGACAACAAAAGATTGAGAGTATTTTGCAGAACTTTGGTAATGAGTTGATATGCATTAAAAAGAAACAATTTCAGAGTAGGCAACCTTACCAAGAACATAATCAAGGGCCAAATCAGCATTTTTAGAGCCAAAATCAGCAGTACCAAAGCAATAGACAACGGTATCAAGGTAATTATCAAGCATGAGACAATGTGAATCCAAGGCCTTTTCAACCTTATGCTCCAACTCCTGTTAGTTCAGTTAGGGATCTTGTCCCTACTCGGAATAATCTTGCAGTTGATTATGAGTGGTGCTTCCCTTGCAACCAGCCACATGCTCAAATGGTGTTATCAACCAAGCGTTGATGGTGCAGAATGTTGCAAGTGTACAGTAGAATGCACCTGATGGTGAATTCTTGCAACAACAAGAACAACCTCCAAGTGAAGCTACTCTATTAAATTGGCAAAGAGAAGAATTTTGTGGAGTTAATGTTGATGATTCTCCAGTTACAATAAATAAAAGAGCCAAAAAGAGAGATTTTGAAGCTAATTAGTCAGCAAATAAAGGAAAAGAAGTTGTTGGACCATCCACATCACAAGTACCTCGCATTTTGCAGAGGAATACACAAGCTGCTGCCAAAGAGCAACCTCACTTGCAAGTGGATCCTGCTATTACAAGGACCCATCAAAAGGTAAATCCTGTTGTACCTTTTAATATTATTGAAAATATGAAGAAGATGAGTGTGTCAATATCTATGTGGGATTCATTATCCATCCTAGGTCAAAAGGATCTATTGCAAACTACTTTAGCTGATTTAAGAGTGTCTAATGACCCGCTAGTAGGTCCAACAAGAGCTATTTTCACAAATAATCCTCAAGACAACAGTAAATAGCCAACTAAAAAATCAAATAAAGTTGCCAAACCCCCTCCATTTTATATGTATTTGATTATTGGAGACAAGATGGTTCATAATTGTATGGTGGATAGTGGAGCAAGTAATTCAGTTATGCCTAAGCAAGTAGCAGATAAGTTAGGACTGAAGTATCAACCTTTAGAGAAGGGAGTATTCCAATTAGATGGAACATATGTTAACACCTTAGGTGTCATCAAATATTTGAGTCTTACACTTCATTCTTGCCCAAAAAATTTAGTTCCTCAAGACATTTGTGTCATTGACCTTCCACCCTTTTTTGTCTTATGTTTGTTGAGACTTCACAAGCAAAATAGGAGGTTATGTGTCTATCGATTGGTCACATATGTTGTTCTGAACTAGGTATGGGACTAAGGTCACCATAAAGTCTAAGTTATTGGCCAAGGACCACATTGAACCTTATGTTGCAAGCCCGGTTAATGTTGTACCAAATGTTGTCAATGCAAATTGTGCCATTTTTTATGATAATGAGCTTGTTGTTGCTCAAGAGCTGCAAGCTGAAAGTGCTCCTGATGAGTTTTTACATGAATGGGAAGCTAAGAATTTTGTGGATAATCTTAATGACCACATTCAGGAGGCTAGTTTGGGTAATTATGTGCTCCATGAACTTGAAACAGTCATTCCAAACTTGGAAAAGAGTGCAAATAAACTGCTAAAACAACAATATGAGCTATGGAAGATGTATTTTGATGGCTCTAGAAATAAAAATGCAGTTGGTGGGGGTGAAATGCTTTTTCCCCCACAAGGTGATAGGTATTAATCTAATTTTTGTTTTGCTTTTTCCTGCTCTAACAATACTATTGAATATGAAGGTTTGATCCAAGGCTTGGAGTGGGCAAGGAAAAGAGGAATAAGTTGTTTACAAGTGTTTGGGGATAATGAGCTAATTGTTAACCAAGTAAGGGGTTTAAATGTTACCAAAAATGATATGTTTTTGAAAAAATAAGCAACATTTACAGGGTGTTGTACCCTACACAACGAGCCTCAAGGGCCAAAAAAGATCAGGTCCAAAAAACTAATTGGAATAGGAACAACAAAATGACCACGGGCAAGCAACAGAGACACAAAACACAGGCCCAGGCAGCAACAAACTGGCATTATCCCAATTTTTGAATAGGAGGTCCACAACATCGTCATCGACCCAATATTGATTCTCTTGGGCATTATTGCCCTCCAGCTCCTCTTTGATTATCGTGGACAGGGTGCTATTCACATGAAATGACCCAGCTTCATCATGAATCAAGTCAAGCCTCTGAATCTTTTGTCAAGCGTTTCCATCTTATTTTTTAGTACATGAAGCTCCTCACCATCATCCGTGGTCCTCAGGACCTCGCCATGCTCAGCAGCCAAAGGGTGTGAAGACTGAGAGGCCGAAGTCTCTTTCGGGACCTTACTGTTGTCTGGGGTAGAAAGAGGCCCTTCCACATTTTCTTCATCTTCCTCCTCAATATCCTCCTTATAATCCTTGATGTCAGTCTGCTCCTCCTTCGAGTCCTTAATAATCTATATTTTTTTGTTGTTTTTCACCAATCTCCCAGACCTTCGGATGGTAGTCTCCCCTCTAGTCATGACCATGGTCTCCACAATCGTGTCACCTTTAGAATCTTTCCCCACAATATTCTTCCCTTTGCCCTCTTTCACCATCGGCTCCGACAAACCTTTTTTTTATCATCTTTGCCTTTTTTCGTTGTGGTGGCTCTGTAAGTAGACTTGGTCGGGGTGGCCTTGAGTTCACATAGGCTAGTCGCAACGCTAGTATGCGCATTACTTGCACCACCCTTAAGTTTTTTAGTATCTTGTTTGGGTTTGGAGTTTTTAGCAGTACCTAGGTGGGGTTTTCTAGAAGGGCTTTTAGATTCAGTAGGGGAAATATTTGTGATAGCCAGGGGTTCAATCTCTTCAATACAGATAACAGAAATGGCTCTAGGAGGACATAAGGCCAAATGATAATGGTAGAGTCTCAAGATAAGCCCCTGATGGAGAGGTAGAGGTAAAATTTCATTTGGGTTAAGATTGGCCATTTCCTTGCATTTTTCAATCACATTCTCTAGGTCCATGATAAAAAAGAAAAGAAAACTAAGCGAGATTTTATGCCTAAGATGATTCAGTAGGGGAAAATGATAGAAAAAGTAGGTTTGAAACATGCCTTCAAGCGTGACATACTTCATAAGGGCTAAACACACCTAGTCCCAGGGTTGCGGAAGGGCTTCACATTCAAAGCTCGATTGGTTGCGGACCAGCTCCTCATTCCCCACAAAAAAAGCTTTCAAACTGTCATTGTTTTAAGTTCGAGTATGCTTTGGATATTTCTTCCCAGTGCATTGCATTTCGGTAGCTTGTGCTATCACCTCTTCACTGACTTCAAAAGAAATCCCACCCAACGTAACCCTTCGATCCTTCCAGGAATTAGAGAATTGGCCAGACAAGTTAGGGTCGTGGCTAACAAGAATCTCCATGAGAGGAGCAAGGCCACCCTCAATGCAGATATGCCACACTAAAGGATTATTATGGAACTCTCTGCAATTATCAGGCTCGATCTGAACGCGGTCACCACCCATGTTGTTTACCTACACAACAAACCAGAGAACTCGCAATAATAAAAGGTTAGAAATGTCGGCAAAGCAATAGGCTTTCTTCGGATTGTGGATATTAAGGCAAAGATTGCATCGGTGGATAATTACGCTAGTGTGCTGATCACACACGTGAAAAAAAAAGATCACCAAAAAAAGACTTAACGGTGTCATTAATGTGAATCTTAAGGTGATTGCGGCAAGCTAAGTGGGAATTGGTGGGCAAGCAGGGTTTCTTGGCCATGATGCAGTTGCACAAAAAACCAGGCAGGGTGGGTACTTGGCCAAATTTAGAAATGTCAATGTAAGTATATTTAGAAGCCAACACTAAACTAGTAGGATCAAAGGCACTAGAAGGGAGATTTCCCTCATTATGAAACGTCATATCAACATTCATAATTGTAGTCTTAAGGAGGGCATGATGAAATAAGACAATCCCAAAGAGAAGATATCACACAATACAACCTCTCAAAATCATAATTGTCGTGTACATGTCAAATCCCTTCGTAGAGCCACCTTTATTAATAATGTGACTAACCCTTAATTTTGAATTTCGCCACTTGCAGGCCACCTCAACATTAGAACTCATCCACCAGACCCAAAGAACAACCCATTGGACCCCCCAAATGACACCCATCAACCAAAGATTTGAAATCATCATAATACATGGGTGTTTTGTTCTTTCAAGATGAGATCTTGAATCCTTGGTGATAAATTCCCCATATTCCTCCAACATTTAGAGTAACCCCAATAGGTACCACAATTAGCCAAAGCAACTGCCACTTGGTTACCCTCCCTAAAAATATGTGTCACTTTTTAGCTCTTAGCTTGGATAAAAAGATCCTAGTATCCAACAGAATATCCTTCGTACTCCACCTAATCAGTCTACCGAGATTCATAGCATCGATGATGGACTTAGAGTCTCCTTCAATGTGGAGGTTCACAATCCCCAGAGAGACAATAATTTGAAGGCCCATGAGCAGTGCACAAGCCTCTGCCACAATAGAAGATTGGAAACCAATACCTCCTACAAACCTAGCAACTAGAACCCCCCCTCTCCCCGAGGCCTCTAATCACTCCACCAATGCTAGCCTTGCCTGAGTTGCCCTTAGCAGCCCTGTCAAAATTGAGTTTGAACCAACCTCTATCTGGAGGCTCCCATTTGGTATTTTTCTTGGCCAAGGATTTAGTATTGTCAAACGAGCTAGCATCTAAATTCTGGTGCCAGGCCTTGGCCATTCTTATTTCATAATCAAAAGGTCCCATCTCCAGAGGTTTCCCATTGAAGAGAAATGTTTTCCTTAATAAGCTGGACACCGATACTAAAAAATTCCCTAGGATTTCTCTCAGTATTTATGAAGACCCTGTTATTCCTTTCCTTCCACAGACACCTACCAATAATAGGAGGAACCTGGTTCCAAATTTCTTTAGGCAAGGGGTGGATATAGGGACCACGCTAGCCCAAGATGAAGGATATAATATCTGTACACATGGCCCAAGAAACACCTAGTCTTTCAAAGGACAACCCCCATACTTTAGCAAAAAATGGACAGTGTAATAGTAAGTGATTAATAGTTTCCTCACTGCATTTACATAATAAGCATCTGTTGGGGATATAAAATCCTTGTTTCCTCAAATTGCCCTAAGTAAGAATCCTATTATGATAGGCAGTCCACTAGAAGAAATTAATTTTAGGGATCATATGGTGATTCCATATCTTCTTCCAAGGGTCAACTACAGTACCCTGGTTTGTCAACAAAGTATACGTTGATCTAACAGACAGATCCCCCTATTTGTCAAAGGTCCAAAAAAACTCATCTCCCCTATCATAGGAGGGAAGCCTGGTAAGAGAGAGTAATTCCTAAAGAGACCTAGCCAGGCAAAAAAGGTCTTGTGACAGAGCACGACAAAGAAGAAGATTCTTCCACACCCTAGCCCCTAGAGGACCAGAAACATAATCACCGATATGGAAACCAAAGTAACTCTGGGCCAACCTCTTGAGATTCCTCAAATCAGAAAATTTTAGGGGGATATCAATTAACCATGGGTCTTCCCAGAATCTGATATGATTTTCATTACCCATTTTCCATTTAATCCCATTCCTTAGTAGGCTTTGTGTATTGCAGATGCTCCTCTAGTCCAAGGAGCCCTAAGGGTGAACCTCTGAGAGGCAGTCGACCAAAGCCCCGTTCTGAAGATATTTGGAATTCATTATTTTGCACCAATCCTTATTATTATTTATTTGATCCCAACCCACCTTGGCCATCAAGGCCTTGTTAGTGTTGACCATATTCCTGATCCCAAGGCCACCATAATGTTTGGGCTGACAGACCTTTTCCCATTTGACTAGAGAAAATTTCTTCTTATCCTCAATCCCAGACCAGAGGAAGTTCCTTTGAATATTTTCAAGTTTATCAGCAATGTACCTAGGTATCTTAAAAATAGAGAGGAAGTAAATTGGTATTCCTTGAAGAGTGGCAGTGAGTATTTGGAGCTTACCAACATGGATTAGAATGGAGCCTTTCCATCCAACAAGTTTCATTTGAATCCTTTCAAGTACCAAAATCCAAAAGTTAGGGGTGACCTCCTTAATAGTGAGAGGGAGCCCAAGGTAAATCGAAGGGAGAGTCCCACTTAAACAACCCAAAACCGAAGTCACCCTGGCTTGCAAGTTAGGTGTGTTGTTAAAGAAATAAATCATGCTTTTATTGTAGTTGATGCTTTGACCAAAGTAGACAACATAATTGTTAAGGAAGGTTTTCCATTTCCTAGCTTCCACCACAGAGGCTTTCCCAAAGAGAAAAGTGTCATCCACAAATTGTTGCATCACAATCGGGTCCAGGGAAGAAGCCTCTTTGATTCCCCTAATAGAGCCCTCCAGCAACAGACCAACAAAGTTCTTGATCAACACATCAACTATCATGATAAAGAGATAGGGAGATAGGGAGTCACCTTGCTTGATCCCTCTACCAGCAGAGAAAAACCCAAAGGGGATCCCATTGATCAGAATAGAATACTTGACAGTATTAACACACTCCATTAAGAGCTTAACAACCGAATGGTTGAAACCAAACTTGGCCAAAACCTTAGGGATGAAGTCCCATATAACTTTATCGTAAGCTTTAGAGATGTCTAATTTGAGAGCCATCCTCGCATAATTACATTTGTCCATAGAATGAAGAAGCTCAAGAGTGGTCAGAGTAGCATCAAGAATATGGCGCCTAGGGACAAATTTTTTTAAGGTTGAACTAATGAGTTTATCAAGAAGGGGCTTGATACAGTTCACTAGGATCTTAGATAGGATTTTGTAAAAGGTGTTGCACAGGCTAATAGGTTGGAAATTAGTCATGGATTGAAGATCACCAATCTTAGGAATTAGAGAAATGAAGGTGTGGTTTAGTTGTTTAAGAACTTTACCAGTTTTGAAGAAATCACGAGCAGCTAGCACAAGGTCCTCACCCATAATTTCCCAAAAAATCTGAAAGCAGGCAGGGGGAAAACCATATGGGCTTGGGGCTTTCAAATCCCCCATACTAAAGGTAGCCAGCCGAACCTCTTCCGGGGAAACAACACTAAGAATCCCCAAATTTTATTCCTGAGAGATGATGGTCGAAAGGTGGTTAAGCAACAGGTTGTCCAAAGCCAAGTTGGGCACCTCAGCCAGGGCCGAGTAAGCCTCCTAAAAGTAATTAGCAGCTAGAAGGCCGATCTGGGTGGGAGTCGATATCACCATGCCAGTATTATTAGTCAATTTATAAATTTGATTTTGTTTCCTATGCTTGATGGCAAACACATGAAAGAAGGGGGTGTTCCTGTCACCCTCTTTCAACCATTGGACTCTGGATTTTTGCTTCCAAAAGATTTCCTCATTTTTGAGGATTCGTTCCCATTCCTTCCTGGTTTCCATTTCCTGGTTGTGAGTCTGTTGACTGTCATCCCCTTCCTCCATTTTCTTTTGTAAAGTTCTCAATTCCTCTTCTAAATTTTGTTTTTTGAAATACATCGCCAAACACACTCTTGTTTCATCCTTTTACCATGTTTTTAATATGTTTTAGTTTGAAAAAAATCCTAAACATGGGGGAGCCACGAACAGGGATGTTGAAGTTATATAAGAATAGAGTTTGAGATGTAATAGAGGAATTTGATGCATTTAACTTGGTTTCCATCCCAAGAAGTCAAAATAAGCATGTAGATAGACTTGTTGCAATCGGTGCACAGTTTGACATTCCTAATGATCTCAAAAAGGGGAAGGTGCAACACTATGTTAAAGTTGTAGTTAGGCTTTCCATTCCAGATAACAATGTTCACTAATAGGTTTTTGACAGTGACGAACAGATTTTGACTTTTTTGCTTGAGGAAGACCAATTTTATGTAGTGAATCAAGAGAAGCTTAAACAATAGTATGATGATCATGTCATACAACTGAAAACAAACAAATTGCCCAAGGGTTTGGTTACCTTGGAGTCTATTTTTAATGTTGATGATCAACTTAAGAAAAGTAAAATCAACATTCAAATCAAAGAGGAACATAATGAGGAGCTGGAAATTTTTAAAGGTAAGTTGCTTAAGATTGGTAAAGTTTGTTCACAGGAGGATAGGCAAGCTTTCATTGCTTTATGTCAAGAATTTAATGATATTTTTGCACGGGAACATTCAGATTTGAAAGGCTTTGATCCTAGAATTGCTCAAGATACAATAGAGCTAGAGCCTAAAGCTGAGTCTATAAGGCAGAAACAGAGGCGTCTAAACCCAAAACTTGAACCTTTAATGATTAAGGAATTGACTAAGTTAGTTGAGGGGGGTATTATTTTTCCAATTAAACACACCTCATGGGTTTGTAACCTTGTGTCAGTTAGAAAAAAGAATGGAGAGATAAGAATTTGTGTGGATTTCAGAGACCTTAATAGAGCCTCTTTGAAAGATCATTACCCACTGCCTTCCATGGAGAAAATTCTTCAAGTTGTAGTTCATTCTGAGAGATTTTCCCTTTTAGATGGTTATTCTGGTTATAACCAAGTATTGGTTAAAGAAGAAGATCAGTTTAAGACTGCATTCACCACTAAGTGGGGTACAATGGCTTACAAAAGAATGTCTTTTGGCCTATCCAATCCTGGAGCCACTTTTCAAAGGGCTATGGACATGGCTTTTCAAGGTTTAATCAATAAGATTGTCCTTGTATATTTAGATGATGTAACAGTTTTTTCAAAAAGTGTTGATGAACATCTGTCTCATTTAAAACAAGTGTTTGGAAAGTGCAAGGAGTATGGAATATCCCTCAATCCTAAAAAGAGTATCTTTGCTATCCATGAAGGCAAGCTTCTTGGATATATAGTGTCAAAACAGGCGATAACTATTGATCCTGAAAGAGTGAGCTATTTTAGAGATGCCTTTACCCAACCACAAGAAGAGTCTATAGAGTTTCTTAGGTTGAATTAATTTTTTGAGAAGATTCATACCTGATGTTGCATATCTTTTGCAGCCTTTAATTGCCATGTTAAAGAAGAATGCCAGTTTTAGCTAGACTAAAGAGGCTAAAAATAGTTTTACAACAATAAAGGAGGCTTTAGCAGTAGCTCCAACTTTGGTAAATCCCAATTTCTCTAAGGATTTTTCTCTTTATGCTTTTGGCGGTTTAGATTTTATTTCAGCAATGCTAATGCAAAAAAATGATGATGGGTTTGAACAACCCATTGCCTTTTTAAGTCAAGGGTTAGAAGATTATGAGCAAAGGTATAACTTTGTAGAAAAAACATGTACTTGTTGTAATCAGGAGTTCAAAAAAATTCAAGCGTTTGATTTCAAACAATACAATACATCTAATGGTTGCTCACCCAAGTGTTAAATAGTTTTTGTTGAGCAAGGAATTAAATGAGAAGAGAGTTGGATGTATCAAAAAAATCATGGAGTATGATGCGGATATCAAGATCACTAAGCTTGTAAGAGGTAAAGGACTTTGTGAACAACTTGTTGCAGGGTCTAGTAATGAGGAGAAAACATAAACTGATGTTGTTCTAGCTAATAATGATGAGCTTCAAAATGTTACACCTGTATTAGGTGCAAGTTGGGTGCATGACATGACTCATTTTTTGCAAACTAGTGAATGTCCACCAAGTTTTGACAAAGAAAAATGAAGGTATTTTAGATTGTTGTCCATTCTACATGTGTTGACTGACAATATTCTTTTCATAAAAGATCTAAATGGTGTTCTTTTAAGATGTATTGATAATGACCAAATTAAAAAATTGCTTCATGAGTTCCATGACGGAACTGCAGGGGGTCATTTTTCCCGAAGAACAACTACCTGGAAAATAATGAGAGTTGGCTACTATTGGCCAAGCTTATTCAAGGATGCCCATGCTTGGGAAAGGAAGTGTGTAAAATGTGCTCTTTTTGTAGGAAAAGAGAGGTTGCCAACTTTGCCTCTACAACCCATTCAAGTAGAGCAACCCTTTATAAGATGGGGAATTGACTTTATAGGACCAATTAACCCTCCTTCCAATGCAGGCCACAAGTGGGTTTTGACATAAACTGATTATTTTACAAGGTGGATGGAAGCAATTGCCTTGAAGGAAGCAAATGAGACTGTTGTATTGAAATTTTATGATGACATTGTAACTAGGTTTGGATTACCTAAGTCAATTATCTCAGATAATGCTTTGGAATTTGTGAGTTTAAGAGTGGTTGATTGGGTTGTTAAACATGGAATACATTTGAACACATCTTCAAACTATTACCCTCAAGGTAATGGTTTGGCTGAGAGCACAAATAAGAACTTGATCAGGATCATTAAAAGAACCATGGAGGATAATCAAAGAGACTCACACACAAATCTGAAATATGCACTTTGGGCAGATAAAGTGACTCCCAAAAGGTTTGTTGGTAATTCACCATATATGCTTGTTTATGGTAAAGAGGCAAGATTGCCTTTATTTTTAGAGCTTCCAACTCTTTACATTGTGCATCAACTGGAAATGTTTGAGGAAGAAGACCCAATGGTAGTTAGATATGCCCAACTTATGGATTTGGAAGAATCAAGAGATAAGGCAATGGAGTCTTTGGAGTATTATCAACTCCAAACAAAAAGAGTCTTTGATAAGAAAGCAACACCAAGAGTGTTCAAAGAAGGTGATGTTGTGCTCAAATGGGATGAGCTGAAAAGTAGGCCAGGTAAGCACACAAATTTTGATAACTTCTAGAGTGTCCCATTTGTGATTACTAAATGTAAGGAGCACAACGCATTCCAATTATCAAAGATGGATGGAGAAATCTTGCCAATCCCGGTTAATGGGATTCACCTCAAATGATGTTTTGAGCTATGATTTACCTTATGCATGTTAGGTTAGGTTTATGCTTCCAATAAGTGTTGTTGCACTATAGTTTAGATGTCAATTTCATTTCACTAAGTGTTGTTCCAACACAGTTGAGTAGTTTCCCTTATGTAGTTTTCCTGTTTTCAATAAGTTTCCAAGTGATATGATATGTTTCAATGAGTTACAAAATTCAATAGGTCATTCTAGGTCCATTTTTGAGGTTTCTAAGTGACTCCATGCCCAATGGACAAGCCTAAACAATCGGTTTTCATGTTTAGCAGGAAAACATACAACATATGTCGCAAAAAATGTTACCAAATTTTCACTTATAGCTCAATCAGGTAGAGCTTATTGATTTGAATTGAAAGAAGAAAAGGTGCATTTTAATCTCTCCTAAATTAGATTCAAGTGCATAAATGAAATAATTCAAAAGATTACTGCATTTATACAAATGCATGTAACATAGGAAAGATTGTAGAAGTCTTTTCTGAACAAAGAAGTAATCTTTATTGAATGTAAAAATACAGATTGTCTCACACAAGCAGTGAGACTAGAACTTTACTTATTCAATGAAAATTAAGAAAATCATATACATGAATAGGTAAAAAATAGAATAAATGTGCATATAAGGAGAGAGACTAGTCATTGCCTGAATGACTGGTTCAGAATGTCATCTTGCCCTCCTACTTCCCCAAGCTATTTGTGTCCCTCCTAGCTCCATATTGCTCCTAGTTCCTACATCTGGAAATAACAATGATGTTAGAGCAATGCTCTAAATAATTAAAGGTCTTAAACATTATATGAACAAACACCTATGCATGTATAAATTGATCTCGATGTGCATTAAATAATAAATGCATACTTTAGGTGTCTAGGAAAGCCATCAAGTCATCATACACACCTAAAACATGAATTTTTGTTTTCTAACTTGTTTGCTTCATGTGCACGTATAGGGAAAGTAATGTTGTTGTTTTGATTCATTTAATATCAACACGTGGGGTAAATGTGGCTCCCGCAAGGGTTGAGCCCAGTATGCTATCTTTTTGTGTTTTGACGGGATAACAAGGAGCAGCTATAATGTGTGACATGCTATGAAAAGGTACAAATAATGCAGTTGAGTTGATATTTCTGTTGAGAATCCTTCAATGAGGGGAGTGGTAGTCCTATATGCAAGAAGCAATGTACAGTCTTGAAAGACAGTGTTAGCTTTCAAGAATAGGTAACTCTCAAGTTTGCATCATAAAATACAGTGAATATTATTTATGACACCTATGTTGATTGTTCCAGCCATGCCTGAGCATTTATATGTCCAAGGATAAATATATGAAATTGTGAGGCCGAGAACAAAATAATGTTAGAAGGGGTCGAAATTTAAGACCCTTGGGCTAGGGTTGGGAGGCAAAACAAAGCTTCATTAATAGAAACCTAGATGCAAAAATTTTAGATCCTTGTGTATAGGAAACCCATAGAGGCTTAGGCAAGGGTTAGATTGAAATACCTAGGAGAGTGTATGATTTTTTTTAGAAATCCAATGGTGAGCTTTCTAGTCACAACCGTGAATAAATGTAGATGCTTGGCCGTTTCTGAAAAGAAAACTAGAAAATGCTTACATGGAGGATTCAAGTCGAACTTGTACGAAAGGAGAGGAGAAGAACACAAAAATAATCAAATGTTTTAGGTATTTCCAATTAACTGAAGCTTTAAAAGAGAATTTTTTTTGCAAATTGGGAAAGAATGGAAGCTACAGTACCCGTGGGCATAACAAATTTTTCTCAAGATTTTTTTCCAGAAATAATTCAAAGATCTTATCAAGCCACATGATATATCGATAAAGGAAAAAGAACAAGTAAATGCCATGTTTTTCTGCACCATGGCACTCATGGAGCTCATTTTTCGAGCCATTTTTTGTCATAAGATATAGGAAAATCAAGCATTTTTATTATTTCTATTATTAAAGCTTGAAATAAAAAATTTCCATAGAAATCAAGAATGAAAATACAGAGTATTGTTGTGGCCCGTGAGGAAGTGTTTTGAGTTTTTCTTACAAAGAATGTTAGGATTTCTTCAATAAAATGCAAGAGCTCTATAGTGATACACAAAAAAGCAAAAGGGTGAGACGATATATCCATAATGGTTCTCGATTTTGAGATTTTCTTCTTCACAAAAGAGAGAAAAATGATGAATATGAGCATACCTGAAGTTTTCTTTCACATTGTTGCACAAGAATCTGTTGGTAATGCTTAAGTATGGCCTCAAATCCGCCATGAAAATCTCTATGTTAGAGCCTTGAAACCCTAATTCAGCGACAATCGAGATTCTTCAAGAATCTTCATCAAAATGAAATGAAAAGTACTTCTTTTTCCTTGTTTTGCTTTAGGGTTAGAACCCTAAATGATGTCGATGACAAGAGAAATGGCATTTTGTGCCATTGTTTTACAAAAGAAATCAAATACAACTAATGGATGACCTCGCGGCCTTTGGAGTTGTTTATACCTTAGGCAAATATAATGCCTTATACATTCTTGTAAACTTAGCATCATGTACCCATGAATCATGAAGGAGTCAATGCCACCTCAACTCATGGGTGCCACTTCATCTTGTACGTGCCTTGAAGATTTTCAAAGAGTTTGTTTGCATGTTTATCATTTGTAAAAGACGTAACTTTAAGGAGTTATTATAAGCCTTAAAGGTTATGTTGTTATTATTTAATGCAAATAGAGTGACTTGGTCGATTGAGGAGAAGTATTTGTTTGTATTATTGATGCTTTTGAGAGCATATAAGGGGGGGTTAATGAGTTGGTTGAAAACGTATGGAGAAGATGTAGGGTGTTTTCATCACCTTTTTGAGAGAATATAGGTTTCTTTGACTCCATTTGGAGCATTTTTAGGAGTGTTTATGGTTTGATCAAGTCATGCTTGACTTTTTCACCCATTATGAGCTCTTTTGGAGAAGATTTAGGTGCTATATTCTAAGCTTTGTGAGAGCATCCAACCCAAGGTGGTTTCTGGAACCTTTTTTGGTGGAAACACTTGGTATTGTGTACTTAATCACTTTTGTAACTCATTTTTGAGGGAGTTCTTCTTATGCAATTTTTGGAGATAGAGACTTTTGTAGTCCTTTGACAGTTCGAGCATGCTTTGTAACTCAACATTTTGGAATATTATATACAAATAATACCTTGGATACCATTGATTATGTTATTTTTCCTTCTCATTCTTGTAGTATTGTGCATAACCAAGTGATTGATCAAGATATTAGTGAGGCATTTTAATCTCCTTGTGGTTTTGTCTCACATTTTCATGCCATTTCTGCAAAGTATTCTTATGCAGGTTACAGGTTGTGTTTTAAATTGTATTTATCCTTTAGAATGTGAGAATATTGTTTTTCCTTTTTGAAGATAATGCACTCAAAATTTTTTGTGAAATATTTGTGTATAAACTTGCAGAAATGAGTTCCGCAGTTTAGATTTTGTCATTAAGGTTCAAGTGTATGAAAAATCAAGATTTTTCATAGTCCTAGTCAGTTTGGTGTATCACCCAATATTTTATTTCCAACATTTACTTTTTCAAGCATTCCTTCTCCCTTTTCCTTCAAAAATCAGTATTTTAGGTGATAAACAGCTAGGAAGCCGACCTTCATTCGGAGATTCACTCCAAATTTCAAGGTCACTCACAACCTTAGGAGTGTTTCCATTTTATTCCAAAAAGCTAAGTTATGCAACTTAGCAAGGGTGCATTTCTAGGAGATAACACCTATCTAAATGACTAAGTTTCCTATCAACACCCAACCTACAATTGGTCCAAGTGAACCAATTAAATTTGTGACTTGACCTTTTATTAATTGTAGGGTTTATAACCTTAATAGAGTTGCAACAAAAAACCCGCTTGTCAAACTCTTCATTACTCAACTTTACATGATTATCCCAGCTGCACTCAGTATGATGTTCCACCGTATTAAAATCACCTCCAATCATCCAATCAACATGAGTAAGGTGATTAGACATCCATTCCCATAATTTACACCTTTCTTTTTTAATGTTTGAAGCATAAACTAAATAAAAACCAATGGTTTTCCCATTGATAAAGGTGAGGATCCAAACCCAATTATGTGAAGGGTCCTCCCATTTATCAATGACAAACCTATTTATCCACAAAGCCAAGCCAATAACAACCCCCTTGCCTTCTTTATGCAACATATGAAAAAAATTTGTATCTCTTCATACGTTGAAAAGAGAAGAGACAAGTTGAGGACCATTAATTTTGAATTCTTGTAAGAAAACAATATTAGGTTTCCATTTAGCAATAACATCTTTGACCTCAAATTTACAGTTAGGGAGAGATAACCCTCTGATGTTCCAAGATATTATTTTAAAAATCATGGTAAGGTAGAATTAATGGAGTTCTCCACTTGTGGCAGAACATCAAAGCTACTAGCAAATACAATAGAGTGATCAACAATTCTATTCTCCTTCACAGCTGAAATAGGAGACCTAGATCTTTTTTAAGCTAGTGGAGACAAATAAACAAGTCTCTTAATAGGAGAAGGAGATCTTTGTCTCCTAGAATTCACAGTTGAATTTATGACCATGTTATATTTATTAATTTGGTTTGAGGACATGTTGTCACTTTGTGCATATTCTTGCCCAATTGGTGTTTCATATGAATTTGATGGTTCTTTTATTTTCCTAATCACTCTCCAACCATTTGTCACAATAACATATTTATAAGTGGGGGATTTATCATTTTTAGTTTTTTCCTCTAAATAGATAGTTTCTTGTTGCTTCGATTGAGTGAATGTATTAGAAGGGTTAATATGAGAGTGTTGTTGCACTGGAAAAGTATTATGTGACACTGAAATGTTCATTCGGGCATACCTATTTTTCTAGAGAGGACAATCTCTAATTAAGTGTCCCCCTTGTCTACAAAAAAAATAAGCATTTGGCTTGTTTAAATACACCATTAGCTAGAAAAAATCAAACCCTGGCCCAATCAATATAATATTCTCTAACAATTGATTATTAAAGTCCATTTTCACATGAGGGACCCTCAAGATGAAAGTCTAAAGTTCAGGCTTGCAAATAACAAGTATGTCTGTAAATGACCCAAGTCCAATACTGCAAGACAGTTTGAGCATGTTCAACAGATTTAAATTTACATGAAACATACCCTTTTCCTAGTCCTCTCAAAGCCTCAATTTCCCAGCCTCTACTCTCCTAATTTATTTTTTCCCATTTGTAAAAATTGTTTTCAAATTGAATGCCTCTAAAAAAAAAATAATAGATCTATTTTGGCAATCAACAATGTAATCAACCACATCATCAAGAAGCAGACATTCTAGAGTCTTACATGCTTCATCATTTGCTTGTTCTTGTATTTATTTATCCCTATTATTCTCCGCTCCATCCTTGATCATTTCAAAGAGATTAACTCCTCCTCCCAATAAATTTGTGCTTTTTTTGGAAACATCATCTATTACACTAGGGTTTTCATGATGTTGAGCATTGCCCAACAACTCCCCCTGTTTGCCCTCCCCCATTTTCCTTGCTTCTGACTTCAACTGTATATAAAATAATTATAGTTTTGGCATCGTTGAAAAAATAGACAAAAAGAAGTTTGGACCCCTATTCTTCACCAAGAAATAAGCGAGCAAAGAGCAACCCACAACTAGTCTCAAATCCCTGGAAGAAGAATGAAGATGAGCAGTTGAAATACTAATGAGATTGCAGGTAGAATACTTATGAGATTACAATCGAAATACTGATGAGATTGCATATTAGGGTTTGGAGGTGCTTCTTTTTTCCTGCTCGCACACCGCTTTCCCATACTTCTAACATCATAACATTTCCCATACTTCTAACATACCTTGCCTATGAGTGAGAAAAATATTATTTAAATGTAATCTTCTTACCATTTTAGACATGCAAATTCATATTATGTGTTCATACAAAGATAATACAACTTCATATAAATTTTTCCATGATGTTTCTAATTACCTAACTAAAGGATGGTCAAGCATAAGGCTATTGTAGTCCTATTTTCTAAAAATATAATGTATAGTCAATCAAATATATGTCGTTTCAAAGAAAAAACAACCCAATGATAAGTACAATGATCAAGTATAATATTGTTTGAGAGAGTGAACAACCCAACAATAAGTAAAAAATCAAGTATAATGTTGTATCGAAGAGTGGACAACCCAATATCAAGTAAGATAATCAAGTATAATATTGTTTTGAAAAGTGAACACACAAATAGTAAGTACACAATTAAGTATTGTAGACACCTAAAAATGACTAATGTATTTTCATCTATCATTTTATCATTATCCTCATCAATTCTTCTATTCATATTAATAAAATAATATTTAATTATTTAATTAAGCCAATATCCCCTCTTTTCATCCATAATATCTAAGTAGTTTATAATTATTTAATTATTGTAATATCATAGCTATATTAATTAAATAAATTTTAATTATTTAATTAATTTATCATTTGTCATTTTTCTCTCCAACATTAATTAAAATCAAAATCAAATTATCTTTTGTTCACTATAATTAAATAATTTTAAAAAATTATTTAATTAGCTTACATTTCTTCCACAAATTAAATAAACTAAAATAATTTATTTAAATTTAAATTATATTTCCCTCTAAAATAAATAAATAAAATCAATATTTTGTTTAATTTTATAACTATTCTCTTGAATTAAATAAATAAATTCATCTTTCAACTATCCCACCTCACTAATTCAAATTTTAGCTCCTACCCTATCTCAATTTTTGTCATCCATTGATTTTTCTAATCAATCTCCACCATTGATCAAATATCAAGTGAAGCATATAAATAGAAGCCTTCATTTGCATATTATCGTGTAACAAAATTTTGAGCAAGCTATCATTATCAAGTTATCGTTATCATTATCAAACACTAACATTATCTTGGCAAGTTGATATATCTATCTTTTTATCATCTTCGTTATCCTATCTATCTATCTTTGATCATTATCATACTATCATTGTGCTATTATGGTTATGTTGTTTTGAAAAGAAACCCACATTATATCAAGCATTCAAGCTACTATCAAATAAATAATGGAGCATATCAAGGTCTTTGTTGTGGTATAATTGTGTATTATTTTGTTTTGTGCATAGATCTTGAGCTTTATTGAGTGATTGTTGAGTGTGAATTTGATACTTTCATTATGTTTTTACTATTTTACATAATTCACATTTTCATCCATATTTAGGTACGTTCGATGGAACCCACTTCCCCAATTATTTTAACAATATATTTTGCAAGAAATTTGGATGATTTCGTTGAAGCTTTTAGGTTCTAAGGTGCATCTTTTTAATTTTGCAATTCATTTTGAGACAACCTAAAGTGCTTCTAGGTTGATTTGGGGTGCATTTGAGTTGACTTACCACACTTTTGGGCCAACACATTGCACATTTGATAGATATAGGGTGTGATAATAGATTGTCAGACAAATTTTAGCAATAAAATTATAGATCTATGTATTTGTAGAATCTCGTCGCACTTTTGAGGTGACTTGTCGTGTATTTGACCTATTCTACTATGCTTTTGGGACATTCTATAATGAATTTGATATATCATGTTGCACTTTTGATAGATATCATTGTGTATATGATGACTACAATGAGAGATTATAAATTAATTTTTATTGGTTGTCAATTTATTTACATTTGGATTTCTAACATCTTTCACAAATTCGATTTGAATCCAACCCTCATATCTGAGTTATTAGTATCTTTGAGGCTTGTGTGTTGTGGATCCTTGTGTGTAGGAATTAGATCGTTCAAAATTCTAAAGTATTGAAAACTAAAGAGTGGAGTTCCTTGCATTGGATCAATTTTTCTTCTCAAATTTAGTGTTGGACATCGGGTACTTTCGTTCTAATCACTTTCTCTCTTTTAAATTACAAAGCAATCATAGTTTCTTTATCGCTTCTCTTATTATCCTTGCTTTAGAGAGTCTTGTTTGGCATGTCTTTTCGTATTGAAAATTATGTTTAAAATTAATCTTTCATATTTGGATTTGGGGTCTAAAAAATCATTGTCTTTTAAATCTCCAAGATCTACTTATGTATGCTCTCCTCTTACATTTTATGGTGATTCCAAAAATAAAAAATAAGTAATATTGGTTTCTTTTTAGGGGGCTTGTATAGGGATTTCATCACCTTAGGGGATGACCTAAACTCTCATGTTCTAACAGAGTATAAAGAGCGGGGGTGAATTGAAATACATGCCTCTTGGAAGTAGAATATTAGCAATCTGGGTTAAGCCTTTAAGAACTTTATACCTTAAAGAAGTGAATATGGAGAGTGGGTTACACTTTCCTTCCATTATTTGACAATATTCCCTTTCATCTATAGATTAGACCTCACATATCCTTGAGGTATTAAGAGGATACCCCTAGTTGAGCTTGTAAATCCTAGTAGAAACTTTTTGGCCATCTTTTCTTGTGGTGCCCTTGTACCTATAAGGATTGATAAACCCATTTGAGAAGGTTTCTCCATGTGCCTTTGTGTTTGAAAACACCTTACCCAAAAGGGGACACAAAATCCAAATTGAGCCATAGGAAATTTTCTTTTGTATTATATCTTTGTGTTTTTTTAATCTTTGAACAAGTTGCAAAAAAAAACCTTAAAAATCTTATAAATAAGACATTCAAAAAAAAATTTAAGGCAAAGCAAGCAAAAATATTATCTTTATCTTATGTTTAAAGTGTTAATGTGCTTGGTCTATATTTTTTAAATATTTTTATCTTTTGAAAATAATTCAACAGCTATTTTGGTCATTTTTTTATCGCTTGCTAAAAACAAAGTGCCTAAAATAGAAATATAATAGTAAATTGCATTTGACTATCAAAAGAACAAGAGCTCTGAAAGCGTTGGAGTCCCTGCCTAAGGGAATAAATATGCTTATACAAATTTACAATTGATATAGTTTTATAATTTTTTATGTGTATATAGCTATATGTTTTGTGTGTTGGTGACTTTGATGTCATTCAAAGGTACATTATAAATTTGAGAATCAAAATAATAAGATTAAAACTCAATTGTCGAATATAAATAACAAGGGAATAAAAATCAACATGCCTTTTCAAAAGCTCCAACTGGTAATTCTTCTTTCCTAGCTCAATTCCACAATCTTTCTTGCTAATTCCTCTAAGATCAACCTAATTCCACTTCTAGCCTCTTACCAAATCTCTCAACAAATGCTAATGCAAATAACAAGTAACTCACTAACTCTTGAGCTCTCAATTCACTGGCACAAAAATTGCAGCAAAATAACAATGGAGTAATCAAAATAAAGTGTGTAACAAATGGCAAGGGTTGTACCCCTATATATGCTAAAAATTGAGCTTCAAAAGGCTATAAACTAGCTCACAATTCTGCCACCTTCCTATGCAGATGCAGCGAATTAGATTAACTAACTCACAACTTGCAACACATGACAATTCTTGCATTTCAAATGGTTGAGTTGACTCAATTTAAGAGACAACAAGACTCTTTTATTGAGTCAAGGGACAAAGACGCTTAACAACAAGTTTCTTTCTTGGTTTGCAAATTGAATTCCTTATATTTTTGCCAAGTTTACATCAAGACCGAGTCTCATGGTTATGATATTGCTTTTCCAAACTTAAGTGCAGTAAAAATACTTCTTATGCATTTCATATACTTCAGCATTGGTGCCACATATTCATATACTGACACCCTTTAAGATATCATGGGTAAATACTATTTCTACATTGTTAAAATATGCATTCACTTAATTTTACAACATAGACACAACACTCCTATGTCATACATGATTCATAATCTTAGTTGACTCATTCATATGTTTGCTTTATGCACAGTTATAATCTTTGCCACAACGCTTTACACTAGATAGTGCCATATAATGTGCTTTATTTAAAGCATATAACTTTATTCAATGCATTTTACTATGCATCAAACAATATATATATATATTATTAATATATATCTATGTGGATATAACTATATATCATATATATATATAGGTTGATATACCTATATATATATGATATATATAATATATATCTATGTGGATATAACTATATATCATATATATATATAGGTTGATATACCTATATATATATGATATATAGTTATATCCACATAGGTATAAAATATGTTTATTGCAATTCAAATAAATATATTTACGCATACAACAAATAACTATATATATGCATTCCCATTAACGTAACTACATTCATATATATATATCATTATTTGATATTCTTTATTTAAACACATATAATCACATACCCATCGATCAATGTATATACATGAAATATGTATATATATACATGTTGCATTTGTCCAAATGATAATCCCATGCATATGGGTTATCCGTTCATGAGCATGTGTAGGTACATTTGCCTACGTATACCCATGCACACATACACTCACATGTATAATTTATCGTGGACATGTACACATATACATATATATATTTGATGTATATACTTCATTGATTATCAAATACAAATGTAACCACAAAAGAAGAATCGCCACTCGATATAAAGACTCAATCATACAACCCCAAACTATAACCGAAGGTTACCTACCTTATTTCACGAACTAACGACTAGACCAACTAGGGTGTGAGTGTGTGAATTCTCAGTTAGGCTCATTAAGGGTTACTAGACCAAGCTCCTCTCTTGAGTGATACTCCCCCTCTTGTACTTGAGGGTTTGAATCCTTCCTGCATCCAACTTAGTGCAACACAAAGTTCTAGTTAGTTGTTCACATGAAATATATTTGCATCATAAAAGCATTAAAGTATTCATATCACAATACATATCCGTACAGTGTATTTCCATTAGTATTAAAACATAATCATACCTTCAAAAGCAATAACATCTTAACGCATATTCAATATTTCATTCACCTATTAAGCATATTAAAGTTCTAATTTATGTTTATCATCATATTTACTTACAAGGTAAAAGTAACCTGGTAGCTAAGAGATGGGGTGTAACATGGTTCCTTATATCTTGGTACATAATATCCACTTGTTATATCAAAATAAGGATTTATCTTCATATTTTTATGGTATAAGCAAAGAACAAAGTATCTTTTCATTATCATACCATGTCTATCTCGCATATCTCTTCTCATTTCATATTTTTTCCACTTATAGGCTTCATTGGGTATTTGATCAATGCTCTAATTATCATCACTGCATTCACACATTTCCTACACATAAATATGAGTCATAACATACATATCATCATAGTATCACATAGTCACCATTATAATCATAATCATAACATTAATCATTATAATCAAATCAAGTCTATAACATAAAACAGCCACAACATCATATAAAAACAAAATGAAATCATATATTTATGTATCATCTCACATCATACCTCATATATAAAGAACATCAAGCACATAAACATCCAAAAAATATTATAACATCATCGCATAGATAACATATATACACCACCAAAATATGATCTCATCTCATAAAATATGTCAAAAATGTACAATGTGTCACAATACAATGTCGTGTCATAATCTACACATGGGATGCATGAGTCATAGATATACATATACATAACCTATAGGTCAAAATGATATATAGTCTATAAAAATCCTAGTACTACATAATGCTAGGATTAACTCCCTCTCTTAGAACAACCAAGTGATGGTGGCTCAAATACTCCAGGTGTCTATGAGGTTCTTGTTGACCCTTTTGGTGGTTGTATTAGTGGTGGCCCCATTGTACCCCGACTCACTGAATTGTGTGATTTTCTCCTCTCGAACTGGTCCAGAGATTTATTTTTGGGTACTTGCTTCTTTGGAGGAACTACTCTCTCATATAAGGATCTATATTACAAAGCCTCCTATACAAATCTCATGATTGGCCTGAAAGGTCCCTAAATGATTCCCAAGTAGTCTTGAATGCAATAAGGAAGGGCACAATTGAAAATTGATCAATTCAGCCAAAAAACTCTAAAATAAAAGAATTGGTCAACGAGATCCAAGATTATTCACTGACACACATATTTAGAGAATCTAACATGGCAGTTGATTTATTAGAAAACTAGGGTATTAAACAAACAAAAAAATGTATCTCAACACAGGATTAGATGATGTGGAAATATCTAAAGGTAATCCTAGATCAAGATATAACAACTTCGAGGTAAAAATAGGATAAGGATACATATTGACAATTTCTCAATATTCGCGAGCTTTATGTGCCACTGTCAAAGTCTAGATGTTGAACGCATACTTAGAAAAATAAATCTGAGGGGATACAAATTGAAATTGAGGTCGGGGAAGATTACATATTAGGTTCGTGGTGTTTAGCTTGACATCAAAAATTGGGAAAAGCATGTAGTGAAAAAAGACATTGCGAAGTTGAAATGCGTGTGCCCTCAAGAGTCTACTAAGGATCATATTAAGAGGCTCTTTCAATTAACAAACAATAATGGGGTGAATGCTATTATGGTTGTTGTGGGTCCTCAATGGTGGGCAGGGCAGGCAGTGGGAGGCATGTCCATGACAACCTGGTCTATGAGTAGTTCTCCAAGATGACGATGGAGGCCATGGGAGATAAAGAGCTGGCCTACAGGTTGGTTCTAGTGCTTCTGAAACCAGAGGTCCATCCTCTAGCGACACATACAATTGGTCACATGGAAGCCCTCCCTATAGAAGCAAGATTCTAGAGGTCTTTGAATCGATTGCTGCAAAGAAAGCTTCCATTACAACAAAAGCCATGAAAGTCTTCAAGGAAGGCATCAAGCGTGGTTAAATGGGAACCTTCCCTTTCTATTTGAGCAACTATGGGGATTTCTTGACCCCAAAACATAATGTAAGGATAAATAAAATTGACAATTGGATCATTTGCCTAAAGGCATGGAAAGTTTGATGTAAGCTTTGTGAGCAATGTTTTCTTTTTAATATAATAGACACTATCCCTTATGACAGTATTTTCATATAAAAAAAAATATATAATAAATATATATATATAAATTATTGTTGAAAAATATGCCTCAATTTACTGGCTTGGACCTCTGTTAAAGGCTTGATGAGTTTATGCCTTTATCGCTACATCGTGGAGTTCTCATGTGGTCATTTTGGTCTCTGGTCACCGAGACTTTGTCTGGTTGGCGAGACTCCAAAGGGTGTTACAGCGATAGGCCGATGGGCTTGGAATTGGCAAAATGTTATGTCGATTTACCTCGGCTTCATCAGCGGAATGTTTGCATATCGGTGGGAGATAATGCATTGTCTCATCGATGTGCCGGTGCAGTTACCTCACCTTCATCGCCAAAAAGACGCTTATCGATGGGAGCCAATGTAGTGCCTCGCCGATATGCCGACACTTGCATCTATGGTTGCGATGTTTTTAATCTGACAGTGCTCATTCTGTTTCACACCCTTTTGAGGCAAGTACCAATGGGACTTTGTGAGTCAGGAAAAATTTCCTAAGCAATTGACACATGGCAATTTGATCAGTGGTGATTGCTTCTCCCATACCTCGCGTGGTGGGTTATGAGTTATTACTGTAGGGTGTTGCTGGCTTCGGACACATGTCAACGTTTTGGAGAAATTTATTGGAATATTATGGATGTGGTTTTAGATTCCCTAAAAGAGAACTAGCAGCGTACACATGTCATGGTGGGCCCTGGCTATGACGACGGTCGGGCAATCAAACAGTTACTGCCACACCGCGGTGGCTATTAGGCCATACCATGGTAGCTCGATAGGGTTGCTCGGGGCATAGTTGATCGCTTCGATAGTCAAAGTGATGGATGAATAGCATGATGACATGTGGCACAATCTCATTCATTGATTTTGCATCATTGTTGTAAATCAACTGTCATTGGTTGAATGTTTAAATCTATGAAAGTGATATGTGCATTAATTGCAAATTTAGATTCAGTGGTTGACAAAATCCGATTATGGAAAACAAAAGAATTGTTGGGCAGCCCGATGCATGATTGCAAGGTGGTTGTTCAGGGATCAATTTTGCGTGTCAGACAGAGGTGTATAATTAAGACACCCGATTGTTTGGTAAGGAATGAATGTGATGTAAGACTTGTAATAGTCGAATACATAGGCATAAAGATTAAGGTGATGCGATGTGTGATTCATTGTATGCGGTAATACCATTGTAACAACAAAGAGGTCAACTGAAGTCTGTTTCTAAGACCTGACATCTTCAAGTCAAGTTTGCAACTTTGTATGTAAACCTTTTTACTACAATACAAAGTGATTTAGCTTGGTGTGGTGTTTTTTTCTCTTGTAAGGGTTTTCCCACATAAATTTGGTGTTATCTCTGTGATTTTTATTTTTTGTTACTCTTGTTATCCTGTATGTGTTCATCTTAAGTGTTTTAAAGTTTTAAAACTAGTCTTTGCACTTCTGCTCTGTGGTTTTAGCGTAAGGAAAGCATTTTCGCACTGTCTGTTTTCCTTTCAAGTGGTATCAGAGCTTGGCAAGTTGTGTTATATTTGTTAATAAGGCTTGTTTTTTGTGTTAATACTATTCTAGTGGGAGTCTTGCAAAGTTAGAACCTAGTTCTGTTTGAGATGGCGAGTACATCAGGTAGAGTAGAAATTGAAAAATTCAATGGTGGTAACTTTGAGTTGTGGAAACTCAAAATGGAAGACTTGCTTGTGGATAGAGACCTCTGGGTTGTTGTGTCTGGAACTATGCCACAAGGTATGAAACAAGAAGATTGTGATCTTGCAAATAGAAAAGCAAGAGGATTGATAAGACTTAGTTTGGCCGATTCTGTACTCTTGAATGTCCACGAGGAGAATTTTGCAGCTTCGTTATGGAAGAAACTTGGTGATATTTATCAGGGAAAGTCTCTGGTAAATAAGTTATTCCTGAGGAAGAAGTTGCACTCCTTGAAGATGGAAGAAGGTGCATCTGTTGTAGACCATCTAAACTTATTTAATATGGGTGTTGCTCGATTAACGCTTGTGGGTGTGAAGATAAAGGAGGAGGATCGTTGCATGCTCCTGTTATGTTTGTTACCTAACACTTGGGATCATCTTGTAATGGCTATTGGAAGTATGACCACTACTTTCAAGATGGAAGACGTGGTTGCTTTGCTACTATCAGAAGAGATGCAAAGGAAGTCTTTAGAGATGGCCAAAGAGGCCCTTACTGTTCGAGGTAGATCGAAGGAGAAAGGCAAGAAGAAGGACAAGAAGTCTAAATCCAAATCTAAAAGGGGATCAAAGTCTCCTGGTAAAAAGTCCAAGGTGAAATGTTGGAACTGTGGGCAGCCTGATCATATCCAAAATGATTGTAAGGAGAAGAATAAGAAGAAGAATAACTCTTCAGACAATGACTCTTCTCAGAGTGATGCAGATGCCTTCATTGCAGCCTTGGCAACTCAGGCATCAGATGATGTCTGGCTAGTTGACTCAGGTGCATCTTTCCACATGACGTCTCATAGAGAGTGGTTCACTAAGTATGAAAATAACGATGGTGGAAAGGTGTACTTGGAAATTAATTCAACACTGGAGATTTTTGGCCATGGAAGAGTCAAAATACAATTCCCTGATGGATGAATCAAGGGATTGGTGATGTACTATACATACTAGGTTTGGCTCATAACTTACTTTTTATCAGTAAGCTTAATGATGTTGGTGTGGAAGTTTCTTTCTTGATTAAAGGATGTAAGATGGCTAGGGGCGCTATGGTGTTGGCTAAGGGTGTATGTACCGACACTCTGTACAAGCTGGATGCGCATCTTGATCAATGTAACAACGTCTATGTAAAGTGAAGAAAAGTTTCTCCCGTAGAGAAGGATGATGAAGCTTCTCTGGGTGAAAATGCCTTGGAGGTGAAATTCCCAGCTGAGAAAACCATGATGTGGCATCATAGACTCAGTCACATAGGTGAGAAAGGTTTTAAAACCTTGAAAATAAAAAATATCGTCGAAGGGCTTGTTGATTGTAACTTTGAGTTTTATTTTTGTGAACATTGCATATATGGAAAGCAACACCGTGTTTCATTTTATTTGAGTCCTCATAAATCTTTTGGTGTACTGGATTATGTTCATTCTGATGTGTTTGGTCCAGTTTATGTTCCTTCATTATCGAAGTCTAGATATTATGTTTCTTTTATTGATGACTATTCGAGAAGGGATTTTATATACTTTCTTAAGAGTAAATCATAAGTGTTTAGTCGGTTTAAATAATTTAAAACTTTGGTAGAGAATCAAATGTTTGAGGATGGATAATGGCGGTGAGTTTTGTTCTATAGATTTCGAAAGGTACTGTAAAGACCATGGGATTAAAAGGAATAAAACTTCACCTTATACTCCACAACAGAATAGAGGTTTTGAAAGGTTGAACAAAATGTTGATGGAGAGAGCGAGAAGTATGTTGAGCAGTGCTGGTCTAGAGTAGAAGTTCTGGGTTGAGGCTGTGGTTGTGGCTACAACATGTTACCTAGTAAATCGTTTACCTTGTTTTTCTCTTGTTGACAAAACACCTTTGGAAGCATGGTGTGGTAAGAAGCCCTCTCTAAGACATATTTGTGTCTTTGGCTATGAGGCATATATATATGTGCCAAATGAGAAAAGATCAAAGTTAGAGAACAAGGTTGTTAAATGTATCTTCATCAGCTATGGTGTCAGTGTGAAGGGATACAAGCTTTGGAATCCTGATACTGAGAAGATTTTGTACAATAGAACTGTAATATTTTGTGAGCTAAAACCTTCAGTAGTTGATCCACAGTTGGAGACAGATAAAAGAGAAAAGAAGAATGATGTAGTTGAAATTCCTCAGACTCCAGAAAAAGAGGAACTACATGGTGTACCTAAAACTAAGGAGAGTTCAAGCAACTCTGAAAGTTTTGAAGATGAAGAACCACAACCTCAGCTAGTAAGAAGGTCTACACATGAAAAATGACAACTTGTTAGGTATGGTTTCTCTATGTTGGATTCAAACTGTGCCTATGCTTTTATTACTAGCACCGATGAGCCTAGGACTGTGAAAGAAGCAATCAACATGTCTGATTCAAATTCCTAGCTGGAAGCCATGAATGAAGAAATGGAATCATTGAAGAAAAATGAAACATGGGATTTGGGACCTTTGCCTAAAGGGCAAAAGCCTGTTGGCTATAAATGGGTATTTAAGAAGAAGACTGGTCTATATGGCAGTGTTGAAAAATATAAAGCAAGGTTGGTTGCAAAGAGATTTTCCCAAATCGAGGGAATTGATTATGGAGAATTTTTTTCCCCAGTAGCAATGCTGACATCTATCAGATTTATTTTATCATTGGCAGTAGCGTATGACTTAGAGATCGAGCAAATGGATGTGAAGATAACATTTCTCCATGGAGAGCTGGAAGAAGAAATTTATATGTCCCAGCCTGAGCACTTCGTTGAAAAAGGTAAGGAAAATCTGGTCTACAAATTAAAGAAATTTTTGTATGGTTGAAGCAGTCTGTTAGAATGTGGTACCAAAAATTTGACACTTTTTTGTTGTTTATGGGATTTGTGAGATCAAAATCTTATCATTGTGTGTATTATAAATCTAAAAATGATTGTGTGTTTATTATTACCTTGTATGTGGATGATATGTTGTTCATAGGAAATAGTAAGACTATGATTTCTGATCTTAAATCTCAGTTTTCTGCAAAGTTTGAAATGAAAGATCTGGGTGCAACAAGGTATATTTTGGGGATGGAAATAACCAGGGACATAATGAGTAGAAAGCTTTGGGTTAGCCAAAGTAAGTATGCTAACACTGTTCTAGAAAGATTTGGTATGAATGATTGCAAGCAACTAGTTGTTCCAGTTATGCAGGGAAATAAGCTATCTATTGAAGACTATCAAAAATCTACTACTGAGATGGAGGACATGACCAGGGTGCCTTATGTAAGTGTTGTTGGTAGTTTAATGTATGCGATGGTCTGTACAAGGCCAGACATTGCCCAAGCAATGGGAGTTCTTAGTTGTTTTATGGAAAATCCAGGAAGAACACATTGGGATGTTGTGAAGAGAGTGTTTGGATATTTAAAGGGGACTTTAGAATATGCTATGTGTTACCATGGAAATTTGTTTGCATCACAGATAACACTCAACATTCATGGATATGTGGATTTTGATTAGGCGGGGGACATTGACAGTAGAAGATCCACCAGTGGATACACTTTCATATTAAATGGTGGTGCAATCAGTTGGATGAGCAAGCGACAGGCTATAGTCGCTTTGTCCACTACAGAGGCAGAATACATGGCAGCAACACACTCCTGCAAAGAAGTTGTTTGGCTCAGTTTTTTGTGTTCTGATATTGGTTTTAATGCAAGGCAGATTACAGTTTTATGTGATATTCAGAGTGCCATTTATTTGGCAAAGAATCCTACTTTCCATGCCAGGACGAAACATATCGATGCGCAGTATCACTTTGTTTGAGATATGGTGGAGGATGGAAAGGTCTATTTAGAAAAGGTGGATACTTTGAAGAATGTTGTTGATGCTTTGACAAAGCCAGTGAGCACAAACAAGTTCAGATGGTGTTCAAGTTTGATGGGTCTTGGGGCCTATGATTGTCAATAAATTTGAAGTTTGGAGGAAGCGAGTAAGTCTTTGTCAAGTCGGATCTTTTTGGAAAAGATGCCTCAATTTACTGGCTTGGACCTCTGTTAAAGGCTTGATGAGTTTATGCCTTTATCGCTACACCGTGGAGTTCTCATGTGGTCATTTTAGTCTTTGGTCATCGAGACTTTGTTTGGTCGACGAGACTCCAATGGGTGTTATAGCGATGGGCCGATGAGCTTGGAGTTGGCAGAATGTTATGTTGGTTTACCTTGGCTTCATCGACGGAACATTCACATATCAGTGGGAGACAACATGTTGTCTCACTGATGTGTCAGTGCAGTTACCTTGCCTTCATCGTCAAAATGGACACTTATCGGTGGGAGGCAATGCAGTGCCTCGCCGATATGCCGACACCTGCATCTACGACTGCAATGTTTTTAATCCTACGGTTCTCATTTTGTTATGTACCCTTTTGAGGCAAGTACTGATGAAACTTTGTGAGTTGGGCAGAATTGCCTAAGCGGTTGACACGTGGTAGTTTGATTAGTGGTGATTGCTTGTCCCGTACCTCACGTGGTGGGTCCCGAGTTATTACTGCAAGGTGTTGCTGACTCTGGACACATGTCAATGTTTCAGAGAAATTTATTGGAATATTACAAATGCGGTTTTAGATTCCTTGAAAGAGAACTAGCAGCGTACACATGTCATGGTGGGCCCCGACTATGACAACGGTCGGGCGATCAAATAGTTATCACCATACCGCAATAGCTCGGTAGGTGTTGCTCGGGGCATAGTTGACCGCTTTGATAGTCAAAGCGATGGAAAATTGGCATGACGACATGTGGTACAAACTCATTCATTGATTTTACATCGCTATTGTAAATCAAGTGTCATTGGTCGAATGTTTAAATCTGTGAAAGTGATATGTGCATTAACTGCAACGTTCAATTCGATGGTTGACAAAATCTGATTATGGAAAACAAAAGTAATTGTTGGGCGGCCCGATGAGTGATTGTAGGGCGGTTGGTCAAGGATCAGTTTTGTGTGTCAGATAGAGGTGTATAATTAAGACACCCGATTGGTTTGTAAGGAATGAATGTGATGTAAGACTTGTAACAGTCGGATACATAGGCATAGAGACTAAGGTGATGAGATGTGTGATTCATTGTATGTGGTAATAGCATTGTAATAGTGAAGAGGTTGACTGAAGTCTGCTGCTGAGAGCTGACATCTTCAACTCCAGTCTTCAACTTTGTATGTAAACATTTTTACTGTAATACAAAGTGATTTAGCTTGGTGTGGTGGGTTTTTCTCCCGTAAGGGTTTTCCCACATAAATCTAGTGTTATCTTTGTGATTGTTATTTTTTGTTACTCTTGTTATCTTGTATGTGTTCATCTTAAGTGTTTTAAAACTAGTCTTTGCACTTCTCCTCTGTGGTTTTAGTGTTAGGAAAGCGTTTCCACACTGTTTGTTTTCTTTTCAATTACAATCTGATTAATACAATGGGAGTTGCCCTCTCTCGCATAACTATTTTATCTATATATATTATATTCAGATAGATTTTATTACGAATAAACTTTAATTTCAAGCTCAATAATAAAATATAATATAATAAATAAATTGAACCTCAATGTAATATTTTATTAAATCAATATTATTTTTAATTCATTTATTTTAAAAATAAATAATTATAATAATTACAATTAATTTAAATCAAATATAAATATATATCATTTAATTAATATTATAATAATTTATTATTATTAAATAAAATAAAAATCTATTGTTATTAATAATTATTATATATATAATATTATGTATTATATAAATATAATACTATATAAATATATTATTAATATTAATTAGCCGATAGGCTATATATAGAGTGAACTTTCAGCCAAAACCTGTCTCATGTCGGTATACAATTTTTTTCATTGGAATACAACTCATATCAGCCTATAAACAAGTTTCTTCCACTAGTATATAGTCTTCTTTCGTTGGAACACTAGAAGAATCGAACTAACCACATACGACATCTGTGCATTTAATAGACGACTTGTAAAAGCAAGACGATTAAACGAATCTCAGCCGTCCATAATTTTATGCCATTTTTTCGACTATTTTTTGCCTCATTTTTTTGTTGCTTTCCCCATCGCTCACTAGTATTGACCTTTCACTTCTCCAATTTGGCGAGCTGCAGCCTAAAAATAAGGTTTCAATGAGGGTTTTCGAGTATGTTTATTAAAATTAAAATTACGATCAAGATCCTAATAATGAGCACATTTATGTTTTAACATTACGACATCCTTTACCTTATTATATATTAGCACAATTAATATATAATTTATATTTTATATAATAAAAAATATAATTAATGTATTATATATATAATTATTAATTATTATATTTTTATATAATAAAAAATATAATTAATGTATTATATATATTTTATATAATATATTAATTATTATATATTAAATAATAAATTACATGTTATATAATATAATTATATATATTATTATGTATAATAGTATGTATTGGTTATATTATTATTATATATTATATTTTATAATAAAAATTATTAAATATAAATATGAAATTATTATAATTAATAATTAATATATTTTTATATAGAACAAATCAAATTAATATATAAAAAATATTATAGTTTAATTGATCTTTGGAGAGATTATGAAAAAGAAAAAGAGATAAAGGGGGAGACAATTCTATAGAGAGAGAGATATACTACCATCATGTAAAGGAGGTTCAAGGATTACGTGGATAGAAAACTATATGTATATTAATATGTTAGAGAGTATATGCTATGTCAACCCTCAACCCTTAAACCCTCTACCCTCTACCCTCTACCCAATACACTAAACCCTCAACCCTAATCTCTCAACCCTTAAACCCTAAACCCTCAACCCTTAATTCCTCAACCCTCAATCCCTAAACCCTCAACTATCAACCCTTAATCTCTCAATCCTAATCCCTCAACCCTCAACCCTCAAACCCTTAAACCCTCTACCATCTTCCCTCAACCCAATACCCTCTACCATCAGCCCTAATCCCTCAACCCTATACCCTCAACCCAATACCCTAAACCCTATAAGTCCTCGACCCTATACCCTCAATTCTCAACCTACCCTATGCATTGGATCCTCAACCCTCTTCTTTTTTTGTCCTTCCCTCCCATTCTCTCTTTCTCTCTATCTCACTTCTCCCTCCATCCCTCCCTCTCTACCCTAATTGTAATACCCCTCCAGTCTAAGAACTGCTAATAGGTATTATGACACTGAACCCTAGTTTAGTGATGGAATTAATTATAGTCCTTCTACTTAATTCTTAAGGTGTGTCTTTTGTTCTAGGAGTGTGATACTCTCATGTTGGATGTTACTTATGCGACCTTATTCATGATAGAGATTAGAATACAATGTGTAGTATGATTATGGTGCACGTTGTTATTAGATATGTTCATTTCCCTAATATATATTATATGCACATAAAAATGGTCAGGAGACAATCAATTAATTAAATACCAGTTATTTGATTAATAAATCTTAATTCCTCTACTTATAAATAGATTACAAAATTCATTTATATAGTTCATTTCTAAATTTATTCCTATCTAAAATCATCTTTCTTCTTGATTTAATTAAATAAACAAATTTAACTAATTTGTTTTATTTGATTAATTCCCCTCTCATTGAAATTGAAATTTTAATTCAATTTTGGCACATTTCTACATATTCTTCTAACTTCCTCCACCTCATTTGCCACCTCAGCATGTGTCACATGCATTTAAATATTCCTAATTTGTAAAATGAGAATTTCCATCAACAACCTGTAACAAATTTGAAACCACCTTGGACACATGGCTTCTCCTTCCCTTTGATTCTCTTCAACACTTGGCAAAATGTTTTATTAAAGGGAACCATCTCTATGATTCTCTCCAACTTCTTCTTCCTCCGCCATTGATGTCTCAGGATCACGATCTCGACTGTCCATCTCTGCCACATCATCCCAAGCTTGGAAAAATCTATAAATAGAAGGCAATTCTACAACTTTTCATATAGAAGATTGAATCATAAACTTATGCTGCAGAAATCTTATTGGCAATTGAGAGTATTGTGAGATAATTGTAGCTTAGCATTTGGCATTATAGTTCATTTAGTGTTATCATGGCAATTTTAGTTCTAGTATCTTAGTTGTTGCATCTTGCATACATTTATTCCATTTAGAATTTGCATCTTCAATCACAGTACTCATCTTAGCATCATTTCAATTACAACAACATTTCATCATAGATCATTCAGCATTTAAGCATCAAAAATACAAAAATATAGTGATGTAGGCATGTAGTTTGCATTACACAATATCTTCTCATTTCTTAGGTTGTCATCTTTGCAGATTCATGTGCAATATTTAACTAGATCTGAGAGCATGAATTCAAAGGTCCTTAAGACTAGAGAACCATGGAATGATTTGAAAGAATAGCAGTAGCAATTTGGTTTTATTATTTCAATTCCTTTTATGTAATACATTTCATGGATGTGTGTGTTTATTTTTATTAACTAATTACTCCAACACCTTTAAATTGCACACATAAATTGGCCCCCACCGTGGGGCTTAGCCCCATTTTTAATATGTTTCTTTGTTGAGTTTTTCTTTGTAGGTTTCGTCGAAAGTTTCAAAATAGCGCATTTGAATTTTTCTCTAGCGCATCTGGCAGATTTATCGACGCATCGAGTCACTGTTTCAGCACATTTGGTAGTTCTTTCGGCACATTTGGTCCCTGTTTCGGTGCATCAGGTTAGTGTCTTAGCGCACCTGGTAATTCTTTCAACGTATCAAGGACTTTTAATTTTTATTCTGTTCTTTTCCAGTTTAGTGCATTTAGTTTGTTCTTTAACGTGTTTGATATTTCTTTTAGTGCATTCGGTCTGAGTTTTAGCACATTCGATTATGTAATGGCGTATTTGGTTTTTGTTGAAAATTTTCCAGATTCCAGAAACTGATCTGTGTTTTTCTGTTTTGTAGGAACCTTACACATAGTCAAAGACTCTACTGAAACCATAAAGAATGTTGTCAAAGAATTCAAACTTGAAACTACTAACAGTTTGGTTACAAGGTTGAATTTATTGTCATTTCTTTTGGTTAAGTTAGGATCATAGCTTAATTAGAAGGGTAATTGAACACCATGCTTGTTGTGTTTGTGGAGTTGTAGGCATGTATGCTCTCCCCTTAACTGGGTGATAAAAAATATAGACCCATTTTTTTCTTGCATTTTAATCCTTAGAGGGCCTCCCTAGTGGGAAAAAGTAATCACCTCAGGGAACGACCCAACTGATATCACGTTAAAGCCAAGCGACTTCCAATCGGTATATAAGTGTGGGTACTTGAGGAAAGTTCAAGTATCACAAGGATTTTTTTGACAAGAAGGGAAACAATGGTCTCTTGCCACATGGATGATCCCTCACGAACAAAATGCCCCTACTAAAACCCTTTGTTGTAGCAAGCCAAAATTTCCTTTACTATTTACCAATGCAAGAACGGTCATTCTAAAGTCGTCCCATATTCTTGTGGCTTTTGGTAGAAATAAGAAGTCCATCATGGGAGATTCATGAGGACTGAGGCTTGGCTGACCCAAAGTGAGTTCCGTGGAGGGGAGCCAGTGTGGTCAAGCCTCTAATCATTCACCAAAAGTAAGCACAGCTGGAACAATTCAAATGAGAATCCGATATATATTGTCTTACACAGCCTAGGATTGTGCTTGTTTGATGTGTTTTACCTATGTGTTTTTAAACAAATATCTAAGAAAAAATCACACAAAAATGTTCAACTATTGATTCGGAAGAAATTCCAAATCAAACAATCAGATTGCCCTCCCAGAAAATCAAGAAATTATGTCAAAACTATCGAAAAACCAGAAAACATTTTCTGGATCAACGCATCCGTTAACTTCCCCAGTGTATACCTTGCATCTTTTGGTGCATCCATTTTCTAGATTCGTGCATACCTTGCATCTTTTGGTGCATTCATTTTCTATATTGGTGCATACCTTGCATCTTTTGGTGCATCCATTTGTTGTTCCAACGCATACAAACCATTTCCTAGCGCATACATTCTATTTTAGCGCATATGTCCATTGCAATTCTTTTAGCGCATCCATTTACTGTTCCAGCACATCCATTCACTATTTTAGCACATATGCACCTTTCTATGGTGCATCCAACCCTTTTCGTAGTGCATCTATACCATTCCATAGCGCATCTAAGTTTTGGCAAGTCTGGGCACTGTTTTAGCGCATCCAATAAATTTGCAAACATAAAGCTAAATTTGACCCCCTATCTACCAATTAACAACCAATTTGGAGATTCATTCTCAAACAAAATTCATTCCTCATCCCAAAATTGCTTTTAACTTGTTGAAACCAACATTTTCAAGTGAAAATTCCTCATCTAAACTTTGATCAAATATCTCAAAAGTGCCCCATCACCATACCTATCTTTGATTAGCAATTATGTTTCACCATCAGGATTCATCATCCTTCATCCTGAAACAAACTTGCTTAATCAGATTTAACTTAGTTATTTGGAATTCTCAAACTTTGATAGAAAACTTAGAACATTTTCATCACTTGTATGCCCATTTTAGCGAGATTGTAAAACAAAAACTTGAACAAAAAGAGATCGAAAACCAAAATACCATGGTTGAGAGAGAAGATAATCCCTTTTTTGGAATCCAACAAGATGAGGTAGAATAAATAATGGATGAAGCCTAAGAATAAGCCCAACAAGATCCCAATTTTCATAAATTCACGGAGAAAATCTTTGAAAAGGAGGGTGAGAAATACCTTTTGATGCCAACAAACAAAGGAGTCAAATTAACCAAAGATTTTGATATCACCAAATTAAAAAGAACTCCTAAAAAGATAGAAATCAAAACACCAAATGAAACAAGAAATGAACAAAAAACCAATGACCCCATGGATACTTTAAAACAACAAATCCAAACCCTCCAACAACAAATGCAAAACATACAAACTGGAACCACAAAGAGATACTTAATACAAGATGTATGTCCCTACCCTTTTGATCCAAGTGTCAACATGATAGCATTTCCAAAACATTGTGAGTTCCCTAAATTTGATAAATATAATGGGAAAATAGATCCAATAGATCACGTAAGGTAATTCTGAACAACAAGTCTTGAATTTTCCCATGAGGAAACCTACTTAATGAGATTATTCCCACGTAGTTTGGGAGGGCAATGCATGCAATGGTTCTCGCAATTACCTCCACGGATTAAATCTTTTGAGGAGTTAGTCAACAAATTTATCACCCAATACTCCTATAACATTCAACATGAGATCACGATAAAGAACCTTTATAATGTCAAACAAAAATAGATGCAAGGAAAAATATAACCATTAAAGCTTATGATGATGAGGAAGAGCTTAAAAGGGATTAATTATATTACCAATTTAGGTTGGGCCAATTCAAAAGGATGTAGTTTTCCAAGTTTTGGATAAATGTTTGACATATAATATACTCTTGGGTCATCCTTGGATCCATGAAATGCAGGCTCTTCCCTCAACATACCATTAGAGTCTGAAATTTCCTTGCAGTGGCCAATAGATTACCATTCTTGTTGATTCTAATAGTCCTCAACATTGCAATACCCTCAAGGCTATCCAAGATGTATTTGTACCTCATAACCGAGAACCTCCTGATTCCATATTTGATATCCCTAGTAATTCAAGTCAACCCGGTCTGTTGTCAAAGTTGTTAGCCACATCTTGTACTGATAGGAGCCAATCGAGTTCATCGTCCAAATGAATAGAGAAAGAGGAAAAAGCCACCCCTTCTATAACCATCAACCTTGAAGCCCAACTCAACACTTTGGCCAAACTGTTTGAGAAGAAATTCCAAGTTAAAGACAAAGGTGTGGGTGAATACTCCATTGAAGAATCCCTCTACCTCTCACATTTAACTTCACCAAAATCCTATGGTCAACCATCAACCTCGTCATAACCATCCTCACAACCAGTCACACTTTTTGATGGTCAGTTCATAAAATCAAGCACTCAAGCAGAGGAATCTGATGATAAGGATATTCTGAACTGGCTCTACAAGGATAAAATTGATTTTCAAGCAACAATGGCTAATGTGCAAAGCACTCAATATAGCAAAGGATTCTCAATCTTGGAAAAGATGGGATATGAGGGACAAGGACCTATTAGAAAAAGGGAAGAAGGTATTGTAGAACCCATCCAACCTATCATAAAAACCCAAAAGACAAAACAGGGTTGGGGTATAAAGAGCATCAAAAGGACGAAGAAAAAAAGGAGGACCTAAAGCAAAAGTTTGTTGAATGAATCCTGCAACTGCAAGTAAGTGATCACTATGAAATTGATTCCAATGAATATGAGTGGGATTTACTATCAAAAGATTTTTTTCATGATAAGGACATTAATGTGGTACACAAGTATACCCCCACACTCGAGGAGGGACGAGGCTCACGATTATGACCACTTGAATTAGGATCGCAAAATATCAATGGCTCAAGCGAAGACGATGAAACTCCTAGCAAGACGAATCACTTGGAAGAGAATGACATCATAGACCTCAAAATTTCTATAGTATTTTTCGATGAAGATATCACCATTAGGACCCTTACAACCTCTGACTTGAACCGCTCTGATGATTCCCTACCATTAGTACACCCTGAACTCATAGATTGGGACCAAACTAAGCCTATTGATATCCCTACCTTTTCAAACAATGAGGCCATCATTAACTTCCTCTACGCCGTTAATCCTGAAATAGATTCCACCATTGAACATCATAACGAAGCTCCCAGACAGGGGAGTACCAAATTTCCCAAGCAAAATGAATAAAACAAAAGAAAGATCTGAGGGTGAAAACCATTCCATGGCACTATCAGATCAAGAAAGAATAAAAATAAAGAGCGAATATGATGGTGAAAACCTCTCTGAGGTGCTAAAGGATGGGAAATTCGACACTCTTCCAAAGCACTTCCAAGAAAGATCCAAAGTTTTGATCAAGCCAACACAGTCAATCAATATCGGCAATGCAAAAATAGTGAAAACTCTCCATCTAGCAGAATCTTTGACAGAACAAGAGAAGACTAAATTTTTCAATTTCTTTGAAGAATGATATATCAAATTTGCTTGGTCATATGCTAGCATGTCAGGGATAGACCCAAATCTCATCATGCATCATTTATCCCTTCCTCTAGGAATCAAACCAGTTAAGCAAAAGTAGAGAAAATTGCATCCCCACATTGCCTTATTGGTGAAGGCGGAACTGAAGAAATTATTAGATGTAGGATTCATTAGACCCATTGATTATGTTGAATGGATATCCAACATTGTACATGTTTCAAATCCTGATGGCAACATACAAATTTGTACAGACTTCAGAGACCTTAACAAGGCTTGCCCGAAAGATGATTTTCCCTTGTCAAACATTGATATCATTATAGACTTAGCAACAGGTCATGGCATGTTGTCACCCATGGATGGATTTTTTGGCTACAGCCAAATCAAGTTACCACCTGAAGACTAGGATAATATAGCTTTCACTTTCCCTTGGGGTACCTTTTGCTGGAACGTCATGCCCTTCAGATTGAAGAATGCAGGAGCCACATACCAGAGAGCCATGACAACCATCTTTCACAACATGATGCACACCTTTATGGAAGATTATGTGGATGAATTTTTGGCCTAATCTTACACTAGAGAAGGACACTTGGAGATACCAAACAAAATCTTCACCCACCTAGAGAAGTTCAACATCCTCCTAAATCCAAAGAAATGCGTGTTTGGGGTAACATTGACAAATCTATTGGGATACATAGTGTTAGAAAAGGGTATTGAAGTGGATCCAGAAAAAGTGAAAGCTATCATAGAAATTCTACCTCCGAAGAATATCAGTCAGTTAAGGTCCCTTTAAGGCAGATTTTAGTCAATCAGGAGATTCACATTACAATTGACCGATAAGACCCATCCCTTTAACCACTTGCTGCATAAAAATGTTTCCTTTCGATGGGATGAGAAATTTGAGGCAACCTTCAATCAACTAAAGCAATACCTATTGAATCCACCTGTCCTAGCACCACCAATAGAATGGAATCCTCTCTTATTATACATAGCCACAACTAATCAATCATTGGGAGCTTTGTTGGCACAAGAAGATTCAATAGGAAAGGAGAGAGCAATCTATTATATAAGTAGAACTCTAAATGGTTATGAAATAAACTATACATCCATTGAGAAAGCTTGTCTAGTAGTAGTATTTGCTACACAACAATTGCGACACTATATATTGACTCACACCATCAAACTCATAGCCAAGATAGATCCGCTGAAATATCTCCTTAGCAAAGAAAATCTGACGGGAAGATTAGCCAAATGGGTAATGGTACTCAGTGAATTTGACATACAATATGTCGACAAAAAAACAATCAAAGGGAAATCCATCACCAAACAACTAGCTGAGGCACAAATTCATGATGATAATCCCCTACATATTGAATTTCTAGATGCAGATGTCCTAACAGTAACAACAAAGTAGTGGGTATTGTATTTTGATGGCTCTTATACTCAACATGGATCGAGAGCAAGATTTCTATTCATCACTCCCCTAGGGCATACTATTTTGAAATCTTACTGACTGATGTTTCCTTGCACCAACAACATGACATAATATGAAGCACTTATCATTGGCATCAAGATAGTTGTAGAATGGAAAATTATAGAGTTGCAAGTCTATGGGGATTCTCAACTAGTCATTAATCAGGTCAATGATGATTACCAAACTGAGGATGATAAACTGATGCCCTATAAGAGAATTATTGATGACTTCAAGAAATATTTTGTTGACATTAAGTTTGATCAAATGCTAAGGGTTGACAACAAATTTGTCGATGCTATGGCTACCATTACTTCTTTTCTATGGATTCTAGAAAAATTAAATCATTATGAGCTCATGGTGGAACAACTATTTACCCTTGCCTATGACGACCCTGAGTCCCAACTCATATGCCACCTATTCAATATCAATACCTCGATCTATGATTACCTAAAAGATAATACCCTACCCTCATCTCTCCCAAAACCAAAAATGAAACTTACTCACCAAGCCACTCGCCATACCCTTATTGCGGATGTACTATACCGACGAGGTCTTGATGAAACTCTCTTATGATGTCTAGAATGTGACGAGTCTAAAACGACTTCACAATAATTCCATGAAGGTATTTGCAACACTTATTCAAGTGGTCTAACCCTCGCTAAGAAAATCCTCCGTTTGGGATACTACTAGCCGACTATGGAGAGAGAGTCCTTCCAATTTTTCAAGAAATTTTAGAAATGCCAGTTCCATTGTAATCTTATCCATGCACCAGCACAAGAATTGCAACCCTTCGCATCAACATGGTCGTTTTGTTAGTGGGGGTTGGATCTTGTAGGTAAAATTCACCCATATTCGTCTAATGGACACAAATTCATCATTACAACCACAGAGTACTTTACAAAGTGGGTCAAAGTTGTGCCTCTAACCACCATCATAGGAAAGCAGATCTCATCATTCATCCTAAAATACATCATTTGTAGGTATGGTATCCCTCAATCCATTGTCACTAACAATGACAAACCTTTTAAGAATCAAGACGTACAAGAACTCTGTGAGAGGTTCCATATCTAGCATCAGTTTTCTACACCCCATTACCCTCGAGGAAACGACCAAGCAGAGGCCTCAAACAAAACTATCTTGAAAATTCTAAATAAAATTGTCAATGATGCTAGACGTGATTGACATATTTAGCTGAACCTTGCTTTGTTGGCCTATCGCACAAGCATCCGCACTCCCACAGGAGCCACACCATATGCCCTGGTCTATGAATATGAAGTCATCTTGCCTATTGAGGTTGAGATACCATCACTTTATGTGTCCTTGAAAGGTCTCATTTCAGATGAAGATTATCGTGTGTCTAGACTACAAGAGCTAGAGTTGTTGGATGAACGTCGTCAACTTGCAGTGGATCGCCTAAAAGCATACCAACAAAGAATGTCAAGGAGCTACAATCACAAGGTTAAACCAAGGGAATTTCAGGTAGGTGATTTAGGACTAAAGAAAAATCCTCATAATCAACAAGATCGAGAAAAGAAAGGAAAAATTGAGCCAAATTGGTTAGGCCCTTTTGTTATTGTATCAGTATTTGGATCGGGGGTATACCAGCTGTCTACACCAGAAGGGTATCTATTTAAAGAACCGATGAACAACCTTCATTTGAAGAAGTTCTACACATAATGCATTTGGTGCTTGCTTAAAAGGCCTGAAAAAATCATAAAAAGTCATAAAAAATTAGAAAATGTCTTGAAAAAATGGTCACCTTGATGAAAACCTGGCAAATAGGTGTCTTGGTGACAACACAAAGAAATCAAAAAGATCAAAAGCAAAAAAAAAAAGGGGAAAAATATATTAAAAAAAGGTGAAAAATCAAAAAAATTGTTGCCCTGATGAAAACTTGGCAAACAGGCATCTTGGTAACAGCAAAAAAAATCATAAAATCTGAAAAGTGCAATAAAAACAAATGGTGAAAACCTAGTAAATAGGTGCCATTTGTGATAAGTTGGCTTCTCTGTCTATTTGAGCGTGCGTTGACCTTCTGCTTTTGCTATCATTGTGTAGTCACGCCTATCTTACAACGAGCTTCATGTCTATATCTAGTTGTTGTGGTCCTATCCCACCTTGGCTTGGTTGTCATTGTACATATCCATAATAAATTTTGGGTTGTTTCTCATTGGAGGTAAAATCTTGATCTCACTAGAGGAAAATAACCGTTGGGCTTAAAACAACAGGCAAGCAAACAACAAGGCAACCTCGATGAAAACAAAAATCACTGTAACCATCAAACTGATCATCAAATATCAATCAATAAAACAATCGACCATCCCAAGCAACATAAAAAAAAATCAAATCAACCATCACTAGATGATCATCTTCTGAATCATGGTTGGATCACTTTAACACATATGTTCAATTGCTTTATCTTGATTGTTGTTATCATTTATCTGGAGTACCTCGATGATGTCACAAACTAGAGGGGCTATGATTGAGAATGATATTTTTCTTGGTTTGTTGTCTGTGAGTTGATCATTACTACTATGAAAATTGTCATGGGACATGCTCTACAAAGTATCATTGATGACATTTTGAATTTGCATGGGAACATGATTAACTCTTGTCTGTCTACACAAGTAATGCTGAGGTCATCTTGGTCCAATTATACCTAGATGCTTGTGCTATCTTGCACTATCAGATCTCAATGAAAGTTATATGGAAGTTGTACTCAGGTCATCATGGTCTAATTATACCATCGATGTTTGTACTAATTTTCAGCATAATAAAATGCTCAATGATAATACCAAGCATAATGAATCAGATGAAAAAATTGCATAGATAGGACTGCATTAGGATTAGTTCTGCATTTTCATTATAGAGTTTTCCAAAACTGGAAACTCTCAACATGATGTTATCTCTCACTACAATATTAAGTACACTTGACATAAAAAAAATCATTCATTTGCATTAGCATTTGCATATCATATCATTAGAAAGCGTTATCATACATCCATCCATGTATCTATCATTTATCATATTATGCATTTACAATATCCACTATCACAGACCATTCATGCATTCATTCATCATAATATTTGCATCACGAAAAATTCCAAAAATAAAACAATCATTCATAATAACATCATAATTCATTTGCATTCATACATTTAGGTCATTTACGTGCATTATAAAAGTACCAAAAATATAGCATAAACTGCATTACATTCCATTTGCTTACTAACATTCATCACATATAAAAGCATAATCCATGTCACATTAGGGCATAACATAAATTCATTTGAACATTTGCATTCACCATACATACACGCATTAACATATATCCATCATATCCAAAAGCAATTCATTCATTTATCATACATTTAGAATTCATAAATCATCCAAATCCATGCATAAAATCATGTATTTCCATTCCATAATAAACCATGTTTGCATTCATTCATTCATCCATACATCGATATATACACGTGAAAAATAACAAAAATACAATGCATCTCATATCATCATAAATGCATCATTCATCAACACATAGAGGCATAACATCATCATTGCATTAATGCATCCATACATAAAACATGACATAATAATTAACGCATCGCATAATATATAGCACATAAAATGAATGCATCCATCATAAACATTCATAATAAAAGCATAAATGCAACATGTAGATCACTAATCGCCATTGAATATCATATATAACCTCAAAATAAGATGTTAAGTGTATAATGATATCAAAAGAGAGGAGATACAACATAAAAAATGTGGTAGTATCAGGTCTCTAAAGCAGTATACAATATGTCACTCGTGACCTCGAGATCCTGTGGTGCTGCCCCCTGAGGTCGTAGGCCTCTCTAATCCTCCAGCACTTGATGGACCTACCCCTGGATCTTCGCCTGGTTGGGCCACCGGAAGTGGTTGTGTGACACCCTTATTGGTGGTCTTGGACTGTGTTTGCCCTGATCTCGATCGAGCGTAACTAACCCACCGCTCTACAGGCACTGCCTCGTAGTATTGACCTTTGTAATAATCTGACTCCTTGGTGGACTCGTGAAGCTCTCTGACCAGGTCCCCTGTGCCAGCTCCCTCGGCTGTTGTCTGAAGCCTATCGACCACAACCACTACCTGCTCCCCCTATCGTCGAGCTGCGTCCCTCTCTACTGTCAGGGTGGCCATTTGTGCCTGCATTTGTACCATTTGGGCTAGTGCTTGCATCTGAGCTAGTGCCTATGTTTGTAGTTGTTTCTGGGCCTGGGCTAATTGTCCTTGCAAGGTCTGTACCTATCCCCAGGCCTGTGCTAGTTGTGCTTGAACCTACCCCTATAGTTTTTGTACCTGTACCTGTAGCCCAACAATCTGTGTTTGTTGTCACTATGAGGGCAATTTAAGTACAATTGGCTACTATTCGCTAGGTGTTGACCTCCTCCTCCTATGCACTGCTCCAAAATCAGGTACCACTCTCCCCCCTCCACCTCCATCATCTCCCTCATCATCACCACCATCATCCCCCTCCTCCTCCTCTGCCTCCTCCTCTCCTCTGTCTCTCCTCCTCTCTTCTATCTCTCCTCCTCTGTATCGCTTGCCCTACCCTCCTCCCTACCTCCAAAATGGGTGTTGGCTCATCAGGACTCGAGATCTGTGGGAAAGGATGTGTATAAAATTACTCTGCATAATTTGAGGTCAACTGTGCATTAATGATCTCTGGATCATATTTCCAAATCATTGGCTATAAATTTTAATACTCAGCACAAGTGATATCATAATTTAATGCAGGTCCCCACTCTGGAATATCCTGTCTACATCTAGCATAATGTGCCACTCCCTGCGACATACCCTGTACCCTACCGAACTACTTGTATACTTGGCCTAGAATAAATCTCTCAATAATGTATGGAGTCCTACCAATCAAGTATCTCATACTGTATACATATGGCATATCTACACCATCCTTTGTCCATACCTCACAGTCAAGATACAACCGCCATATAACTGTGTCCATGTCATAAAGGACTCTCCTCCAATACTCTAGCTTGCCCAACTTATGTTGTACAAGTGGCCCTGTATATCCAAATACATAGGGTCTCCCTGCTGGTCGAGCCCTCCCTGCCACTGATCGTGTCACTGCAATATTCTCCCAGGCCCAGAGTTGTAACAATGTGCACCCTCCTACAAAGATTGCTGGAACAAAGATATATAACCTGATGCAGATCATGGTATAAGTGTGTGAGCATGCATGAAATCCATGCATATCTAGTCCCATGGGAAATCATGCCCTCCAGTACCTGACCCCAACCAACTAAGAATCCCTTTGACCTATAGTCAAGGCAGAGAAAAACACCAATAAATCCTGCTAGGACACATGGTAATTCCTAATGAGTAGCAATCAACTCTCACCAGGAAATCTCGTATCCACCTAGCTAATCATAATGAAAGATTTTTTGAATGGAATTCATCCCCCTACTCTTCATGGTCGTAAATCAGTAGGTCTCCCACGATTGGTATCCACAAAATCTGGTAGACATCCTCTAGAGTCACTGTAATCTCACCGGTCGCCAAATAAAAGGTGTTGTGGTCGCTATGCCACCGCTCTGCAAGTGTCATGAAAAGCCCCCAGTTAATCCAATACTGAGGTATATTAATCAGTGAAGTCAATCCAAATTGGTCAATGATAGCTAAGTCTATTGGGGTCAGTTTTGGGATCATGTCCCATGTCTAAGAAAAGCACTCTCGAACCTGTAACACTCCCAAGCCACCCTCCTATGATCAAATCAACATATCAAGTCAACACATCAATCAAATCAACTTATCAATCAACATATTAGTCAATCAAATCAGCTCACATGATATTTTGATCAAATTTTGAGGAGCACCTATCTTATCATCGACTCTCATTTGTCATGAGATCAATCATCATCAATCAACCTATCTCTAACTCTCATTTGTCATGAGGTCAATCAATCAATCATCCTTATCTATCTTATTCTCGATCCTCACCTATCATGAGGATGATCATCAACCTATCAATCAACATCATTATATCATTGGCTGACGTGATCGTCAACCATAAAAAACTAGGAGGAATCATTCAAAACCATATTTTTGGCTCAATATGCTAAAAAGGAGTTTTTATGCACTGAGTTACTAGATGCGCTAGAAATTTTTCCATAAACGCTATAACAGTCTTTTTATGTGCCAATTCCTAGATGCACCATAAAACAAACTCCATGCATCGGAACAGGGTCTTAATGCGTCATTTCTTGTATGTGCTAAATGAACTTCCCTATGTGCTACCTTATCCCCTATATGCACTAGAATTCCTATGCGTTAATTCAACAACCTATTACGCTAAAGCGGCAACTAGATGTGATAATCTACCTTAAGACCTAAAAGAGAACCCTATGTGCTATTATAGTGACCCTATGAGCTGTATCGAGTACCCTATGCACTATTTTTCTAACCCTATGCGCTAAAACGTGTCTAAAACCAAGTTTTTAAAATAGAAAAAAGCGAGAAAATTTGAATTCAAAATTGAAAAAAGGTGGTTCTCGAGGTACATACCAAAGGTCCGTATGTGGTTGGACGCCGGTGGTAGCGAACTCGCTCGAATCTATGGGTATGGCACAAAATCCTATCCATTTTGGCTCTCTTCAGTCTCTCAATTTTTATAATGCAAAGTTACAAATGAGCTTTCTTTTACCCATTTTGACCTTTTAAGGGGTAATTAAACGGGTAGTTTTGGTGGCATTCTTTTGATTTTTCAAAATGGGCCTTTAATCACCAATGTGGTAGGACTATTATCATTTTTTAGGAGATAAATCAGGTTACCATCATCAAATTCTAAGATGATCAGAATATCATCGAAAAATTATTTAATCATCAAAAATTTCAAAAATTCAAAAATCCCTGATTCATCTCCCGAAGGGGCATCCATCCAATCATCACTGAAAAATCAACATCTGGGGCATGTCAAAAAAAATTCATCATTGTCTAACAAATTTTTCTTTGAAGCAATGTGTAAACACATCACTTCAAAGAGGGGCAAAATTTATGCACATAAAAATGGTCCAAAGACAACCAATTAATTAAATACCAGATATTTGATTAATAAATCTTAATTCCTCTACTTATTAATAAATTACAAATTTTAATTTTTTTATAAAACAGGGGAGTCCCCGCTACCCAACCTAATGGTCCAACAACCTGTATCTTGGGTACCTGGAGCGAGCTAGGGAAAAACTAGTCCCCTAGGGATGAGATCCCCCGCCCGCAAGAAGTCCCACCTCTTAAACTCGGGAGTGGAGTCGAACCCAAGACCAATGGGGAGCAAACCCACTTCCCAAACCAACTCTACCCGTGCGGGCTAATAAATTTGCAAAATTTATTTATATAGTTCACTTCTTAATTTCTTCCTATCTAAAATCATCTTTCTTCTTGATTTAATTAAATAATTTTTTAAACAAATTTGTCTTATTTGATTAAGTCTCCTCTCATTGAAATTGAATTTTTAATTCAATTTTGGCACATTTCTACATATTCTTCTAACTTCTTTCCACCTCATCTGTCCCCTCAACACGTGTCACATGAATTTAAATATTCCTAATTTATAAAATGAGAATCTCCATCAACAACCTGTAACAAATTTGAAACCACCTTGGACATGTGGCTTCTCCTTCCCTTTGATTCTCTTCAACACTTGGCAAAATGTTTTATTAAAGGGAACCATCTCCATGATTCTCTCCAACTTCTTCTTCCTCCACCATTGTTGTCTCAAGATCACGATCTCAATCGTCCATCTCTACCACATCATCCCAAACTTGGAAAAATCTATAAATAGAAGGCAATTCTACAAGTTTTCATATAGAAGATTGAATCAGAAACTTACCCTGCAAAAATCTTATTGGCAATTGAGAGCATTGTAGTTTAGCATTTGGAATTTTAGTTCATTTAGTGTTATCATGGAAATTTTAGTTTTAGTATCTTAGTTTTTGCATCTTGCATACATTTATTCCATTTAGAATTTGTATCTTCAATCATAGTACTCATCTTAGCATCATTTCAATTACAACAACATTTCATCATAGATCATTCAACATTTAAGCATCAAAAATACAAAAATATAGTGATGTAGGCATGTAGTTTGCATTACACAATATCTTCTCATTTCTTAGGTTGTCATCTTTGCAGTTTCATGTGTAATATTTAACTAGATCTGAGAGCATGAATTCAAAGGTCCTTAAGACTAGAGAACCATGGAATGATTTGAAAGGATAGTAGTAGCAATTTGGTTTTGTTATTTCAATTCCTTTTATGTAATACATTTCATGGATGTGTGTGTTTAGTTTTATTGATTAATTACTCCAACACCTTTAAATTGCACACACACACACACACACACACACACACATATCTATATATATTGTGGACTAACGATTTGATGATGTGCTTCATGTATCACGTGTGTGAGCTATTTGTGGTGCGAGGGGATGGTTTCATGTCACTCTCTTAGGAGAGACACATGTCATCACAATTCTCCTTCACCAATGCGTGAGTGTGGGTTATATATTATGTTGATATATATGTACATGTCCTTGGTTTGTGATGCAGGATTGTAAGTACCAGACATCGACTCCACCTGGTCTCACAAGTCTAAGCATGCCAAAAAGACAATCCCAATGGTGGTATGTGGAGATAACATAGGTCCCTAAATATCCTAGCCTCGAACTATTGCCTCATAGGAGGTGATGTCAGTTGTAGTCACCTATTCGATATGCCATTAAGGCAATATCCTTTACCCTGGTTTGCGAATGGTTTTGGTGGAATAATTTGTATTGCATTAATATTTTAATTGTGTTTAATTATGTCTTTTGATTTCTGGTTGGTTAAAAGTCTCCTTGAGATATTATATTTTTGCATATGTATATATATGTATTATGTTTTATGAAAATAAGGTTATAAATATTAACATATTCTAATGTTATTTATTAAATATTAATATATTTATTAGTAAATATTTAAATATTAATATGTAAGCATATGTTATATTTGTATTTTTATTTACTATTTTGGTGGAGTGACTATTTTTAAGGAGGTTCTTTTATTTTTTAAAATGTTTTGAATTTATTCATTGGGAAACCCTAAATAAATGAGTTAATTTGATTATTTATTTTATTTTAATTATTTCATTAGTGGGATGAGCATAGGTGTTTTGATTTAATATTTTAATATTTTATTTTATGGGATGATTTTATTTCCTTGTTTTATTTTGGAAAAGAAGAGTCTTTTGAGGAAAAAGAAAGAAAGTTACTTTCTTTTTGAACTTAATTAGTTTTATGTATGGGAAAAATTAGAAAATTGGGTTTTCACTTTTGTTGTGCATGAAATTTGGGGAAGTTACATTATAGTTTCGAGGTTTAATTTTATTTTTTTTGGGGAAGGAGTTGGTTGAGTTTTCCCGTTAAGGGAATGGGATGAGATTTTGAGGATTTTGAAGAGATTTTTGGAAGGCTTTTGCTGGAGTGTGTGTGGATTGGGGGAGAGAAATTATGCGTTTTTGGGGGGGTTTGAGAATGGAAAGAAAATGGAGATATTTTTTTATGGTTTTGAAGTAATTTTTTAAAGGTTTTTGGAAAAATTTGAGTGGTTTTGAATTGAAATTTGGAAGAGAGTGAATTGGAATTCAATCATGGTTTGAGGGGAATGGATTTGCTGCTAGATTGCATGGAATTCTGATTTCTAATCGTTCTTTGGATTAGAGATTCAGGTTTGGAAAAGCTTCTTCAATTTTCAATGTCTTGCATTCAAATTTTTCATGTTTTGAGGTAAGTTTTGTACTTAATTTATAATTTTGTGTTTTAAATCCACAGAGATTTATATGGATGTTATAGAATATGTTATTCAAATTTTTTTAAGTGTTTCTTTCAAGTGATGAAATGCTTCTATATGTTGGGTTTTCTCATTTTGATGTTCGACTATAATCGAGTATGCCAAGAAAAGGGTTTTAAGGGAGTCGTTTGTTGTTTCAAATTTTGTGAATTTTTGAGGCATTTTTGGTCAATTCCGCTCGCGTTGCTAAGTAGTCGAGGATCAAATCTGAAATGGATTTTTGACGGATTTAGATTTCGAGATGATTTGACTATTTTATGGCTGGCAGACTTGACTGTTGTCAAGAGGGATTTAGCTCTGTTTCGGGGTAGGGTTTTTGTACTTCTTGTCCTTTCTTTAGAATTTTATTGAATTGGAATATTTGTGGAGTGTTTTCATGTTGGTTGTTGTGTATTCTTATTTTCAAAAATTATGGTGTTGCTATGCTTTTAATAGCATATGAATGTTTCTTTTGCCCTCCTCCGTTTTTAAGCTTTTAAGGTCAGTTTTTGGGAATATGTTTGCAAAACTCACTAAATGATATTTTTTTTATGGGTCTATATTTCTTGTTTTTGGAAGGTTTTTGGTGTATCCTTTGGTCCTATATGGTTCTATGGTGTTCTCTTTTCAGTTTCGTGGAGTTGTGTTGAGTTTCGTGAAGATTGGAGTTGTTTCATGCATCTATTGGTAGCCTTGTTTTTTATTTGTGAATAATTAGATTGGATGTTGTTATAAAAGAATGTTATGGATGGTTTATGATGTCTATTTTTTTCCTTTGTGATCTTGAGATGTTTACACTTCATTGTGGTGCATTTATGATAAGTTTCAAAAAGTTTCATTGGGCCTTGAACACATAATGGTGGTTTAATCTATGGTACCTGATATACAGTTATAGTGATGTATCTTGGTTATATGTGAATGGTTGGGAATCAAATTTTGATGTATGTTGATGTTGTATCCATTTTTTCTTTGTTTAGAACCTTGGGTTAGATAGGATCATATCTTACCCATGTGAGTATGGTTTGTAAGTCTTGAAATGATCCTTGTCTAAATTCAATCCCTTGCATTCCTTGTATGATAACCCTTGGTTTTAGGTAGTTTTCCTTCCTTGGTTTCTTGTGTGTTTGATGGCCTTATGTCTATCTCCTAGCACAGGGGGGTGGTCCTTCGGGTTCCACAAGGTCGGGTGGTTTCCTATCTCCATCGGGTATCTGTGTCCTTGTTCGAGTGCATGGATGGATTCGAGTGTCTTCATGTGATGATTCTTTTGGTGCTTATTGCTCACGCTTTGGATCCTATTTTTCAAAAGCAGATTATGTATTGGATTATCATGGTTGCATATGAGTTTTGGATTGCTCCTAGTTGGAGGATAATGTATTAAGATGTAATGTAATAGGAGGTTAATGATGATAGTTGGTTATCTAGGATTATTTGATTATGTTCCTTTCATGTGCTTTTGTGGTATCTATATCTTCTCATCTGAATGAATGTTAATCTTAGGCACTTGAGTTGGTTAAGGAATGAACTTTAGATCCTAAATCTTAAATGGGATGTACGCTTTATAAGATATGCTTCTTAAAGGATGTTTCATTCTTATGTATTAGGTATAAGCATTTATGGGAAAATTAATAATTGGAATGAGTAGATGGTTAATTTCTATAGGCACATTCTTTATGAGGAATGTCTTAGCCATAATTCTTATTGGTGCATGTTATAAAGGAATGATGATGTATCCTGTCGAGTAATAGAAAACTATGTTAAGGCAATATGTAGTGATGTATATCATATTGATCTTCACTTTGGAATTATTCTTCTTACATTCTTCATGGCTACGTGGGTATCATCATTATTACTTATAGTAAATGTAGTAAGGCAGTGTGATGTGATTAATTGGTGGTTGTATGGTGTTACTAATTCATGTATATACAATGTCATTTATGTATCTTTTGTCTATGTCACACTACATAATGGTGTTAACGAAATTACCTTAGAGTGAATGTAACATTGTACTCTGATATAATGAAAAGGGGTATTTGGTTAGTGTTGTATGGAGTAGGAGTTAGTATAGGATGTCAAATGAAAAAATGTTATCTCATTCTTTATTAAGATAATCTAGGAGTGTATCACGATGTACCTAAGTCCTGGAAAAGTAACTATAAGATGTTCATTTTATTTAGTAGTTATGTAAAGATTTTTTTATTGTACTTAAATGTTAAATGTTTATCTATCCTTGTCTAATGGGCTGAAAGGGAAAATAAATGTAACCCTTTCTTGTGGAGATGTTGTTAGTAACAACATTGGGGAACCTAGGAGGACTTAGGACTAGGATGTAAATGATGAGTTCTATTATCTTTCGCTACTGCCTTATGAGTTATCAATGGTTTACTTCATTGTGAATGATATTAGTAACTTTAGATTGTATGTTCATTGGAAAGTTAATCATTATGTTGAGTAATGTTAATTAATGATAATCATGGTTCCTAACAATGTTAATGTTTTTTTTTTTTTTTTTAAATTATCTTTTGCATTCCTCTTTCTTTGTTGTCCTCTGGGTTCCCTGGTGGGGCATTACACCTGGTATCAGAGCCCAAGTTCTAACACTGGGCACTCTGGTTTCATATGAGCCCATTATGTTGTCCTAGTTGATTTTTCTTGTGTGACCTTGTTTCATTTCTATGACTTCCATTTCTTTAAAAGTGCAAATTTAGTCTTGGAATGCATGTACAGGTCCAGATTAATTAGCTGACAAGTAGGCAGGTGGATTTCTTTTGTTTGACTAAATGTGCATTAGGATAATATTTTATTTTGCTTAGTAAGGTTACTTATGTTGTTCATTCCATTTTCATAACGTTAAGAATATACTACATGTAAAATGGTAGTTAGAATAGACTAAGGAAAAGTATGTAGGTAGTTTATAAATGAATTATTGTCTCTCTTTTGTGATTGTTATAATGCATTTGGAAGTAGATTTATGTGATTAAGTTTTCCATTGCATGATGTAGTAAGAGTTAAGTAGAGGGTTACTATTGTTCTTTTGTGAATATGGAACTTGCGCGCAATGTTTTGAACTTTGGATGCATGAATGTTGATGGGAAAGTATTATGATTCTTGGATGCCTTTAGAAATGCATGGTGCTTATGTAAAATTATCATTGTGTGTAAGGAAAGTTAGCTTGCATATGCATATGTTATGAGGATAGAACGTTACACCGAATGAATAAAAGAATGTGAATTTGTTAAGTGGAGTTGTTAAGCGATCACGGTGATCATGACATTGACATTTAGCATCATGTGATATATGGAAAAAGAGTAGAGTGAAAGAAAAAATGATAAAGGGTTATGGATACATGTAATGATATGAATCACATGGGTTATGGAAGTAAATGTACTTATGGAATTGTGTATGTAATTGTATCCCCTGTAAATGTGAGAAACCAATAACTGTGCATTGGTTGAGTGTTTTGAATACCCCATACCTGCTTTGTGTGGCAATGGGATGGTGATACTGTGTAACCATCCATGGGGAATATGTTATATTTGTTGGTGTGGGATTAACCATACCATTATGTGTGCTTGTATGTTTGTTACCTGATTGAGGGCCAACCCACATGTGGTTGAAATTTATATAAATAAGAGTAGCCAAAAGATTGTTTCACAAATTCTTTTCTTTTGGTTCTCCAGTCCCTCAATCCGTAAAGGGGTAGTAGGAGCCACAAAGTTCCTTGGGTAGAGTGTGCAGTGTATGCATATTATGGCATAGAGTGGTCTTAGCTCAACCAATCCCGAGGAAACATACTCACTGCTTCCCCTTATGATGGATTAAAGTACTTGATCCACATGTGCTAGCCTAATCCCCACATTTTTTAGTACAACAACATTGGTATTTCTTGGATGATCATCTACCTTGTCTTCACGAAAGGTATGATATGCCACATGAGTTGTTAGTTGGGGGTCGGGGTCTTGGGTGAGAGGTACCTACATGGACAACCCAACTGGAACTATGTGATGACATGTGTCGCCAATGGGGGTCGGGGTCTTGGGTGAGAGAGACCTGCATGGACAACCCAAGTGGGACCATGTGCCCCATGTATATGTATATTTTGAGGTCCAATATGTGGAGAGAGGTTTGTTACCCATGTTGAGACGAATTTCGTATCTGCACATATTTTGACATGATGCAACAGGTACTATGCCACACCCCATTGATGTTCTAACATAGTGTTGATGATCATTTTGTGTTGCTGATGGTAGCGAGCTAGGCTCAAGAACACGATGCCACGTGCATAGACACATGAAGGTGCACTATGAGATTGTGTTATGTTAGCCTTCTTGTGTGATAAGTGTAATTGGGCCTCCCACAATAGTAGAGGGATACTCATGTTTTCTTTCGACAATGTGTGGGTTAGTTAGCATATGGGTATGTCCTAGCCATGCATACCTTTGGCTACAATGAGTACTTGTGTGTGCCTTCTCCATGAGGTATCACTATGCGGGATGTGTTTTGCACGTGTCTACTTTCACGAAGCCACAGACACACTACCATGTGGCATACGACTAGTACGTGCCTTCTTTGGCTAGCATATGACCATGTTGCACTAAGATGTGAAGTGGGATGGGGGTCGAGGTGCACATCCCATGTGGGCAACCAAGGAGTGCGTGGGCCACTTTGCTAGTCCATGTCATGTGGCAACGCGATGCAAGGTGTAGTCGAGGAGTACACTCTAAGCCATGTAGATGGCATGCTCACTTTGCATTACATGAGGGCTACTGCTATAGCCTGACGTTGTTCCCTTCTTCCTCGTGTGGTGGCTAGTATCTAGTCACACAGTGTTGTATAGTGCAATTCCAAAGATTATGGACTTTCTTTATGGTTATTGATGATTTTCTATTGATTGTGAAGGTCGACACTTTGTTTATGTTTGATTGTGATGGTTTAGCCACACCTTGTGATCTTATTTATGTGTATCCCATGTGGTTACATTTGATTTAGTGTTAAAATTATGCATATTTCTTGCTTTATTGCTGAAATTGAATCTTTATTTGATATTTATTTATGACTTTGGTGGCTAAACTAGTTTATCCTTATTGTTTTCGATGTGAGCCATGTGTCGTATCATGATTCCTCTCCAAGGGCAAATGAGGTAGACTTGGTGAGTGTATATGAGGAAGAAGACGTAGGGAACCTTGAGGATGGGGTATGTGAGGCTATTACACAGCTAGGACCCACTACCCACCTATGTGTGATGACTATCTCTTGGAGGCTAACCACTGTTGATGGTGTTTTCATGCACTTCTCAACACAGGTAATGCATAGGTGCATCACCTCTCTTAAAAGACAATCTTCCACAATCAAATTGCACAACACTATCCCAAGGTCTCTCGGATGTCAGGTCTTGACAGTGCTTGGAATATCTCAGTTGATTTATGTGATTTGTTGGAATCACAAGGTGGACTTACGGATGAGTTACAAAGTGGAAAAGTTGGATCAGCAAATGGAGTTTTTAAGATGAGAGAGTTGTTGTGCATTTGCTGCAGGTTCAAACAACAGTCTTGAACTCCATTTCAACATCATATTTAGCTTTACAATGTGCAATGAAACTTGCCTAAGGTTACTTATTAAAAAAAAGGAAAAAGGGCAGGGAAGAGAGAAGGTTCCTGGATCTGAAACTACGAATGAATAGTGATCATGGAGGCTGCTATAGTAGACAAATTCCCTAAATTGGATTTTGCTTGGCCAAGAGGATCCTACAATTACACAAAACCAGTGCAATCTTCTAAGGACTGTAGATTTTCAGTTTGCATACACACATCATGAACATGCAAGTGAACTAAGTTGTAGCAATCAAATAAAGAAGCCCAGGCTAACTTTGCACAACAACTTGCCATCAACAAGTGTCAAAAGTATGGGCTGGAGATTCATCAAATACTGAAACATCAATCACCATTACCACTTCCATTTAAGAAGCTACAACTAAAACTAACTTGGAAGGTAGAACCATGCACACATAATGAGAAAACTCAAAAGGTAACACCCATAGATCATGCAATGCTACTTTCTATTATTGCAGAATATTTTTACAACTCTCCAATAACTACAAATGAGGGGAAGACCCCTATTTATAGTTTACCAAAGCCCAAATGAATGGCTATGATTGAGTTACATTGTGTGGCTCAGATTCAATTACATTAGGGCTTCACCTACCCCACAATATTCAGTAATTTAAAATACATCTTTGTCTTTTCCCTGTTTTGTCTTGTAGTGGCCAGTCATTGTAGCAGTTTTGTCTCCTAGCTAATTTCCCTTTTACTGTAATTGAAACTGCCTGAAAGCTACCTTCTTCCCAATGGAATTTCAGCATTCCTCATTGGATCAAATGGTTTTGTTGATGGACCCATGGTAGGCTTCTTGAAATTGAAAATGAGAGGCTGAAATGTTATTTTAGGAATGTTGTTTGAAACGGCCGACGGAGCACGAAACTCCGGATGGTATTTTCCAGCTGCAATTTTGGAATTTGAAAGTTCCAAGGAGGATAAGACCCCATTTTAGCATCTGGGTTGAATTCGATTTTTGATTTGGAGGTGCGCTTGTACGTTCCATAAACATGAGCCCAGAATGTTGTTCTGTAAATGTTGTTTGAAACGCCTGACGGAGCACGGAACTCCGGATGGTATTTCCCAATTGCAATTTTGGAATTTGAAAGTTTCAGGGAGGATAAGACCCCATTTTAGCATCTGGGTCAAAGTCCATTTTTGATTTGGAGGTGTGCTTGTACGTTCCAGAAACATGAGCCCAAAATACTATTTTGGAAATGTTGTTTGAAACGGCCGACGGAGCACGGAACTCCAGATGGTATTTCCTGGATGCAATTTTGGAATTTGAAAGTTCCAAGGAGGATAAGACCCCATTTTAGCATCTGGGATGAAGTCCATTTTTTATTTGGAGGTGCGCTTGTACGTTTCGAAAACATGAGCCCGAAATGCTGTTATGGAAATGTTGTTTGAAACGGCCAACGGAGCACGGAACTTTGGATGCAATTTTGGAATTTGAAAGTTCTAGGGAGGATAAGACCCCATTTTAGCATCTGGATCGAAGTCCATTTTTTATTTGGAGGTGCACTTGTACGTTCCAGAAACATGAGCCCGGAATGCTGTTATGGAAATGTTGTTTGAAATGACCGACGAAGCACAAAACTCCGGATGGTATTTCCTGGCTGCAATTTTAGAATTTGAAAGTTCTAGGGAGGATAAGACCCCATTTTAGCATCTAGGTTGAAGTTCGTTTTTGATTTGGAGGTGCACTTGTACGTTTCAGAAACATGAGCCCGAAATGTTGTTCTGGAAATGCTGTTTGAAATGGCCGACGGAGCACGGAACTCCGGATGGTATTTCCCGAATGAATTTTGGAATTTGAAAGTTTCAGGGAGGATAAGACCCCATTTTAGCATCTGGGTCGAAGTCCGTTTTTATTTGGAGGTGCGCTTGTACATTCCGGAAACATAAGCCTGAAATGTTGTTTGAAATGACCGACGAAGCACGGAACTGCGGATGGTATTTTTCGCCTACAATTTTGGAATTTGAAAGTTTCAGGGAGGATAAGACCCCATTTTAGCATCTGGGTTGAAGTCCATTTTTTATTTGGAGGCCATTTCAACCACCATTTAGGCGTTCGGGCTTCAGCTGCAGGAAGGTTGTTTAGAACGGCGCAGGGAGGACAACACTCTGAGAGTCAAGTTTTAGAGTCCAGGAAGATGGTTAGGCTTAGCCAATTGAAACAAAAAAACTGGAATGGAAACTTGAGAGGGGAATTCTAGAGGATCGGGCCCGAAAGGTGCCACAGACATCAAAAAGGTTGATAGACAAGGGGAACCTGAAATGGCTAAGATTTAGCATTTTTTCAAGGGGAAAAATTTGGTCAACCTAAAATGTGATGTTTGAGAATGTGTTGACCAAATAGGACACCACAATGAGGGGCACACAAAACGATACAGGAGCAAAGAAGCCCGTCGAGAGCGAAAAAAGAGGGTCCCTACCTACGGCGGGCCGTGTGTGCAAAATATGCACAACAACCACCTTATACAACAAGAGATGTTTCATTGTGGTCTTGTTTGGATGGTCTCACCATGTGTGTGTGGCCTAACACCATCAAGCCATTGAGGGTGAGGTATGGATTATGTGAGATGGATATTGGCTCTTGGCTCATGGATTACGTATCATGGATTAGTATGTTGCTTTTCAGCGTCCAAATGGACCCTTGTGTAGCCTTGTGTTGTGCACTTCCCAGTGATGTGATTGTGTATGTATGTGTTAGATGTATATTTCTTACATTTTGTTGTATATTGATGTAAAATATGGAAAACCATGCTATCTTAAATGTGAGTGTATTGTGATTTTGTGGTATTAAATAAGGTTTTGATGAGGGTTTTCAAGTATGTTTATTAAAATTAAAATTATGGTCAAGATCTTAATAATGAGCACATTTATGTTTTAACATTATGACATCCTTTACTTTATTATATATTAGCACAATTAATATATAATTTATATTTTATATAATAAAAAAAAATTATGAATAATATAATTATATTACTTTTATTATTATATATTATATTCTTTAACAAAACTATTAAATACATATATAAATTATTATAATTATTATATTTTTATATAATATAAAATATAATTAATGTATTATATATATAAAAAATATTATAATTGATAATTATTAATTATTAATTATTATATAATATAAAATATAATTAATGTATTATATATATTTTATATAGTATATTACATGTTATATCATATTATTATGTATAATAGTATGTATAGGTTATATTATTATTATATATTATATTCTATAATATAAATATGAAATTATTATAATTAATAATTAATATATTTTTATATAGAACAAATCAAATTAATATATAAAAAATATGATAGTTTAATTGATCTTTGGCGAGATTAAGAAAAATAAAAAGAGAGAGGGGGAGACAATTATATATAGAGAGATATATACTAGCAACATGTAAAAGAGGTTGAAGGATTACGTGGATAGAAAACTATATGTATATTTATATGTTAGAGAGTATATGCTATGTCAACCCTCAACCCTCTACCCTCTACCGAATACCTTAAACCCTCAACCTAAACCCTCAACCCTCAACCCTCAACCCTCAAACCCTCTACCATCTACCCTCAACCCTCAACCCAATACCCTCTACCCTCAACCCTAAACCCTCAACCCTATAGGTCCTCGACCCTATACCCTAAACCCTCAACCCTATAGGTCCTCGACCCTATACCCTCAATTCTCAACCTACCCTATACATTGGATCATCAACCCTCATCTCTTTATGCCCTTCCCTCCTCTTCTTTCCTTCTCTCTATCTCACTTATCTCTCCATCTCTCCATCCCTCCATCCCCCCCTCTACACCCTAATCCCTCAACCATATAACCTTAACCCTTAAACCATTAAACCTTCAATTGTCAACCCTTAATCCCTCAACCCTCAACCCTAAAACTCTAATCCCTCGACCCTCAAACCTTAAACCCTAATCCTTCAACCCTTAAACCCTCAACCCTCAACTGTCTACACTATACATTAAACCATGAACCTTCAATTCTCAACCATCTACCCTATATATTGGATCCTCAACCATAATCCCTCAACCCTATACCCTAAAACCTATATACTCAACCCTATACCCTTAACCCTCAACACTAATCCCTCAACCCTAAACACTTTAACCATAAACCTCATCCCTCAACTCTTAAACCCTCAACCCTTAATCCCTCAACCCTTAAATGCTTAAACCCCCAACCCTGTACATTAAACCCTCTACCTTATACATTGGAACCTCAACCCTATACCCTCTACACTATACACTATACATTAAACCCTAAACCCTCAATTCTCAACCATCTACCCTATACATTGGATCCTCAACCATAATCCCTTAACCCTATACCCTAAAACCTATATACTCAACCCTATACCCTCAATCCTCAACACTAATCCCTGAACCCTGAACCCTTAAACCCTAAACCTTATCCCTCAACTCTTAAACCCTTAAACCCTCAACCCTTAACCCCTCAATGTAAACGCTTAAATCCTCAACCCTCTACCCTATACATTGGAACCTCAACCCTAATCCTCAACCCCTATCCCTCTCTCTCTCTCTCTCTCTCTCTCTCTCTCTCTCTCTCTCTCTGTGTGTCTAAACCTTTAAACTCTTTTACCCTAATCCCTCAACTCTTAAACCCTTAAACCCTCCACCCTAAACCCTCAACCCTCTACCCTCTACTCAATACCCTAAACCCTAAACCCTCAACCCTAATCCTTCAAACCTAAGCCCTCAACCCTTAAACCCTCAACCCTCAAACCTAAGCCCTCAACCCTTAAACCCTATACCCTAAACCCTCAACCCTCAACCCGTAATCCCTAAACACTTAATCCCTCAACCCTAATCCCTAAACCCTCAACCCTTAAACCCTAAAACCTCATCCCTTACTCTCTCAAACCTAATCCCTCAACCCTCAACCCTTAATCCCTCGACTCTTAAACCCTAAACCCTCAACCCTCATCCCTAAACCCTCAACTATCAACTCTTAATCCCTCAACACTAATCTCTCAACTGTAAACCCTTAAACCCTCTACCCTCTACCCTCTACAATATACATTAAACCCCGAACCCTCAATTCTCAACCATCTACCCTATACATTGGATCCTCAGCCATATACCCTAAAACCTATATACTCAACCCTATACCCTATACCCTCAACCCTCAACCCTAATACCTCAACCCTAAACCCTTAAACCCAAAACCCTTAAACCATAAACCTCACCCCTCAACTCTTAAACCCTCAACCTTAAATGCTTAAACCCTCAACCCTCTACCCAATACATTGGAATCTCTACCCTAATCCCTCAACCCTATACCCTCAACCCCTATCCCTCTCTCTTTATCTATCCATCTCACCTCTCTCCTACCCTCTCTAATTGTCTCTATCTACCCTCTCTCTCTTCCTACATACCTCTCGCTCAATCAATCCCTGCCACTCTCTCTCTCTCTCTCTCACTCCCTCTATCTCTCTCCCACTCCCTCTCTCTCTCTATCTCCCTCCCATTCCCTCTCCATAACTCCCTCTCTCTCCCACTCCCTTTCTCTCTCTATCTCCCTCCCATTCCCTCTCCATCACTCCCTCTCTCTCCCACTCCCTCCCTCTCGCACTCCCTCTCTCTCCCTCTCTCTCAGATCTCTCCCTCTAGCACCCTACCTAGGTAACTCTCTCTCTCTCTCTCTCTCTCTCTCTCTCTCTCTCTCTCTCTCTCTCTCTCTATCTCTCTCTATCCTCCCAACCTACCTAGATAAGTGTGTCTCACTCCAACCCCTTCTCTCACACTCTTTCGCATTCCTCTCTCTCCTATCTCTTAAGTCTTTCCCTCCCACCCCTCACACACTCAAGTCTCTCCCTTTGCACCCTACATAACTCTCTTTCTCTCCTCCCCCCCTCTTTCTCTCTCTCTCTCGCTTCTCTCTCCCATCTGTCTCTACCCATAACTCTCACTCTCCCTCTCTCTCAATTCTCTCTCTCCCTCTATCCCTCCCACCCTACCTAGCTAAGTCCCTCTTACTCCAACCCCTTCTCTCCCACTCCCTCTCTCTTAGGTCTCTCCCTTCCACCCCCTCTCCCTCTCTTAGGTCTCTCTCTCTCTCTTAGGTCTCTCCCTCCCTCTCTTAGGCCACTTAAGACCCCCTTTTGGCCCCCCATATTTTTTCACTTACCCAATAATCCCATGTTTCATAGGATAGCTAATTTTATACTTAGCTAAAGGTGTTATCCTCATGAAAATAATAACACTCAATTTGAATCGAAGATAAGGGTAAACCTACATGAGTGTGTTAGATAAATCAAATGACATAACCTATTTTTTGAAGTCTATTCTCTTCTCTCGGGTGATACTCTCCCTCTCCCTCTATAGGACAAGATAATAGTCCTCCATTTCACTTAGAAATCACTCAATTAGTTAGTCGCTATAATTCATAATATTGATTAAATATCGTATAATCATCAAAATTCAAATAGATTTCATTACATATAAAATTTTGAACATCATAATGTTAACTAACATAATATTGCCATCTAGTATTATAATGCATTTTTAACATCACAATTAAAAGTAACTTAGTAAAACAAAAAAAGGGTGTAACACCTAATATTTCCACCTATCAAGTCATGTATCTATAATTTTTTCATGTTTCCATATTACAAGATTATGTTCATGATGCATCTCACATTTTTTATTGGAATTCCCTAAAGGTGGATTTGGATGCCCAATTGGCATTCAAGCCTATTTGCATTTTGGCTCATTAGACATAGACCCTTTGAGGAAGAGAACTATACCAAGTAAGGGTTCAATGAGATAGATATGATGTGGTTGATGCTTCTTGGGAGACCACTACATACACGAGGAAATTTTGTCATCATATTTTGAGTACTTTCTGGATGAAGACCAACCCTAAGGGGGAGGGTGTAAGGCCCACCACCTAGTGGTCGATTTATCTATCTATTTATTGACCATTTTGTCATATTGTCGAGATAATCATGTCATGTTGTTTTTTTTATGGAATATTGGTCTTGAGTATCTACTTATGCATTTCACATATTTATGTCCATACATGGTTATATTGATAATAGTTTGATGGCATGATCTATATGGTTAGTTTTAGATATTTTTTTAATAAACAAATTTGCATGATTTAATTTTATAAATTAGAGGTTGACGTGTTTGTATGTTAGATAATCTATATTACCTAGCTTATTAATAATTTAATCTTTGAATGCTAATTTTATTATAAATGCAACTATGCCTAAATATGTTAGTTAGATATGATGTATGCGATTTTATACATGTTGGTGTTTCTTTGCTTTTTCTATAAAATTATCATGTCCGACTAATGCTTGAAATTGAGTGTGTATGTCCTCTTGGCCAATGGGATTAGGGAGATGAAAAAGTGACTTATTGTGTTAAGCCACTTAATTCAACATAGCCTATTTAAAGAGGCTAAGATATTTTGTTTTGCATTTTTTTTCTAGTTGTGAAGTATGATGTGCATATTGTAAAGTCCTTATTATGTGATGTTTGTGTGAGGTAAATGTTGAGATGTGAAATTTAGGTTTCTAGTGTGGATTAAATATTTATTCCAAGTTTATATTAATTTGATGTGTCATTCGAAAGCCATAAAGTTAAACTTATGTGATTCTTGACCTGTTTTCTACCACTATTTGCAAAGTTGACGAGTTTCGACCATGTGGTGAAATTAGGTAGTGAAGCATACGTGAGTGTGACATAAGTATTGATCTTGGGAAAAGAAGTGGTCTCATTGGAATTTCTCACACATGTGTGAGAAATATAGTTATGGTTTGTAGGATATCACTTATAGTGTATGTGACAAGTGGCACCTTCACAATGAGAGATGAGAATTTTGAGAATTATATATAGTTCTCAAATTAGGATAGAATAGCACTTTTTAGCTATTCATTATTGATGTTCATGTCTTAGAATTTTGATTTGTGAATGAAAAACTAAAGAGAGAGAAGATTACTTTGAGAGAAAAATCTACAAGGGGACTATTATATTGACCTACACCAACCTTTGTCAAGTGGTGAAGCTAATTAAAGGTATGACTCTTGTCTTGTTTACTCCAACACATTTAAAAGTGTTCAATGTATGTGTCTTTAATTCAAATTAATGAGTTATTGTAGTTATTGTTGTTGATTTATTTGTGTATGCATGTTCTTACTCATCCCATTGCGAGTTACTAAGTTTGGGTAGTTTAAGAAGGATCTCATATAGGGAGGAGAGAACTTCATATATTTGGGTTGAGTGAGTTTGAGGCATTGTGAGAAGGATTTTTTCTCAATAAGAGTACCCTTGTGTTTCTTTGGTGATATATGTATGTGCAATTTTGTGTCGAGGAAGTGATAATTTTGTTGCTGGTTTATGATGTTAGAATTGGTGGAATTATGGAGGTTTTATTATTTTGATTAAGGGTAAAATACGAGTTTTGATGGGGCTCGAAACCTAGAAAAAAGAAAGGCAAGTTGCAATTAAATACATCATAAACCATCAACAACCCCACAACAACCACTAAAGATAGATCAAGACTACACACATTGCATCTAACAGACAAGCAAGGGCTAGAGACCCTTTAACAACCTGATTTTAACCAGGACCAATAACCCTTTTAGATACAACATAATCCACCCGCATCTACTAGGCATCAACAAATCAACCGCTCATGGAAGACACCCCAGAGCCAAGAAAGATAATCTGCATGATGGTGTAAGACACCATTAGACCCCTAATCACAAACAATAGTAACCACCTGAAATAGTTAGGCATCCAAGTAGCCAATCTGCCACAAACCATCTGCTCATCAACCAGAACTGAGTCCAGACAAACAAAGTACTTGTTCACCTCCCTACAATACCATCCCACTCGATCAACCATCCCAACATCCACCTCTAAAGGATAGGGCTCCCCTCTGGCAGAGAGAAAGAAAAGGAGCACCTTCCCACCAAAATCGTTGCACTCTTGCCCATCAAAGCACCACCTCAACAGGACAACTACCACCTTAACCTCAATAGAAGAGGGTTCCACCTCAAAAGGAACAATCTCCCTCTCTATAGGAGACTTAAGCTGAAAAACCTAGCAACAACTAAATTCAGTAAGAAGGGCAACCACATCCTCCTTAAGCATCATGAGCCACAAAAACTGACAAGAAGGAACAAGACACATAAAAAAAAAAGACTGGGCCAATGGAGAAAACCCAACCATCAGCAAACCCGCATTAGTCGACCCACAAAGCATAAAAACAACATGAATCTTCCACCAGAGCCCCAAGACAACCATCGTTAGAGAACAACTTCCCAACATAATGATAAACTTCACCAACTCAGGGGGGTTCACAACCAAAAGGCCAAACAAAAAAATTTGTAATCCCAGACAAAGGGGGAGCAAAAACAATTGCCAAAAATCCACCACAACATCAAACAACAGGAAACTCAGCTGGGTAAACAAAACCAAGATGAGAAACCCAGACAAAAACTCCTCCTTAGACCAAGAGGAGGCAACACAAAACTTCAAAAAGAAGTAAAGGCCAAAAGGCCACCAGAGACCCACACCCAAAGAGAGCATCAACAAACAAGCCCCAAAAGAGAAAGAGGAGCCCAGACAAGAAGGAAACATGAAGAAGGCCAAACAATAAAACCATCTAGCTACCCTAACACGCCGGTTAGAGTCACAAATAGGTAGTAACTCCACATAACCATCCTAAAGCAGACACCACCACTCCTCGAGAGGGATACCAGAAGCCAAAACTCTCCAAGTGCAAGAACCCCCAAAAGGGGCTGAGGGACACCAAGAGGCCCTAAGTAGGAGAACAAACCAACATGAAAATCACCCAAGCCTTCCTATTATGTGGAATAGGAACAAGAAAAGGCCCATCCTTCCACCAAACCACCTTAGAGAACCCTGAGCACACACCCACCAACTGCAAGGAAAGCAACACAAACAAAACACCAGGTAAAAAGGGTAAGAGGGAAGAACAACCTCCACCCACACCAAGAGCCACAACACTCAACAACATCAGCCACCCAACAAGCTGCAGGCATAAGCGAAAGACACCCAAGAGGAGGCCAGAAACATAATAGACAAGCGAGAGGAACCACCAAGCCTTCCTATTACGCTGAATAGGAACATAGATCTGTCCATTATGCACCCAACAGTCCTCAAAGAGGCCAAAGCTCTCCCACAACAAAGTAGGAAGCCTCGTAGAAGGATAAGAGTGCAAAAAACCACGCCATCTCATAACAACGCCAACGAGAAAAACAAGGGCAGGCAAAAAACCTAACCACCTCCAAAATCCATTCACCATAGACCAAGAGGGAAGGCACCTCACCCAGATTAGAAATAAGCAGCTCACCCTCCCGTCAGCACCACACCCCAAAACAAAAACAACGAGCCAAAAGTCACCAGCAGCAACCCCCAAAGACTTCTCAGATGGAAAAAAACTTCACAGCCGCAACCACCAAAGATTTCTCAAATGACAAAAAACCCTCATCAGGGTCTCCATCATCATTGACACCTCCTGCAGCTTCTCCATCGCAGGTTTGAAACCCCCCTCTCGCGCGCGCCTTCTCCATCCTTCTATGGAGGTTTTATTGTTATTGAGATACAAATAGTATTTTATACTTCTCACAAGTGTGTTCCTCACTCCCCCTCTGTGATGTTCTTGTAAGAACCCTTGTGTAAGTATTTTCCTTTTGGTTATTGGGTTTTGTGTGGAGAAAACCTTGTTGTGTTACATTGTGTGTTGTAAGTGTGACAATTTTTTTGTGTTGTTGTTGTAACCACCTAGCAAAAATAGTCACCTCCCTAAGCTTGGGGGTGGACAACCCTACCATCCTAAGTCTAGGAGGTGAGCTTTCATTGGTCTTGTAGGAGAATTTATCCTACAACTATCCTCTCTTTGTTACCAATTGTGAGATATTGTTGGGTGATATTACTTTTGTTAACAGTTGTGAGAGTTTTTGGGATGATACTACCTATGAATTCTATGAATAATTTAATTATAAATGTAAGATATAAAGTTAAAAAAGAAAAATTCATGTACTCTACTAAAAAATACATACATACATACATATATATATATAATATATAAATTTTAACATTCATTGAATAGAAAAGAAAGGAGAAAAAATTATACATTGTCATGATGCAAAGGATTAAATACATTACGTGTCTTGCTTAGTATTCCCTTCTATATTCTCTTGCTACTAGAAATGTTTTTGAAAATATGTATGGGAATTACATTCTAGTAGGACTCCAAGGTATGTGACATGACATATTTTGAAAGAAGTTTGTTTAAACTATTATGGCTTATGTCAACCTCACCCTCCTAATGATTACATAGAAGTGGAATGATGCATGTACATAGAACAAGTATTGAATTTCATGGTGTTAGTATTCCTTGCATTTGGTCAACATAAGTTAAAATTATTAATAATAAAAAAGGAAAACCAGAGTAGTATGCATCGTATTCTTTTTCTTATTTTTGAATGATGACTAGTTAAAGTAAACAAAAAATTTAGATTGCTCCTTACCATATAATATCATTTTGATTTTATGTGATAAAGAAGAATAAAGATAAAGAAAAGAGTGAAATGATGATGTTTAATAAATATATTTTATTGTTTTACTATCTCTAAGAAAATATTCTTATAGCTTTTCTAGAAAAGATAAGTATAAATGAAAAATATTCTTTAACTAAAAGAGAAAACTAAGAATTTGAGTTGCATTACATATTATTAAGTTTCCTCTACCCAAAAAATATATCTCTACACCTTTCCCTTGTTTCAAATTAACTCATGAAGAAGGGTTGGTTAAATAGTGTGGATTAACTTAAGAAGAGGGTGTATTCTTGATTCAAGAGCATCCAAGTGAAAACTAAGAAGTTGAGTTGCATTACATATTATTAAGTTTCCTCTACCCAAAAAATATATCTCTACACCTTTCCCTTGTTTCAACTTAACTCGTGAAGAAGGACTAGATAAATAGTGTGGATTAACTTAAGAAGAGGGTATATTCTTGATTCAAGAGCATCCAAGTGAATGGGTAATCTACATCACCCAAAAAATAATCAGTTTGATTTTTGTTGCTTTGGTTTGTTTCATATTTAGAGGGAAGTTTAATTTGAATCATCGGAGGAGGTTGAGTAGAGTGACATTATTGTCATTTCATTTGACAAAATGCCATGTTTTAATAAATATTTCAAGTTTTGGTTTTTTGTTATGGAATTCATTGGATTCAACTTGCATTTGGTTTCATTGAATATCATTTAATATCATTGAAGACAATGCATTTAAAACATTAAGAATACCATCAATTTATCAGTACTAAAAAGAAACGAAAAAAGACAAGAATGTGAAGAGGCCATGAAGAAGTAGAAGAGGTAGTGAAGGAAGAAGTCTATGTAGCTAGAGGTAGGGAGGTTCCAAGAAAAGTCAAGGCTTTATAAATTTAAAACAAGTTAGTGCCAAAACAAGAAAAAAATAAGGGGTTGCAATTAAATATAAAGGAAAAGAAAAAGACCACACACAATATTTAGAAGATAAATGAAGACAAAAATGAATGACCAGGAGTCACACATGTTAGGGGAATTGAAAACTGAATCAAATATATGCAAAGAAAAATAAAAGAAAAGTTCTAAGTGGGAAAGAGTAGTAAGCCGCTAGGAAAAGAAGACATTAAGTGCATAGAGGAGGTCACACCACAAGGAGGATTAGAAATAAATAGAACAAAGATTGGAAGAAGTGCTATGCAGGGAAGAAATATGTATGCATGGAAGAATATGAAGGGTACTGTGAATCAAGAAATCCATAGATAAATACTGCATATGAACATTTCAAACCATTGAGGTAAATATTGTTTGAGTTGATCTGCATCAAACTTCTTCTCGATTGAAAAGGCCAACTACCTCCATCTCTTCATGTATTTTTAACTATTGTAAATATGCCTTCCAAAACAATTTTATGTAAAAAGATTAGAGAACTAATGTTTCAAAACACCATTGTAAATATTTGTTGAATTGCTCCGAGTCTCACTTCTACTAGACCAGAAGGACCAACTATCTAGATCTATTCTTGCCTATTTAAACATATCAAACATCAAGAAATAATGCTTCAGGAAGAACTACATAGAAAAACCTCCAAGGATCAACATTTCAAATCGCTACTGTAAATATTATATGCATTGCTTTGTGTTTAGGGTTTCTTTAGCAAGGTAATTGGGTTAGATTTTTCAAACACAAAGGACTAGATGACTTACCATCACTACAAGACACTACTATCATGTCTCAAAATCCTCTGCGTCATATGCATTTTGTTATATAGATTGGTATTAATGATAAATTGATGTTGAGAAAGTGATCATATTAATGAAACTTGAAATTTATATATTAATGCCCACTAGTAACAAAAAGGGGCTAAAACAAATATAGGTACACCATTGCTATAACAAATCTTTTCAAGAAACCATGCATGTAGACACTTAATTGTTTTTTTATTTTATTTTTTAATAGTCACCCCATGCAACACATAATGCAATGTAGATAAAATACTCTTTCATGGTATAATGCAACAATACCAGTAGAAGTACTTATTACATAACATTTCTACACTTTTTGCTTAGAAAATTCGGCTAGACATTAGAAATGAAAGCATATTCAAGCCACTAAACATCAGTCCAATAAGATCATTCAATACAAAAACTAAACTAAGAATCCATTAAAACTAACATATTAAATCATGAAATCCTCAAAGGGACCTATTCTAATCCATTTAAACTTATCCTATTAGGGGAGTGGTGTCACATTGATGTGGAATGGCAACCCTTTCCCAATTCCATGGATAATGAGCTTGTTTCAATCAATTTTATTGAAGAAAACTGATGAAACCGTTGTGAGATGTGTAGAAAAACATGATTTAAAGTTAAATTAATATGATGCGAGCTATTTTAACATGATTTATGCTAAGATGATCGATATGGGTGTATGCAAAGCTAATCTAAATGGAGTTGAAGCTAAAAGGATTAAAAACCCTAATTATAAAATATGCTAGATGAATGCAACTAAGTTACTATGGAAGCCATTAATGGAAGCTAAGCTAATGATGGAAGAAAATTAAGCTAAGAAGATGCTAAATATGAGTGCAAGTGAAAGTGATTTTAACAACATAAGTTTGCTCTTAAAAGATGGATCCCTATTCAATAGATGCAAGCTCTATTTATATAATGGACAAAATAAAACTGATGATCAAGATTGAAAGACTCAATCAATGGTCAGAATGGAAGGAAGATGGAGGCATGGATCATGGATTCCCATCAAGGGTTAAGGATGAAAGATGATATTGAATCAAGGGCTTACATTCATCCAAAGAAACACACTTTCAAAACTTTCATAAGAAGCTTTGTTGAAAGTTTGTTTCAAAAAAGAATATTCCTTTTTTCAAATGAGTGCAAAGGAAAAAAATATTCTATGAGAATACCCCTTTTTGGAGAAAAATTATCATTTAGTTAATTAAAACCAAATTTTAATGTGCAAAGGAGAAGGAATATTCCATGAGAATATTCCCTTTTTGAAGGAATGTGCAAAGGAGGAATATTCCCTTGCAAGTGGGAGGATTAGAATTAATTAGTAATTTGATAATTAAAATAAAGTTTCAATTATGCAAATTAAGAGAATTTAGGATATCCATTAAATAATTAACTGATATAATGAAAAAGGGTCAAAATGACATTTAATTAAATAATTAAGACTATTTAATTTAAATGAGAGGATTTAAGGTGTTAAAATTGCATATTTTGATTTATCCAATTTAATAGGATGAAAGATTAGCATGAAAGGGGGAGGAATTAACCTAATTAGATTAATCAGATTAATAAATGAAAATGATGCAATTAATTAAATAGCTAGGCTAACTTAATCAATTAAGTGAAATAAGGATGAGTTTTATGATGAAATGGTGTTATTATATCAAATGTGAGTGCATGATGTCATTCAAGACATTTCTAAGTGTCTACATTACACCCTCTTTGAAGTGAGGTACTTGTTACATTGGTTCAAAGATTAATGTTGATGACGATGCAAAAATGAATATCCATGATCTCTTTGAGATGATAGCCAAGCTAAAGTTGATTGATCTTATTGATAACATTGTTGAGGATTCACAATAATGCAAGGATAGTGTTGAATAACACGAGGATTGGTAGGGAAAGATATATCCCAATGATAGTTGATTTGATAAATTGATCAAGATTTGCTAGCAAGGTTAGGAATAAAATTTGTAGAATGATTTGATATCAATATGATCGAAAGATGGTTGGTTGGTCCCTTGAGAGATCGACTAGAGAAAAAGGTGTTCCAATTGGGCTCACGATAGGTGAAAATCAAACTTATGCTTTAGATGCTTGAGATTTTAGGTTGCTTTTGAATCTACGAGATGTAAATTTTTAGATTTTTTGAGCTGAAGATGATATAGATGCCTCACTATGCCCCAACATAAGAGGGATTGTTGGTAAAGAGGATGAAAATTGATTCTTGGAAAGCTCAGATGTTGATGTAGACAGATTTCATGATGTATAGACATTCGTCAACTATGGTTAGCCTCATGTATATTTTGATATATCACACAGATTTGATGTTTTGATAGAAATGTTAGTAAAGATAGAAGAATAAGAAGAATAAGATGGATGGATTAACCATTATTTTGAGATTGATTTAGAATTCCAACAAGTCCACGAGTCTTCAAGACTTTATTAGATAGGTGATGAGATGGATGATTTTGCTCATATCTTGAGATTGATTTTTTTTGTCATTCCTTATGTTTGATATAACACATAGACATGATCCATCATGGTATTGAGAACCAGGACAATTTTGTATCTAGTGTAATGGACTTTGACTCTGCAAACAAATAGGATAGTTCTTGTTCACACCTTGACATACAAAAACCTCGTTGGAATGTAGTTTAGAAGTTTAGAATATATTGAACCAAAACATACACAATAGTCAGCAATCTACTCCAAACAACCTCCCTACACACAACTAAGCAAGTATGCATCAAGATTACTTTACAAAAATACCCACAAGCACAATAAATGAAAGATAATGATCGATTCCCCATTCCTTTCTCTCTAAATCATTGAGACATTATCGAGAGGTCCTTGGAATGGGTCATTAAGATAAATCATAAGAAAAGATCAAAAGAAAACAATCAGTGTTATCTATATCTTGTCATTTCAACGTAGCTAAGGTGATTTCTGATACTAATGTCCATTGCAAGAAGGATTCATCCTAGGACATGTTGATCATGTGTTTTGATTAAGATGAGGTGTGTGATAAGTCGTTGATACAAACTTCACTGACTCGTTTACCTATGATCTAGACTTTAGATTTTGACACTTAGGTTCTCTCTTTACGACTTGTTATACTTGCTTTCTACTTGTTTTGTCAAAGGTTGGAGATGATGATCGATTTATTATGGATGAAGGTTTATTGCGGTGAAAATGAAATGGGATTGATGGTTTTGGAATTTTCTGAATATTTCAATGTTTTTTTCATCCTAGGACATGTTGATCATGTGTTTTGATTAGGACGAGGTGTGTGATAAGCTATTGATACAAATTTCACTAACTCATTTACCTATGATCTAGACTTTAGATTTTGACACTTAGGTTCTCTCTTTATGACTTGTTATACTTGCTTTCTACTTATTTTGTCAAATGTTGAAGATGACGATCAATTTATTATGGATGAAGGTTTATTGCGGTGAAAACGAAATGGGATTGATGGTTTTGAATTTTTTTGAATATTTCAATGTTTTTGGTATATTGAAAATGTTTTGAGGCTGTTTTGGTATTTTAGAGTTTTTATGTGAATGTTTTGGTTTTCAATTATTTGAGGTTGTTTAGGGTTTTCAAGTTTTTTCAATGTTTTTGTTTTTTTGAGTTTTCCAATGTTTTTGCGTTTTCTAAGTTTTCAAATGTTTTTGCATTTTCTAAGTTTTCAAATGTTTTTGCATTTTCCAAGTTTCGACCAAAAACCTAACCTAAAAGACTATCCTAGGGGCTGATCAAAGATTAGCCTTGCCTACATTATACGCGTAGAAGCCTCGTAGTTCGATAGACTTGACTTATTCTCAATGAAATCTTAACAAATGATGGAATGCCAATTTATTATGACAGAATCTTAAAGACTGACCTAGGGTGTCTTAGGGGCACATCATTGATGGCCTTGCCTACGTTCAAGCTCAGAGACTCGTAGTTCAACATAAGTGCAAATTCTAGTTACATTTGGCTAGATTAAATAATTAATAATAAGTGCTAAATAATGGAATGAAATAAATTTAGACAAATCTAGATTTTTTCTTTAAAGAAAGTAAGTATTATTTGATTATTAAATATTTGAATACAAATTTAAAATATAAAGCAATGCAAATGAAAAAAAGTTGCCATCAAATTGACAAAAAATACTTGCAAATGAAAATAAAATATTCCCATCTAGTTGTCCAATCAATGTTTATCTAGCTTTTATGTGACAAGTGAGATTTTGGAGGCTTTTAACTGATATTTTATAGGATTTTACCATTAAATGGCAGTTGGTGTACCATTATATATTTTGGTTTACCTATTTGTAAACATAGGTCGCACTCAATTTAGAAACTTCTATATCACAGTCTCATCACATGTTAGGTTTACTTTTGAACTTGGTCATAAGATAAAATCTAGATCACAAATTTGAGTGAAGTGCATTATAAGTCACTCAAATGTATCATGTATTTTTTAATAGGTAAGTTTATTATTCTGTTAATCAAAATAAACAAACTAATAAAGTATGAAACAAAATTCAGAAGGAAAAATGATAGTTTGAAAACAAATCATCAATCTTAAGTTAAGATTGTATTTAATAATTGTATATATAAAAAATACTATTCTATACATAAGATATTGTAAATTAAGTTGTATATTTTATGCACATATAAAATTGTACTCTCTAACATATTAATCTATATATAATACTATATAAATATATTATTAATATTAATATATAATATTTTACTTTTATAATTAATATAAATTAATGTTTTATTTTTTATTTATTTATATAAATTATTTAAAAATAGATAAACTAAGTTACAATCACATAACCGTTACACCTCCTTTCAATATTCCATTCATTAGCGCTCACGGAACATCAAAATTGAAGAGCAGATTGGAATTTCATTTTCCCGCCCATTAATGCTTGAAATTTCAGTCTCATCCTTCTGATAACTGGTTCGTTCGGTCAAACAAGTGGCAGTGAAGCAACTTCATTTCAATGCCGTTGGCGGGTTACTGGCTTTTCATTGATTGTGCAGAAAAAGAAAGAGATAAACAACTCTCCTCCCTCTGATCCGCTAGTTTTTCGTCTATATCTCGAATTCTCCCTCGAATTTAAATAATTGTTCCGGTTCGACGGCTCGAGTCTCGCTGTTTTCGAAGGTAAGAAAACCCTACAAAACTTGTTTCATATCGATTACTCACGTGGTAGAGGAAATAAACATTTTTCTTGATCGTCAAGGCATACGATTGGTTTTCCGTAATGCATGCACAAACTTTTGGCTCTCAGTCTACGTTCCATCTTTGTTTTCTTGCTGCATTGATGGCTGCTTCCACCTCCATTGCAGATGTTGCAACCTCGCTTCCTACCGTCATTTGTTTGTGATGAGCCAGGGGGAAAGTTTACTTCCCTTGAACTTCAATCATATTTGTACTCAAAAAGTGATTCAAGAGGTTGCGTAGAATCATAATAGACAGCTAGAAAATTGTGAAAACCTCAAGAAGTCCAAACCCTAGTATTGCTCATTTCCACAACCAAAAAATGTTAGAATATGTTTATCGATAATAATTTTGATTCCTTTGAATTATCCACATGTTTGTTTTTTAATTATTGCAAGTTTTTTAAATTTAAATATATATCATATTTTTTTGTACTATTATTTTCAGTAGACTGCTTTTTTATATATTAGAGGTTGGTTGTATAAAAGTATAAGAGCCCAATTCTAAAACACAAAAAATATATCTAGAAAGGATTCAAACAACAAAAATATATGTGATTTAAACAAGTGATGCATAGCATTGATTTCCTGTCAATGAATTCTAGCGATGAAGCAATTACCATACGCAAAGGAGATTAAAGAGAAATTCAAACCAAAAGCTTTTAGACAAGCAAAAAAGAAAGATGTTTTGCCAAAGAAGCAGATTAAATATCACATAGCTCAAACTTTAAGGTTTAGAAATGCATTAGAAAACTTAAATCGCAAGCTAATTAAAGTGGCTCAAAGAAATGTTAGATCAACTCATCAAAGCACCAAAACAAAGCTTCAAAGTTAAATTCCCCTTTGCAGCTATTGTATAGCTTTACACTAAATTAATCCATTTGTACCAAGTTCGAGCCAATCCCAGTACAAGGTAGATTCCAAACAAACCCAATAACACATAGTGCAAATTAATAAGTTAATGTAATTGGCATGTTTATCAGGATCCAAAAACTCTAAATATTGTTCATAGTTGTAAGATACATGATGGAAAAAGAATAAGTTATTAAATTGACATATGAGCAAGACAGTAAGATACATTATGGAAAAATAATAAGTTATTAAACTGACATATAGGCAAGACAAAAGCAAGTGCAATAAACTGAAATTTTCATTGTGTACAATATCGTGAGCACCCTGATCAAGTTGACCAAGTTGATGACACAAAATAGACCCATTTTGGCCTCCTATGTAGAATATGCTAGCAGCTACTATTAATGCTGGTATTTTATCTAAGGAGACAAGATTCTCAGATAAATCAAGTTGTATCAGCTTATTGTTACGCTAAATTTCTTTAGAACAATAAGCAGCTAAAGACTTTAATTTGATCAGATATGCAAATCCCGAAGTCGTTATGGCATAAAGTAATAAATTTCCAGCAGTGTTATTCATCTGCATCATACAAACAATACTGTTGAATAAATACAACCAAATAAACAGGACAAATATGATAAAGCAAGAAAAAGGAAAATGGGCAGAAAAGATGTAAATCTATGCCTAAATTTTGAAATTGCCTGCTAAAATCCTCAAAAAATTCAAATAGGGCAAAGCTTTTGTTTATTAAAAACAAAAGATCCTCTTGAACCATCAAATCAACATTACAAACAATTCTCAGTACAGCTGTCATATATGCTCGCAAAGAAGATTGAATATTTATTGGCATCGGGCATGTCTAAACTTTGTAAACTACCTGATGCTTGAAAATAGATACAAATGGAAAACGCGAATCCTGGAAAGTAATGTGCAACCCATATTTTGGAGGTTCCTGCCCAAATGACCATTCCATTAACTCCAACACATTGGGCAAATCTTTGTGCACATCCCTGGTTCGGAAAAGAAGCCCAAGACAATAAGAATCCAGCTAAATATTAAAAGCCTAAAATTCAATTATACAGCCAAAAGCACAGAATCTGAAGCTTCCGAAAAATTCACAGGCTTTTAAATGAAAATATTGGTTGCGAGTTAAAGTTTGTTTTCAGGCATGGGGTGAGGAATGTTTCAATCAACTGTATGTGAGATGCACTGTGGAGAAACTAAGCTAGTCCATTCCTGAAATGACGAATTTATTAACAATAGTTGACAGTTGACACTATGCTTATGCTGCTCAAACATCATTCCAAGCATTATCTTTGTCTTTATTTTACTGTATTTAGAATTTTATGAATTCAATTGAAAGTGGATTATAGCGTCAGGCTTTGTATTGGTGATATTTGTCTATATAGGTTGTAGCTTTCAGAATCCTAGGATTGTGTGTTGTTATGGATCCAATAATTGGTATTCCTTTCAAATTGTGTATGCATCCAGTTGTTGTTCTCTGTTTCAGTCAATACAAGGGTGTGGTTATCATGTTTAGAGTTAGGTGCTTTCATTCATTGAATCTATAAAATCTTATGAGGCAAGAGTTATTACCAGTCTTGTGTTCATACCCAAGGCAAAAAGATAGGCAGATAGTTATTTCTTTTATGTGAAACCCCATATATAGACAGTGTAAAATTTTATAACTATATATTTTATCTATATGTTAGTGTCTAGGGTAGTTTTAGATCTCACGGAGCTTCTCATTGTGATTTGAGAAAAGGTTTTACCTCACATACTGTTCAGGTTTAAATTTTCTCAAAAGAAACAAATTAGAACACTAACCATAATAAAGCCAAAAAATCTTCTGCAATAAGTTGATCTTCCGCATATTAATCAATACGAGAATCATTGGATCTAATAAAATATTTTAACATGGTGGTGAATTTTAATACTAGTCAATTCAAATATGTAGGATTTACTTACAAAGATTCCAACTTGTTTAACTCAATGCCTATTGGAATTTCTGCAGTGATGTTGTTTCTTAGAACCCTGCAACCAGCCCAGTTATGATAAGCCACATACTTGTATAAACATCAGAAATATAAATTATATATATACTCCAAAACAAATAAGGAGTCAAAGAAAAATTCTTCCATTTATAATTCTTTCAGATTGTTCAGAGACAATATGAAGGTCAAAGAAGAACCACCTTGAGTTATCTCACTTATCTTCCTGTGAATGTCTGAAGTGTAAATACGATTGAAATTGCATCACTAATCAGCATATATGCAGAGACATTCAATGAAACGAAACTAAAAAGTTAAATTTGTTAGGTGCAAACAGAGATTTAATGATTCAAAATACATAAGTTTTCAACAGAGATAGGTACCATGCTGGCAGTTCTTGTAGTCCTTTTTTTTAAACAAAACCATGAGAACAATACACGTTCTTACATGTATATTATTAGTTTTAATTTTGAAAGAGTTGAAGGAATTAGTCCATTCATAGAAGTTCCTTGAAGCATTCTGTAAGAAAATCATTTCACCCCAGCCTTCTCAGAGTGATCCACTATGGTAAATTTTACACAAATGAGAGAAACATTACTCTCAGATTACTATGCTGTTTGATTGGATTTATCTTCCCATTAAGGAGGAGAATAGGATCTAATATCTAACACTAGCTTGAAATTCATAGAGGAGGTAGGTTATCTCACAATGTTTCTAGCGAGTCCAAGTTTCCAAGAAAATCTGGTATTTTACCAGTAAAATTGTTGCTAGATGCCAAACTGTATCAGCCATGAAAAGCATACAGATATAATTAAGCTATTTCTGTGTTTGATAATATTTTAATTTTATAATATCCTAGTAGTGTAGAAATATGTATCAAAGAGAATAGCTACTTACAATCCTTTCAGACTCACTAATTTGGAAAATGTTGGAGGTATTTCTCCAATGAACTGATTAGAATATATATACCTGTGTAAGAAAGGATAACAATAATTGTCTGAAGTGAATTTATGTCATCCCTTTAAGCCAAAAATTCCAAAACTTGACAGAAAACAATCTAACTCTCAACAGTGATATTCACAAAAAAATGAGCGGATAGACTATTTGTGGGAATTGCTAGGTTCCTTCCAAAATTTGATAGATACATACAGCTTCTCTGGTTTTTTCAAGTCTCCAATCTCCAGTGGGAGTGTACCAGAAAGATGGTTGGAGTGAATGCTCCTGAATAGCATACACAATGTCATCATAAAAAAATCACAATTCAAAGGAGTTGGAGTAAGCATAACTATCGTCTGCTTATTTGAAAAAAGTTTCAAATGAGTGTCTGACTGAGTGAGTGAGAGAGAGTGTGTGCGTGTGAGAGAGAGAGAACTTCAAAATATTTATAATTTTATTGTAAATATAGAATGCACAGCATGTGAAAATGATATGTTACTATTAGTAAATTCAGCTAGCACATACTAATCTGTGAACTTGTTATACATCACCTAATTCTATTCTCAGCTGTTTTTCTTTCCCCAAGGGTTTTCTTAACAACAACATTAATTTGGGTAGAAAATTGAATATCAAAAGTTCATTATATAAGCAATACCTGTGCAAAGAGTCAACATGGTGACTCTGGCAAGAAGAACATGAATGTTAACAGTAAGAAGGCAGGTAAAGCTGCAACACCCAGCATCCAACACCATGTCCCAGGTACCTACAAAAATATATTAACATTAGGTGAAAAAAGCGAAATGTTGATTGCAGAATATTTTACTTTAACTAATCATTTATAGCTGTAATATATACAAACCAAGAACTTCTTGATTAAAAAAAAATTATAATCAGCACACTTATCTCTGGGACATACAGCATGCAAAAATTAGCAGTTCCTTTTGGACAAAAGCCCAAAGAGATGGAGCAAATTTATGTAAAGAAATATGTTGAAAGCAATGGCTTCAGTAAATTCTAAAACACAATAGGTAGTGGTATGTAAAGAGATAATGAAATTGTAAAATTATGGTGCACTTCCGTCTGTGCTCTCCCTGATTGTGTTTGCTACATTCAAAATATCAATATATTTTTTTGTATATGCAGCCTAAATTAAAGCTCAAAGAACATATTTTCCTAAACTTCACTAAACTCTCCAACTAATACGTTACAGAGGCAAACAACCTATCAACACAATTATCTTTTTCTCTCCTCCTACTTTTAATTAAAATCTTCGTTGGCATAACATGTATTCATAGCTCACTTGATAAAGACAAATACAAACTAAACAGAAACAAAAAGTTCTTACCTGTGTAAATGACAAATTCACAAGGTATGATAGGAATTGGCCACCAGTTGTCGTCAGTGTACTTATGCTCACAAGTGCCCCTCTTATTTCAGAAGGTGAAACTTCAGAGATATAAATTGGAGCAGTAATTGATGTGATACCAACACCTAGACCCATCAATCATCTACCAACTATCAGAATCAATGGATTTGGTGCAGCAGCCATGGCTATGCTTCTGAGTATAAACAGGAAATCAGCTATTAGAGTTGTCATCTTGCATCCATACACATCACTAATCCATCCACTTACTGCTGCTCCAATAATAGCACCGACTACTCTCATACTAACAATAGTTTCCTGTCAAAACCAAATCCACTGGGTTATTAATAATAATAAGCTCCTTTATCAGAAGAGATTTAAGAAGAAATCCTGTGTAATTAAGCTAGTGCCTGCTTATACCTGCAGGAAGTTGCTCTCATCCATAGACTTGAAATCATCACGTATATAGAGAAGGGCCCCTGATATGATACCTGCACTCATATATTCCCATATTCCCAGATTAATGTTCCCTTGTATTGTCACTACCAATATCATGTATAATTGAAAAGATGAAAATGAGGTTTCAGTTAAGGTAAGGATAAAAAAGTTGGCCCTAATACAAGTAGAAATGATTACGTAGAAATTTCATGAAACATTGAGGTTTCAATTTCTGTCTCTCTGCTAATCATCTTGATGTTGGATCATGGAGTATGATCCGAAATGTTGATGAAGAAAAATTTACACACAGTTTTTTCCAGAAATCTTGATTACTAACGATCATGGATTGTGGAAACAGAATGTTATTAATGTAAAGGTGGTTTTTGAGTCACCACTAGGGTGTTGATTTTTCATTTACCTTGCATACTGTAATGTTCCCAATTAGGTTGGGCCGACCTAGCCAAATCATAATAGTGTTTTTTAACACTAAATAAATATAAATAAATTTTAATTGATTTTGTTTGTTGGCCGACTCATTTGAGTGGTGCCATTTGAAATATTTGAAATTTGAATTTATGTTTTCTTCTTTGGCCGATGTGTTGAGGTTGGCGGGTTTATGTGGTATTAATAGGAGTTGTTTCATTTGCATTGATCTTCACGAATCTGGGAAGTAATTCTACTTGGCTGATCGGGAGCGTAGCTGCTCAATCGGAGTACTCAGGGGTGCATAGTCTCTCCTTGAGTCTATTCGTGCTTGCTACCAATCATTCTCTAGTTCGCACTCCTCATAGGTGCTCATTGTTGCAGGAAAAAGTGGAGCGAATTTCCAGCCAAGGGTAAACGATAAGGCGTCTAGGTCGAGGCTCCGGCTCTAGCCGAGTGCTCACATCAAGGTGAATACTCCATTCCTTGTTCAAGCAATTACTAAGAGATCCAGCGCAGCAATAAATACCTTGTTCAGGAGTTACACACCATCGCATACAGAGGGTCACAAAGTTATCGGGCAAGGGCAAGCAAATACTAGTGACATCATTGCAGAGATACCAGAGGGTGACGAAATTAATTCCTACACCAAGGTGACGCCCAACAATAAGTAGTGGGACTGTGCTTAGACTCATTCGGTTACCTGGAGCGACCCAACCTTGGGCGGAGCTTCATAATCGCTCCCTGTGCAAATCGCAGCTTGGCATCATGACCTGGGTCCATATCATTTTCAGAATTGAAGTAATCGATTCCAGATCTTGAGGCTATCCTATCTCAGGCGATTTCGATGTGAAACAGACTTTGCAATCCAGTTTCAAGACATATTCTCTCTATAGCGATCTCAGTAGCAAGAATTCGTGCCCTAATTTCTTATAGTGGTATCAGAGTAGTGGTCCTGCTAGCTTGGGGGTGAATGATTATTTATGCAACTGAGTCAGAGGGACTTGAGAACCATTGAAAGAGAGAGAAAGAGATTGGAAGCTACTGGCCAAAATACTAGCAAAGGGATTGGAGGCAGAGGTAAGAAGAAGATGGAAGATTAGGCCAATGAATTCAAAGCCTTCATGGAAAAACAAGATCAGACCAATCAAACATTGCTGCAAATGATGCAATCCCTGACCACGGCTATGAACAACAACAAATCAAGGTCCAACATTGCCAAAGAAAGGAATCGTGAACAATCAGAAGGGGGTGAGCACAACAGGACATCAAGGGAATTGTCTCACAGTCTTTCTCAACCCAAGTTCTTGCCCAACACAAAAGCAACACATGAGGAAGAAGAACATCTCAGTTTCAGCTCCATTTTCCAAGACTACATGAAGTTAGATGCTGAAGCTCAAGCAACCATTCCATTTGATCAATTCAACATGGCTAGGAGGGCATTTGGAAGCAATGGGAGACCTCGTTAGCAACGGATAAACAAGGATCTTCAAAACAAAGTTAGTAAGCTTTCACTCCCAACTTTTGATGGCTCGGGAAAGGTGACTGCACATGCATGGGTCCAAAAATTGAATACATATTTTTCTCTCAGTCCCATGACTGAAGATGAAGCTATCAAATTCGCCATATTGCACTTGGAGGGCTTGGCTCATGAATGGTGGCACCATGGTATCGTGACTTAGGGCTTTGGACTTGTGAAGACATATGCAGATTTCACACAAAAATTGATGGATAGGTTTGATAGGAAAGATCCTAAAGTGTTCTTCCAGGAATTGACAAGACTGAAGCAAATGGGCACTATGGATGAATATGTTTCAGAATTTCAGAGGTTTGTTGTGATGGTACTTGATGTTTCAGATAAGAGACTCATGTTCTTTTTCATTGAAGGTCTATCAAATTCTTTTCATGGCTTGGTGAGGGCTTTGGAGCTATTCCAAGGGCTTTGAGTCTTGAGGATTCCACCAAGAAGAGTAAACCCATTGTCAAGAACACACCAGTAGGGCAGCCAAGGAAGCCTTTCCCTAAGGCAAATCCTCCACCTAAGGGTCCCCCTCCAAGACCAAATGGTTCAGACATGTCAAGGAACGAATTTTGTAGGAAGGGCTTGTGCTACCATTGCCAAGAAAAATGGAATGAGCATCACAAATGTCGAGGGAGAGGTCAAGTTTACTACATTGAGGTAGTTTCAGATGATGAAACAAAACTCGAAGAAGGTGACAATGAGGAAGTCACTAATGAGGGAGAACAAGAGGTCATTATAGAAGGAGGTGCCATGGGAGGTACTCTTGTAGCACTTTCAGGAGCACCACGATACCATTCTCTCCGTGTTCAAGGAGTTCTTCGAGGACAGAGAGTGATAGTGCTGATTGATAGCGGAGCTACCCATAATTTCATTGACAAGAAGACAGTTGCCAAGTTACACTTGGAAGTTGAAGACTTTGAGGGGTTCGATGTTGCAATGGCTAGGGGGAATTTCCTTTCTTGCACTAGATGGATTCAACAAATGGAGCTGACCCTAGGAGGACACAAGATGAGAGATGATTTCTATGTTGTCGACATCAATGACATGAACATGGTTTTAGGAGTACAGTGGCTTCATTCATTGGGAGAATACACCACCAACTGCCAAACCATGGAGTTGAAATTTAAGCATGACGATAAGGAGGTTGTCCTCAAAGGCCTCTCCAGGAATGGTCCTATGGTGGTTTCAGCAAAAAGGATGGAGCGAGCTTTTTAGAGAGATGAAGTAGCATAGGCAGCGGAGTGCTTGGTCACAAACACGAGTCCATCGAAAGAAGAAAGAATCTTCCCCATTGACATTCAAGCTATCTTAAACAAAAAGTGCAAGGTGTTTCGAGAAATTTCGTTCGGATTGCCCTTGGATAGGGGATTTCAGCATGTGATAGAGTTTGAAGAAGGAGCCAAACCATTTATCACTACTCCATATTGACATCCGAGGGTGTACAAGGAAGAGATCAAGAAGGCTATCAAGGAGTTGTTGGATATGGGACATATTCGTCGGTGGTGTTGGTCAAAAAGAAGGACGGGACACTCAGGATGTGCATTGATTATAGAGCACTCAACAAGAAGACAATCAAGAACCGCTATCCTATTCCCAGGATCAATGAATTGATAGATGAGCTACATGGAGCAGTGTACTCGAAGATTGATCTACGCTCGGGATATCATGAGATTAGAGTCAGGGATGAGGATATGCATAAGACGACTTTCAGGTGTCATTATGGGCATTATGAGGTCTTGGTGATGCCGTTTGGGTCAACCAATGCCCCTGCTACATTCTAGTCTTGTATGAATCAGGTATTCATTCTCCAATTGAGAAAATTCGTGTTGGTTTTCTTTGATGACATCTTGATCTACAGTAAGACTTGGGAGGATCATTTGAAGCATATAGAGGAGGTGCTTGACATTCTTGAGAGGCACTCATTTTATGCCAAGATGTCAAAATGTGAGTTTGGAATGATCGAGATTTTGTACTTGGGCCATAAGACCAGCACTCAAGGGGTTAGTGTTGATGAGGAGAAGATCAAGGCTATTCAGGATTGGGCTAGACCCAAGAATTTGACACAGTTGAGAGGATTTGTGGGCCTTTGCAGCTACTACAAAAGGTTTGTGAAGGGTTTCTCCCAGCTTGCAACACCATTAACCAATCTAACTAAGAAAGGAGCTTTCTCTTGGAGTCCCACGACACAACAAGCATTTGATAAATTCAAGGAGGTAATGAGCTAGTGTCTTGTTTTGGCTATTCCAGATTTTTCATCTCCATTTGTACTCAAGTGTGATGCTTCAGGAGAAGGTATTGGAGCGGTGTTGATGCAAAATAAGCATCCCATAACATATGAGAGCAGGAAACTCACAAATTCAAAGAGGGTTTTCTCCATCTATGATAAGGAGATGTTGGCGATCATGCATGCCCTTGCATAGCGGACAAGGTAGCTGTAGATCTGGTGCTCTGATATCATGTTAGAGTAGATGTATGTACTCCCACAACTCCATGAATCACTTGCAACGATAAACCTATCTCACTATCAAGAAACAAACAAGATATTGTTGCTATACAACTCAGATTTGATGAAAAAACCAATTTGCATTATGTGAACAACTGTTGCATTGAATATGTTGCCGTAGAGAATGAATAATTAAAATGAGATCAATCCTTAAGAAAGGAGATCAAAACCCTAAAAGGAAACCCTAGTGTGCACACTTAATAATTAATAAATAATTGATTATTAATGTGCCTAAGTTTAGCTTAAGTAAACCTAAAGTGATAAGTGACTTAATTAATTAACCAATATGATTAAATTAAGTAAATGAAATGACTTATTACTCTAACACCCCCCCTTAAGATGAACTTAGGGAGTAGCTAAAACACTAAGGAAAAGATGCATGAAAGCAAAGATGGGTCTCAACAACAAGGCTTGATCATGTACCCATGTACCCATGTACAAATGCAATGCAAACTAAACCAAACGAGGTAAAGGAGAAAACCCAGTGTGATCAAAACTCCTCCCCAAAATAGGATGCAAAGAAAAGAATGTAATGCACTAATAGAAGAAGGATAAAAGGTGGATTACATGATACCCCCATAGACAACTTCTATCATATAAGTACATAATATGTTCCCCCCATAGGAGAGAGAAAAAGAGGATATGAATCCCCCCCACAAAGAAATAGCTCCTGTATCTCTAGCAAACATCTGAAGACAAAGCATGATCCACTGCCTGCAAACAACATTTCTCCCCTTAGGAAGAAATAGGCCAATTGATGAAATGTGAAGCCAATCCAAAAACATGGGTGAATTTGGAATCCAAATCCAAATCGTTTGTGTCTCTGAAAATTGCTCAAGCGTCCTTAAGTCGGAAAGAGAAAATGCCAATCCTGAAACCTGTGAAGATTGATGAAGCACATGCTCCAAAGACGATGAACATGATGGGCCAACAATGGTGACGTGGCTGTCAACAAAGAGGAGATGAAGGTCCTCAAAACAATCCTCCAAATCTGCAATATAGGACTCCACAAACAAGAAAGATATGTCTGCAACATAAGAGTCCAAAGTAGCTATGTCTGGAAGATGAATGATGCCCTGCTGCACTGAATCAAGAACAACAGGAGATGCTGATGAAGTCTCAATTTGAAGAGTGGGAACATGAATACAAGTCTCTGAACCATCGGCACATGCAAGACTTGTGATATACTCAAGCTCCTCGAGAGTATGATTATCATAGGGTATGAAATCTATATCTACAAGAGGGATGAGACAATATGTAGCGGGATCCTCTGGGAATCAAGGGATATTAGAGTCTCCAAAAATCTCCCAAAGACGTTGCCAAAGTGTGCGAGGACAACAAATGTCAGATAAAGCGCACAAAGTGTCAAAATCAACGCTACAACCAATAACCCCTACAATATGATCTCAAATAATAACCCATGCTGATAAACTCCTTGATGTGTCTAGTTTAGGTATGAGTCCATACAAATGAGGCAAAATACCAAGCCACCTGAGATGTGTCAGGATGCCATGACGCCAAGACTCATAGTTGTCCTTATCCAGCTTGATCACATAAGGGTGAGTAGAAAAACCCATGATACTCACTCAGATAAAAAAATCAGATACTAAAACTCTCAGCAATGATAAATCAGATCAACATAACCCATCCAACGCAAACAGATCCCATTTAGGTGCCAGAACATCCAAGTAATTAAGCAAAGTGTAAAAACACACAAAGCTGAATAAAATGTACCTGGTAAATTATCTGATCAAACCAACTGCAGATCTGGAAAGAGCGTAGAACCACCTTTCCAACGCCTATTTGTTTTCGAAAAACAAATTTCATATGCAAAAGATATGCCCCTAGAAGTGCGAAAACGATGATCTGACTTTGACTGAGAAAAAAATGCAGCAAAACAAAAAAACCAGAATATAACACCTACACCACTAGATCGGGCTCAGAACCAAATTTTCGACAATATTTCGTTTTCGAAAAACTGAGTTTGTATGCAAAAGTTATGGCCAAAATACCAAAATTGCTCCAAAAGGGTTTGGGGGTTAAGCTTGGTGGTTTGGCTAGCCACTAGCGGTTAATTGACAGCGGCGGCCATTACCAATGTTTTTTTTGTTTTTTCGGATTGCGTGCCGCACCAGGCCATACGACCTAGAAATGATCTTTTTTTGCCTCCCGGAGTCATTGTGTCCGATTTCAACGATTTGACAATCGATTTTGGGGTTTTTGGGGGCTCTGTACGCGATGGTGAGGTCCGTTTGGGCTCAAAACGCTCCAAAATTTCAGGTACGCGTTGGATCTTGAAACCCTCATAAACTTCAAACCTTCGCAGATTTGACAAACATAGGCCTTTTTCGATGAAACAAAAGGAAAACCTGACTGTTCTGGCAGCTTTGGATTCAATGGAATGCTCAAAATTTGACCACGAATCACAAATGTTAATGCATGAGTTGATTTCTTCGAAAAAAGCGGACAAGGCGATTGCAAATCTGGTGCTTTGATACTATGTTAGAGTAGATGTATGTACTCCCACAACTCCATGAATCACTTGCAACGATAAACCTATCACACTATGAAGAAACAAACAAGATATTGTTGCTATACAACTCAGATATGATGAAAACACCAATTTGCATTATGTGAACAATTGCTGCATTGAATATGCTGCCGTAGAGAATGAATAATTACAATGAGATTAATCCTTAAGAAAGGAGATCGAAACCCTAAAAGGAAACCCTAGTGTGCACACTTAATAATTAATAAATAATTGATTATCAATGTGCCTAAGTTTAGCTTAAGTAAACCTAAAGTGATAAGTGATTTAATTAATTAACCAATATGATTAAATTAATTAAGTGAAATGACTTATTACTCTAACAGGTTTGTGGGAAATTCGTGGTGAAGACGAATCATAACAGCTTGAAGTACTTCCTCAATCAGCGTGATTTGAATGATAGACAACAGAAATGGGTAAGCAAACTCTAGGCCTACGATTTTGACATTGAATATATGAAAGGCAAGAACAATGTGGTAGCCGATGTACTCTTTAGGAAGCCTTACCTTTGTGCCATGATTGATATATTTGTTGATTGGAGGGTGAGCATTATAGTTGAGTATGCTAAAGATTCATTTACTAATGACATCTTGGAAAGGAAAATGGTTGATGACAGGTATAAGGTGGTTGAAGAACTCATCCTCTACAAAGGTCGGGTCTACCTTGTGCCTCACTCCAAGATCAAGAATAGGATTATTAAAGCTTGCCATGATACTCCTCTTGCTGGTCATCCAGGATTCTACAAGACATACAAGCAAGTAAGGGAACGCTTTGCATGGAAGCGGCTAAAAAATGATATATTGCATCATGTGAGAGAATGCTTGGTGTGCCAACAAAATAAAACGGAGCATGTGTTACCAACTGGTTTGTTGCAGCCCTTACCCATCCCAAATTAGAAATGGGAAAGCATATCAATGGATTTCATCACTGGACTTTCAAAGGTGCAAGGTAAAAATTGTATTTATGCTAAGTTACCGGGTTCTTCTATTTTAGCTCCGGTTCTGGTCTTGGTTCGCTCCTAGTTCGGGTACTAGTTCGGTTTGCCTGTGGGTTCGACCAGGGTCCTTCATTTTTGGGTCTAGTTCGCCCAGGCAGAACCCAAGAAAACCCGGGCAGAACCCAAACAGAACCCAGGCGAACCAAGACAGAACCCACATGCCTAGGCATCCAAAAAGTGGTTTTTTGAGCATTTTTTTAATATTTTATGGAATTTGACTTTGACCCACGCCCAAGAGAACCCTAAAAGTGACCTCTAAATCACTCTAAACACCTTAACTACCTCATTCTTATTCATTTGTTTTGCAAACAAGCATTTTCATTCCAAGAGGTTGAGCTTTCATTTTTGCTTGTTGGATTGAAAGCGGATTGTGACACAACTTTCTTTTTTCAAAAATTGTTCTACATCATTGTGGAGCTATATTAAGTTACCACTCTCAAGACCAATGTAACAATGATACAAAATAATGTTTGAGACTGCAAGAAGACATCAAAATGGCTAGTGTACTAAACAAATTCTTATGATTTTTGAAGAATGCTGATAACTCTACTCAGTTGGCTTCTTTTTTCAAAATCATACAAATTGAACCCTTTTATCAATAGACTTTGTATATCAAGCTACCACAATTCAAGTTTCAATGATGAATATTTATCATGCATGTTTTAAATGACATTCAAGTTTATGGTGGTTTTGTTGTTTATCTGATGTTATGTGATAGTCTAATCCTAATTCATGCTTCTAGGCTGCATATATATATATATATATATATTTTACATGTTTTTTGTACTAACGAACCCAAAACGAACCGAACCCACCCCCCAAAAAATTTAGCCGAACCAGCGAACTTGAACCGGAATTGGAACCAGTAACTTAGTATTTATGTTGTGGTGGATAGGTTCACTAAATATGCTCATTTCTATGCCATTACTTCAGAATTTAAGGCCCCTCAAGTTGCAGATCTGTTCTTTAGAGAAGTTTTTAGACTCCATGGGTTGCCAAGAAACATTGTGAGTGATAGGAAATGCAGGTTTATCAGCTTGTTTTGGCAAGAATTCTTTCGGTTGGCTCACACTGAGTTAATCCCCAGCACTAGCTACCACCCTCAAACAGATGGACAAACGGAGATTATGAATAAATGGATTGAAGGATACTTGAGGAACTATGTGACAGGGCAGCAATCAGCTTGGGTGAAATGGCTACATTTAGAAGAGTTTTGCTACAACACCACACATCACATGTTCATTGGAATGTCGACATTCAAAGCACTCTATGGTTTCGAGGCTACCTCCTTCATGAATCCGATTCTTGCAAACAGTAGAGTTCCAAGTGCTAGAGACATGGTACAACATAATGTAGACATCATGAATTCCTTGAAAGAAAATCTTTAGTGTGCCCAAAACCAACAAAAACTATATGTGGCCAGCAAAGGACTAAGAGGGTCTTTGAAGTCAACGACATGGTGTATTTGAGATTGCAGCCCTACCGACAGTCATCCCTCAAGGGAAATGGAGCAAAAAAGTTAAAGCCAAGATTCTATGGCCCATTTAAGATCACAAGGAGGATTGGGGAGGTCGCATATGAGCTAGAGCTCTCTAGGGAGCAAAATTCACAACATCTTTCATGTATCATGCCTGAAGAAGGCCTTGGGACAATAGATCACACCATCAATTGAGTTACCACCCCTTGATGATGAAGGCAAACTGATACTTGAGCCTAAGACAGTGTTGGATGTTAGAGAGAAACGATTGAGGAACAAGACCATTCCAAAATATTTGGTTAAATGGAAGAATTTTCCCAACGAAGACGCTACATGGGAAGGAGTGGAGATTTTCGAGCATCCAAATTTGAGGTTGCTTGAGAACAAGCAACAATTTGGAGGCAGGGATTGTAATGTTCCCAATTAGGTTGGGCTGACCCAACCAAATCATAATAGTGTTTTTTAACACTAAATATAAATAAATTTTAATTGCTTTTGTTTTTTGGTCAACTCGTTTGAGTGGCGCCATTTGAAATATTTGAAATTTGAATTTATGTTTTCTTCTCTAGCTGACGTGTTGAGGTTGGCAGGTTTAGGTGGCAATAATAGGAGTTGTTTCATTTGCATTGATCATCACGAATCTAGGAAGTAATTCTACTTGGCTGATTGGGAGTGTAGTTGCTCAATCAAAGTACTTAGGGGTGCGTAGTCTCTCCCTGAGCCTATTCGTGCTTGCTATCAGTCATTCTCCAGTTCGCACTCCTCACAGACGCTCACTGTTGCAGGGAAAAGTGGAGTGAATTTCCAGCCAAGGGTAAACGATAAGGCATCCAGGCCGAGCCTCCGGCTTTGGCCGAGTGCTCACATCAGGACGAATGCTCCATTCCTTGTTCAAGCGATTATCGGGAGATCCAGTGCAGTAGTAAATACCTTGTTCAGGGTTACATGCCATCACATACAGAGAGTCACAAGTCATTGGGCAATGGCGAGCAAATACTAGCGACATCATTGCAGAGATACCTGATGGCGATGGAATTAATTCCTACACCAAGGTGACACCCAACAATAAGCGGTGGGATTGTGCTTAGACTCATTCGGCTACTTGGAGCGACACCACCTTGGGCGGAGGTTCATAATCGCTCCTTATGCAAATCGTAGCCTGGCATCATGACCCGGGTCCAGATCATTTTCCTAATTGAAGTAATCGATTCCAAATCTTGAGGCTATCTCATCTCAAGCGAATTTGATGTGAAACAGACTTTGCAATCCAGTTTCAAGACATGTTCTCTCTATAGCGATCTCAGTAGCAAGAATTCACGCCCTAGTTTCTTACACATACATACCCTATCCTTTCCAAATTCAAACTTATGCCTTCTGTAAAGAGTATAAGGATGTAACAAGAACAATACATGATATAATTACGATAAAGCAAATAATAATGTTTGGCACACCATTCAACATAATAGAAAGTCATTCATTCTCAAGAAAGCCCTAAGAGAGAGAAATCTAACTTGCAAACCATTCAGCTGTGGAAATTCACAAGATCTTGAGAATGGTATTATAAAAATAGGGCTACAATTAAACACCATAAACAACCATAGCCATGTCTCACTTAAACTTATTATCATCTACTAGGTCATGAATTGAAAGGCCCACCTTCCCACCACCAAGTTCAAGAAAACACAACCAGACAGAACAATATCTTGCATATTGTTCCACATCTAGTCAATCCTGACCCCTGAAAGACTTTAAAAAGTTAAACTAGGCTAGAGACATCGTAACTTCACAGTTACTGTCGTGGAAGTAAACCATAAAACTATATGTTACCCCAGTCTCCAAATTTTAAGAATGCTAGAATGGTGCTATGTTCACATTCAATTAATTTCTTACCATTGCCGAATGTTTCTTTGATCAATACTCATGGTGCAATTTTATTTCTGTTCAGTGTTCAATTGTTTGTTGACAAAACAATGTTTCTTGGAATTGCAACTAAAACAAAAGCTTGCATCATCTATTTCCTATCTTTTTCAATGAATCTTTTGAAGTCAAGAAATCATTTTCCAGCCATTAAGTTCCTTGCTAATTTTCCTAGGAAAACTTCTACTTTGGATATTGCAAAAAAGATCAAAATTGAAAATACCTTTCTAGATCTTATCGGAAAATTTGTACTCCAACTTTCTTAATTATTATTAGTAATATATAGGTATGAAAATGCAGTGAGATGGGGAAAAATTAATCTTATGACTCAGAGAAAATGTGCACTAAAATAAACTTGAATATTCACAGGAAGAGCATACCTGTATCATAACCAAACAACAGTCCACCCATACTTGCTACCAAGGTCAGTCCAAGTATGTATGCATTTCCAAAGAAAGACTCCTCCTGCCCTCCAGAAGGAAGAGATGATCCCTTCCTCCTGGGCAAAAACCTACTGTCATTTTTAATGAACATAGAAATTCAAATACTATATAGTATTTACTGTTCAAACTTCAGAGTATTAATATATAGGAAATTTGAACAAAAACTTTAGTGTAATGGTGCAAACTACCAAAAGCATGGAATTTTTCCCTGGATATTACATTTTGCTCTTCAAATTTATGCCTAATAGATTTTTCTTTATTGCAGTTTAAAATTAAAATAGAACTGGATTTTCACAACATATGAAGATAAAGCACACAATCTGCAAGGCAATCTCTGTAAAAATCTAATCTGAAAAAGGCATTGCTAATATGCTCCAGATTTGAAGATTTGACAATCACCTAGTCAATATAAATTTCAAAACTGCCATTTATCGGAATGGGAAGGGATAAAGTTCATGGAAATATTGCATGGCAGTAGTATTGCACAAGGGTGGATAATATCATGCATTGTTCAAGAGCATTTGGGGTTCTACTAGTGCAGTTGGAGATATGGCCAATTCTCGATGGCTGACCAATCTCGCTTTTTCGATAAGCTCTCACAATTTCTTTCTGTTAGGGTATCAGTGCTCTGTGCTGTATGACTTTTTAATGTCTAGGAATGGAGCCTATATTCACGTATCCCTAGGGTGGGTCACAATTTAGGGGATGAATTCTATGACTTGCTTATGCAAAGAAATTACCTCAAGACATAAACCTTGATGAATGAGATATAGAGTCCTTGTTTTATCATTATATATGCTAGAAGCTTAGCCACTAAACGAGCATTAAAATCTCAGTTTCAACAAGTTGGTAGCAAAAGTGGAGACAATTGTTTTCCCTTACATTCTTATTATCTCCATTTTTCATTTTGAAAACTAAAAGTCAGTGTAGGAAAAAACTTTGATGGAATCGAAAGTAAAACCATCGAGAAACTTGGCTATCTTCTCTTAATTCATGGCGAAATAGGTAATATATGAGGCAATAATTCAACCATTATTTCCTAGGAGCTCTTTGATACACCAGAGGGGTAGAATCCCAAGTTGTGATAACTAGGATTTAGAATCTGTTATATAACAGTTAAAAGGGAATGCAAACTCAAAGCTTGCACTAAATACAACTAGGTTGGCATAAATGAACAAATATTAAAGTCTACAAATTTCTATAGATAAAAAAAGCCCATAAAAAATTTCAACAACAACAATCACCAAGAACTGCCATTTCGTGAAAGGCGAACAAAAACCCAAATTACTTGCAGTTGGTCTTTGGTCGCTCTGATAATGAAGCCAACTTTCATATTGCCCATATATTATTATCAGTTGATACTGCACACAAAAAACCCAACGCTTCCAGTGAAGTCTCCTCGACTGCGGTGGCATTTAATGTATTAATTATGCATTCAGTGATTCTGTACCCACCAGTCTGCTAGCAAAGCTCTCACAATTTGCATTTAATGCCTAAATATTTGCCAAAATTTATCTCTGTCTTTCTATTTTTTTAATTTCCTTCAAGAAAAATGAATAATAGAGCTACTCTTACCAATAGAAAAAGAGATAAATAATAATTTTTAAACATAAAAAATATATTCTTAAATTCAAACTATAGAAGTACAAAGAAATATATTTAAATTATAGAATGTGATTGGCCAGCCGAGCATAACAAATGCATTTCGAATGATTGCAATAGTAAACTCCCTATCGACAGGAACTAAAAAATGTAAATACACGCATTCAATATATATAGCTAAGAATCTTAGGCTACTTATTGGGCATATCCAACATGTTCATTTGACTCCTTGAAGCTTCCAAACTCTACAAACATGGTAGTTAAATGCTTGTAGATATCGATACCTTGTTCTATCCTTCTGTTGCCCTCCAATTCTATTAGTTATCGAGGGTTTACATCCTCAAGAACTTGTTGAAGAAGCACTCGTGTGTTTTTGTCCTAGGTGCCAAATTGTTGTAGTTGTGCCTCTTTTAGAATGAAGTTTTTGGTTTGTATTTTCCACCATCCCCTTTCCTTCCTTTCCATCACTTCCTACAATCTCCAACATATGCAATCCTATATCTGTGGAAGTCAAATATTCATATTCAGTGGTATCCAGTTGACAAACTACTCTCCATAATTTCAATAGTTAATTGACCAAGCATTACCTCATTCACTAATGAAGACTACAGGTGTGTATGGTATTAATACAAATGCGACAAACCTTTTTATGAATCGCAACTGCTTAATTGGCCAACTAAGCCACTTCAACAAGAAGACTCAATGGCCATCCTCTAATTGAAAGAACTACTCCTACTTGTTGACAAGGACTCAATCCAATGCAGTCTTGTCTAACTGCCAACCAAGTTAGTATTTGCAGATAAAAAGGGGACATTACAAGTCCTTCCTCCCCAAATTTGCTTGCCCTCAAGCAAGGCAATATTGGGTGATCTAGGATAATGGTAGACTCCCAAGTGGCATCTTCTTGAGACAAACATTTCCATTGCACCAAGAATTCAGTCCATACATGATTCCACAGTTGCTTCTCTTGAGTATCACTTATATGCTCTAGCACTAATAACAATTTCCCTTCCTTGTTTCCTAGTGGGAGCTTTGTTGAAGGCGTGACTTGGTGGCCCATTTATCTTCTCCAAATAGGATACATGGAAAATGTTGTGGATTTGATTGATAGGGAGTAGCCAACACGTTGTACAATTTGGTAAGGATCTTAGAAGCAAGGCTTTAATTTTTCAGCCCCACTTCTTTTTAAAGTAGATTGTCTATTGGGCTGCAATTGAAGGAAATCCATTTCTCTTATCTCAAAATGCCTTTGTGTGTGATGCCTATCTTTTGCTCATTTTGGGCACATTGAAGCTGATCATGTAAAACTATCAAAACTTGGTTGCTTTGCTCAATGAAATATCTTGCTATAGGGACTCATGTCTCAAGAAGTGTCAACTTTGCAAAAGTTGGTGCATCATATCTATAAAATGCCATAAAAGGGAACATCTTTATGGACATGTTAAGTCTTATAGCAATACTTTCCTAGGTACAACCACCACACTCAAGCTGATTGGTGATCAATCACAAAACATCTCAAGTACCCCTCAACCTATTTGTTCACTATCTCTGTTCGTCCATCTGTTTAGGGTGATCACTAATGACTAATACTAGGTGTCAATTTTGTTCTTGTAAACATGAATAAATTTTGCTAGAAGGCACTCATGAAATGTGTATTCTTATTGTTGGCCATGATATGAGGTAATCCATGCAGCTAAAAGATATCTTTGAAGAAAATGTGTGCTATTTGTAGAACCTTGAACTCATTGGGAATGGAGATGAATTGGGCGAACTTGGTCAAATAATCCACAACATGAAGATGCAATTCTTTACCCCCCACTCAAGGAAAGCTTATAATGGATTACATTGACATAGATTTCCACTTCTATTGAGGATGGTGGGGGGGGGGGGGAGGGTTTGACAAGGTCAAGTGGACTTCCTAGGTATGTGGTTTCATGTTTCATCCTTCCACATACTTCATACTCTTGTACATGTTGCAAAATGCCCCATTTTAGGCCCTTCCAAGCATATCTACTCCAAACTTGTGTATAAGTTTTAAAAAATCTTGGGACCGACAAGTGGAGAATTGTGGTATACTAAAATAATTTTTTGTTTCAGCAGCTTGGATCTTGACACCACAAATTTTTTGGCCTCGTACAAAAAAATATCATGCTTTACTTGGTATCTCCCATCCTTGTTTGAGGCAACAATAGTACCCTCAATCAGCTTTACAACTAGTGTCTCTCTGGCATACTCAACCAATAACTCTTTCTTCCAATCAAATTCTATTGAAGTAATGACCGATAGTTTGGGTTTCATGGAGATTGCATTTGTGATCCTATTGTTTTTTCCTTTGACATATGCAATGTCAAAATCATAGGCCTACAATTTGCTTACCCATTTATGTTGCTTGCCATTGAGGCCACACTACAATAAGAAAAATCTCAAGCTATTGTGGTTTGTAAAAACTACATAACATCCACAAAACTACATATTTTTTGGATTTAGCCAGTGCATGCATGACCAAAAACATTTCCTTATCATATATAGAGAAATTAAGTTCTATCTTTGTTAAATTTTGACTTTCAAATGATACGAGTTGTCTTTTTTGCACGAGAACAATCCCTAAAACTTCTTTGAAAGTGTCGCACTACACCACAAAAGGTAATGAACAATTAGGTATTGCAAGAATGGAACTACTGCACATGTCATGCCCTCACCCATGTGAGAAATAACTCAAAGCATCTAAAAAGGATCAAAGCACTTAATAGTTAATAGTTTAGGCAAAGGCAGCGATTTAATAAAGGGATTAATTCTTAGAAGAGTAGTGATCTTTTGGAGTTAAAAATATTTAAATAAAATTAAATTAATGGGTTCAGGCCAATTGTGAAAGTAATAGTTGTGACTCTTTGCAAAGAAAGGTTTGAGGAAGAGGTGTGACTCGTCCTAGAAAAAAGATATTAAAGAGGAGTCATTTTATTTGTGGAAGACATGGAGCAAGAAATAAGAATAAGAAATATAAGACATCTCTTGGGAAAAGAGATTGAGAACAACCATTGTTAATATTCTCAAAAATAAATTGGCGACAACCAATTAAGACTAAAATTATCATTCTATCAAGAGGTATTTATTTACCATCAAGAGGTATTTATTTATTAATATGTTGGCAAATTCCTTAAGGGATAATATCTTGAATTGTGAAGTGTCTTGCAAATAGGAAAGCCATTTAGCCTTTTGAGTTCACGAGAGGTGAAGGAAGACCAATCTTCATGCTCTTATCAAGTACACTACCTCTAGATGGAATGGACAACCAACCTTCCATGCTCATGGGCCAGGAGGTGGAATGGAAGACCGATCTTCCATGCTCTTGGGCTTGATCGAGGAGGATGACCAATCTCCAAGGTGGACCGAGGGATGGAAGGGTAGCCCACTTTCCATGCTCTCGCAATACAAGGACAACCGGCCTTGAGATTGTTGTTTGCAAGCATTTCCAAGGGATTCACTATGTGATTTCCTATTAGGAATATGCTATGATGTGATGATTTGAATATTAATGCTGCTATGAACTATTGATCTAGATATTATGATGTTTTAGCCATGATTTGTTGATCTCAATATTATAATGTTTTATATATGGATTTGAATATTGCCATAAAGTTGATACTTGTTATTACTAATATTAACTTTTAGTGATTAATATTGTTTTGTAGGTCTAAATTTAGGAATTTCCCTAAAGGGGACATTACAACACATTATTTTGTTTAATTGGTCAAACACTTCCAGTGTTGCTCTAGACCAATTGAAGGCACCCTCCTTGGTCAACTTTGACAAGGGTGATGCTAGTTGTTAAAATCCTTGAATGAATCTCTTGTAGTAGATACAAATGCCCATGAGTCCTTGTAATCATTCAGTGTCCTTGGAGTAGGCCATTCCTAGATGGCTTGCACCTTGGTTGGATACATCACACCCACCTTGCTTATTATGTATCTGTAAGAGAGGGGGACCAACCACTGCAAGACCCCAGGTCACGAAAGGCCGAGAGCAGTATGGCTGCCCTAACTTACCTCAGTTAAAGGGAATGCTAGGATAGACGGGATGAGAATGATGAGGATTATGAAGTCCCTCGATCACTTTGCAAACCCGAGAGTCGATAAGAGACTAGGCGAGTTGGTTTTTAGGGTCAACTCTGAGTCTTGGATAGCTCTCTGTCAGAGGACAAAAGCGCGGGTTTGGGACGACAATGTGGCGCGCTGGCGTCTCTCAGGTGTGCTGGCGTCCGTACGACCATAAAACTAGGGAGACAAGGTCTGACCTTTAAGAAACAGACTTAATAGCCTAGTTAAGAGTTCCTAAAGATGTAGAATAACACTATGAAATGTGAAACATGAAGACGAATGTGATAAAACAAATATTACCTTAAGGGTGACGAAGACGATCTCACACAATAACCTTTTTGCCAGCTTGCTCCAAGATCTCTCCACCTACACGCAAAAAAGAGGGAAAATGTTGGGGGGCTGTCTAGGGGTTTGCCTCAGTCAGACCCCTGTTTTGGTGTTTCCACCTCCATGGACAACCAAGTTTGCAACAATATAGAAATAAAGTGATAAAGAAGGAAATACAAGCAAAGTACACAAAACACTACAAAACAGTAATGTGCTAACTTAACCAAGTAATAGAGAAGATGAGTGAGGAGCTTACCACCTTCGTCCAAAGCGCTCAAGGCTAGTGGAAGAGAAAGATGAGAGGAGCTCAAGCCTCTGCTACAATGGAGTCGTCCTACGCTTGCTCTATTGAAGTGATGGAGTGATGGATTGTTGCTATGGAGTGCAAAATGCTACTGTAATGCTTGAGGGTGAGTGAATGAAATTGTGAAGAGATGTTTAGAGATCAATCAACCATCTAATGAATGAATGAGAGGTGAATATGATAAAGAGAGATGAAGAAACGACCATATTTGGGTCGGCCAGCCAAGGGGAGGCATTACAATTCGACTTCCAATAGGAAGTGTAACGTCTTTGCAGTCTCCAGCCGTAGGAATCTGCCAAGGACGTAAGCACGCTGTGCGGGCGTCCTCGGTAGAAACACCTCCATTGACACTCAAAACAAGCACCAAGTGGAATGGGAACAATGGGCTTATGTGGATTTAAGCCTCTGAGTTTGGGTTTCTAAAGTGGAGATGTGTAAAAGGGGAATTTGCGTAAGGGGTGCAAATTCGCTCCTATACAATATCCTAGTTACAAGATTTTCTACATTCCAAACTTGCATTTACTTTTCTTGACAAAGAAGGTTTGTGCTTGCAAAATAGCCAACACTATATCAAGATGTTTTATGTGTTCCTCCTATGCCTTTTTGTAAATTAGTACATCATCAAAGAATACAAATACAAATTTCCTTAAATATGATGTGAAAATTTCATCCATTGCTGATTGGAAGGTGGTCGAGGCATTGGCGAGTGTGAAAGGATCACCAAAAACTTGAAGTGCCCAAAATGATGTTGGAAAGCAATCTTAAATGTGCCCTTGGCATTAACCTTTATCTGGCAGTACCCATATTGGAAGTCAATTTTGGTGAAGTATGTTGCCTTGTGTAACTCATCAATATGAGATATTGGATACTTGTTTTTTTAATGTTTTCTTGTTCAAAACCATATAATCTATACATACTCAAAGTTCCATCTTTCTTCTTTACCAAAACCATTGAAGATGCCAATGGAATCGTATTGGGTCTCATGTGTACCAATTCCAACAACTCCTCTATAGTCCTCTCTACCTCATCCATGAAAGCATGGAGTGTCGATAGGGAGTCACAAGCTCCATCTCAATAGTACATTGGAAATATCCCTATCTAGTGGAATTCTTGGAGACATGCCCCAAACAGAAAAGCATATTTATTTAACAAAACTTGAATAGCTTGTGTATATTCATCCTCATTTGAGTCCATGGTAACTAGAGGTAGCCCTTTAATGGTGAAGTTTGACATCCAACTCATTTGGTTTGGTTTCAAAACCCTCTCTATTTGGTGAATTGATACTTGCTATATTGCTAAGTCGTCGAATCGGGTACGGGTACTTGGGTATGGTATGTCGGTACGACAAATGTTTTTTTGGGGGGTGGGTACGTCCATACAAAAAGCATATAAAAATCATAAATATATACATATTTGCACCTTAAAAAGTAAAAACAAGAATTAAATTTAGAATACCGCATATCATGCATATGCTAAAGAAAACTTAGAACTACCATAAATATAACAAATTTGAAATACAATTATACTAAATTAATTTGATATCAAATTTTCAAAACTTGAATGTTATGATAGATATATTGAATTCATAGTTCATTGGTTCAACATTTAAAACAAAATAATACAATTAATAATTGGCATCATATGGGTCATCATGAAGATCAAGATCGACATCATCATTGACATTAGATGATGTAGGTAAATTAGTAGAACCACATACAACCCCACTATCACTTGCACTAGAAGCACGTTGGTTATCCAACTCCATAGAAAGTAAAGATTGTGTGGTAGCTGAAAAATCCAAATTAGTTCGCTCTGGATCTACATCCCACAACTTTGTGCTTGCTTCCTTATACTCATTCTTTTTATGAGTAAGAAGGCACAAGTTGGAATGCACATAAACTAGCTCTTCCTCCTTACTTGCTGCCAATCGGTTGCATTTCATTGAGTGGATGAAGGATATGTGCTCCAATTTTGCTCAGATGAAGATGAACTAGCAACCTATTTAAACAAAGTGAGAGGAATTTATAATTATAAAATTGTAATCATACTTTAAATTTGAAGTTCATCATTTTATTATTTTTAAAATAGTAAACAATATAAATTTAGAGAGTGCGATAAATACTAAGAAACTTACTTGCGATAAAACTTTGATCGCAAGAGTTTGGAGGTGTGGTGATGTATGGCCATTGAGGTACCACCAAGAATGAGCATCCTTGCTATACTTGTCACAGAGAGCAGCAACACTTTGATTATCAGAGGTTATAGAATCAACAAACTCAGCTCTAACTAAATCCTCCATTTCATGATCGGGGAAGAGTTTAGTAAGTGCTTTCCTACACCCGTCACTGACTCTTGCATCTCTATATGGTTGCACCCTTGATGGCAAAGCAAGAATTTCATCACTATAAAATTTGGGAGTCAATGCAAATGCAAGAAGATGTAGTGTGGTGGTCATTTTGTTCCATCGCTCAACACAAATTGTTTGCACCTCTTCGAAGAAAGTTTCTTTAGGATCTTGCTCTTTTTCATTGATGATGACTTTTATTTTCTCGATCATTAAGTCAATGCCATCATATGCCTCTCCCAAACATGGCTTATTCATGTTAGTAAAACAGATCATACTCATGATGGGCTCAGTGAAACTAAGAAGATATTTTGCTCGTTCCCACCAAGTGTCATCTAGGATCATCTGTTTTACATTTGTTGCCCTTTCAGTATTGGATTGCCTCCATAAGGACCAACTTTGGATAATAACCATGCTAGAAAGTGGCTCCCGCACCTTCACAAGTCACGATTGTGTTTGATGTAAATCTGGTTTCGGCAACCTATTCAAAAATTTAAAATTAAAATTAAAATATAAAGAAGACATGCTTGAATTTAAAAAATAAATTAGTAATTACTAAAGTGAAATAAAATTTAAAAGTTGAAGTGTTTCAATTACCTTCAACAACTCCAACTGTGAAAATGATCTAAAAATGGCCTGTGACATGTGATGGTTTGTGATGAACATTTGGATCTCTTTAGCCTTAGCATACACTTGTTTGATCCATTTATTTTCGCACCCAACTTTTGTAGCATGAGGTTGAGAGAGTGAACAACACAAGGTGTCCAAAATATGTGCTCAAACCATGTCTCAATCAACATACTTGCAGCTCTACAATTCTTTGAATTGTCTATTATTACTTGGACAACATTTTGAGGACCCACATCCTAAATGCATTGTATAAGGATGTTAGCAATAAATTGTGCATCCTTCACCTGTCCCTCACAATCCACAACTTTCAAAAACATTGCCCCTTTAGGGCATACTACAATCACATTGATTAATGGCCGATTTTTGGCATCCTTCCATCCATCAAAAACAATTGACACCCATTTTTTTTTGATGAATTTCTAATTGGAGTCAATGAATTGTCTATGCTTTTTACCTCCTTTGCTAGTAAGTTGGTAAGCAACTTCTCATAACTTGGCCCTATGTACCTTGGTGGACACCCACTTGCCTTTCTCAACATATCTTGCCAATATGGTGATCAAACAACATTAAATGCCAAATTGTTTGCATATAGACATCTTGCAATGGATTGATCTGCAATCTCTCTAGCTATGCTTAAATGCTCTTTCTAATGGCCCCTTGCTTCTCTTCACATTAACAGGCTCTTCTTCAATTCCACCCAAAAATGGGTGGCTCTCTACTACAACATTAGGAAAGTCACTACGAGATGGAGAAGTAGGGGGCCTCCTTGATCCCCTTCCTCTCATCAAAGGATGGTTTGTGCCACACCAAGTCTTGCATCTGCTTCTTCTTTTTTTTTTGGTAGGTAAATTGAAACTTCTATTCATCTTCAAAAAAGGGTTACATAGTACAATCCAATAGACACCACGTGTCCTGAGTATGATCCATCATGGATTACTATAAAAAAACCAATGACACCTAGCCACCCAAATTCATAGAAATATTAGCTAGCTGGAGACCTCATGAAAGCACCAAACACACCAAAAAAATACAGTATTACTGTTTCACCACCCTAGCCCAGAAGGGAGAAATTCATGTCAACGCACACGACCACCCCCAAAAGCTCACTTGCAGCTATAGATATACCATCTTGCTCGTCATCGATGATCGTAGAGAAACCGACACCAAAAAACCAGAGGGCTCAGTTCCACCGTCTTCATTCTTCAAATTCAACGCCTTCCACAACCAGGTACCCCCTAAAATGCCAACGCCAATCTACCCCGCTAGTTGGTTCTAGGTACAAGTGATGCTTGAGAAATATGAGGCCACACCTAGCTCGGTTTCGATGCTCCACTAATGCTTCCCTTTTCAGATCTAGTAGGAAAGGATAGCGCTTCACATGTACCCCAGGAAGTAGAGCCCTATGCAGGTCTCTCGAATGCAAAAGTCCCACGCCAAACTCGGCTATAATTATCGCATCCTCCACACCTCCCAATAGGTCGTTCATGAGTAATTTCCTTGCCATCAACAACGTGACAGCTTTGGGGACCTCCAAATCCAAGAGTGAGGCCACAAAGCGCGATGCGATGTCCGTGTTTGTGCGATATCTCTTCGCAAACTCCAAGTATTCGTTGCCTAACAACATTTGTGCCGCCCCCAACACCATGGGATCCCAGTTCCTGAAGACAGACTTGAGCCTATTGTAAGTTATATGCCCAAAGAAGGCCCAGAGCTTTCGAGTGGCTCTGAGGTAGACCGACATCTCCATTGCAAGGTGGTGTTGGATTCTTTGAAGCAAATATGAGAGGTAATGGGGGTATATAATACCCAAAATTGCCCACAAAACATGTGTAGGGCGACATCACCCTAACCACCATAGCCCACAACCATTAAACCATCACTACGAACATCCCTTCCCACGCTTCATTTCTCAACCAAATCTGCCAACCATTAATATTGATCCCATCTTCTTGTCGTTTGTACCACGCTAGTCTGGCCAAAATGTCTTGGGCACTGTCCCAGCGACACGTAAGCTCGTCGCCACCCAGATTGCCACGAGATTGCATCTGCTTCATCTTGCTCTCTAGTATATTCTACTATTTTTCTAGGTGGTAACCTGTTACCATCTTTTGTTGGACATGCTTTGATTCCTTGAAGGGGAATGGCACATAAATGGGCTTTCACACAGCCGTATGAGCTAGTATACCTCACTTCACAATGACTGCATATACAAACAAATGTTCCTCCCCCTCTAAATTGTTCTATCATTTGTACATGCTTCCATAATGGTGAATTTGTGTCGGTTTTGAAGGTGTGTTGAGCAATAGAAGTAGTATTGGTTGCTTTTATATTTGCTACAAAAAATTCAAAAAACAATTATTGAACAATAAATGTTAAATATATATATATATATATTTTTTTTTAAATTAACATCTATTAAGCTATAAAATTATAATTATATTAATATAATATTTATTATTTAATATGTACATCTATTATATTAATTATTAATTTAACGATTTATTAATATAAAACTTAAATTAAACTACAAAATAATAAAATTAAAAATGTTAATAATTAAAATAATAAATACAAATACAAATACAAATTGTTTATATACATAATGTAATTTACTAAATTAATTATTAATATTAATAAATTTAATTATATTATTATGTCAAGTAATATTGTAATAATAATTTATATTACAATAATAAATATTAATAATCATTATAAGAATAAATATTAATGTATAAACCCTTCAAACTTCCTTCGTATTTGCAAAAACCCGTGAAAAACCTGCTGAAATATGTTGTGATATGTTTTAGCTTTTAAGTTTTCGGCATTTTACCATTTGAGAAAGTCAAAAAGCTTTTGAAATTTGTGCTGAGATGTTTGGAATTGAGTCAAATACGCCACGTTGACTCGAAAAACATTGGGATTTGTCTAGAAAAAGGGAAGACGTTTCAAGCTAGTGTTCCACAAGGTTTCGGGGATGGGGGGATGTAGGGGACACGGGGTCTAAGTTTGGGTGTGGCGGGGGGCACCAGCAGGATGATGAAATACATATAGTACTTGAAAAAATAGTTATAAAATGATGTATAAGTATAAGAATTATACATCCTGGAGACAACTAGGAGTCCCCTAGACGTCTTGAGGATACCCTAACATCCTCGAAGTCCTAGCGGCGTCTTGGAGATAGCGACACTGGTGGTGGGATGGTGGGCTGGTGGGGGGATGTCCCCCTGAAGTCCCCAAGTCTCCGAGACATCCCCGTCTAGGAATCACGAGATTTTTTGTGGGGGACATGTTCTCGTGGAACATTGTTTCAAGCTTAAAATTTTCGAACCTTGCCCAATTTCATAGGGTATTTGACACGTATCCAATTCCAATACGTACCATACCTGAAATCGGCCCTCAATCTCCACGACTCAACAACTTAGCTATATTGGTGCATTTGTAACAACACCCTTGATGGTATACTTTTTTCCCTCTTCCAAAAAATTGAGTGTCATTGTGTGGTAGTTTTGTGTGAACTCTTGAAGCAAATGCAACCATTGGATGCCTAGAAGTTAGAACTATGTGAGCTCCCCCAAGTAGGATGACATAAAAGTCATGGGTGATAATACGCCTGTCCAATACTACCTATAATTGGTAGACATCTTGCTTGTAGGCCAATGAATTGCCATTTGCTTTTGTCACTTCAAACGTTGCAAATTTTGTAGCTTTCAATCTAAAATGTGCTATCACACCTTGGTTGGTACAATTATGGGTTGCTCTCCCATCAACGAGCAACACTATGTGCCTCCCTCCAATCCTCCCCTCAACTTATGAGGAGTTATACCTTGGTGCTCTTGTTAAAGACACAATAGTAACTGGCCACACTTCCTCTTTAGGTGATTGAAGGCCTTTAGTTACCGTACCTTTTGGTGAAATCTCATCCTCTTCCACACTCTATGCCTTTGTATTCTTGACTTGGGCTCTCCCCTTTGATTAGATTACACCTCAATCAAATGGAACTGCCCCTTTCCCGAGCACCTATGTGTTGGGTCTCATGGTTCTTTGTAGTTGAGGCATAACTGTTTTATTTGCAACTCATTGTGGGTCATGTCTCTTGCTTGCCAATTCCTAAAGGTGGATTTGGTCCTTTGATGATCTATGTGTCAAGAAGGAGTAGTCCCTACTTTTTGTTGAAAAGGTTTATATGGAGTTCTTTGTTGTTGTTGATGTGGTGATCTAGAACTCACACCCTTTGAGGTAGACCCTTGGAAGGATTTGCTAGGTGTAGTGGTTTTTAATGTCAAGGCCCTTTTGATGGCCACTTGCAATGGATTTGGTTCAAGTGCCTTAATTGAGCTTTTGAGGGGTTCTTTCGACCCTCCCACGAAAAGGAATATTAGATGCCTTTTTGACACATCAAACACACCATTGCTTTTCTATATAAATTTGCTACATATGCATCCATTGAGCCTTGATGTTGTAACTAAAACAACTCTCTAAAATGCTTCTTGGGTCTTGTCTCTCAAAAATTATTGATCAACCTCTTGCAAAACTCCTCGTAGGTGGTGATGAGGTTGTGCCCTTGAGTGACTAAATTGTGATATGACTACTCATGTGCAACCCCCTTCAGGTGAAGGATAGCAAATTTGATTGCTTCTTCGTATATAAGGCTCAGTGAGAACTAAGTGTTAAGTTTTTTGATCTGAGTTTGTGCAGAGGTTTTGTTGGATCTATCAATTGATGGAATGGTCGATTTTCCCAAACTACTTTGTAAATCTTTGCGAGGCCTGTTCAAGGGTGGGTTTACTTCCATTCTTGGTTTTGGTTTTTAACTCCAGCGTACTAAAATTCATGAAAGAAATATTTGGCCGAAAATTTGCACTCTTTGCTCCATATTTTGTGTGAAGAGCATCCAAATCCTCCTTCTGTTGATTGTCCGTATCTTCACCTTGCAACAAGACTTACTCATACAAGAATATGACTCTTGGTAGCATTCCACCATAACTAATTTTGTTGGGGTGTTCTGGTTCATTGCTGAAGATGATGGCTCTCCTTGTGCACCGTTGCCCAGAGATGTAGTAGCATGATTTGTTTCCTTGGTTTGCTTACTCTGCATACTCTGAATGAAGAGCTTGATAAGCTGTTGCTGCCCATCCTTTAAGGATTTCATCACCTTATAAAATTCTTGTTGTTTGTCCTTGTGACATTTTTTGCTTCCTCTGTTCCCTGTCACTTTCTAACATACAACTCTCCACAATTTATGGCAGTCAACTGACCAAACACTACCTCATTTGCTGATGAAGACTACAGGTGCCTACAGCTATGGGATTAAACAAATGTAGTGACCTCTATTTTAAATTGCAACTACTTAACTGGCCAACTGAGCTGCTTCAACAGGAAGACTCAGTTGCCACCCTCTAACTGAAAAACCCTCTCCTCTTAACTGTCAACAAGGATTCAGTCAAAACTCAGACCTGGTTAACTGCCAACCAATTCCATACTTACAGATAAAAAGATGGACATTTCAAAAAGGTTCCTTATGGTAGTTGCTATCTTGAATGTATGAGACTAGGATAGACCAGGCTGAACATTACTTGTAATGTATTTTGTGATGTGGCATGTGATTATTTTTGTTGCATAACAATTACCTTATAAAAAACATTTTGAGATATTATATATTTGATGGGAATTTCACAGTTTTCAGTAGTTACTGCTATATATGCTGCTTAGGTGGCTTGAATATGCATCCTGCAGGTGCTACGACCTAATTTCACTTTGAAAGGCTACTTTCTTCAGAATGCCATCCATGGATTCTATTAAACTTGATGCTGTACAAAGTCTAGACATAGAGGGTATCCTGTCGCTGGCTGATGATCTCTGTCAAGTCCTTGACACTTCTAGAGATTTTTCTGTGTTAGCTGAAGTACAACAAGAAATAAGCAGGCTCAAATCTGTTGTTGAGGAGGATTGGTCAGAAGTCCAAACAATTTTGAAAGGTAATTTACTGTCATTATTATCTGTGATCATTTGTTTTTGAATGCATCTTTTAACTGTTTTTTCTTACATGGAAGTGTTTGAAATAAGTTTAATTGTGGCATCGGTTTTTTTTTTGCTGGTTGATTTGGTGTTTAGATTCATACATCTAACTTCGATTTCCTAGGGTTTGGAATTGCTCAGACGTGGCATTCCACTGAGCTTGATGTTTGGTTTGAATTTAGCATAATTTCTTCAACACTTTTTTCCAGTTTCTTTGGTGTTTAGATTCATACATTAAGCTTCTAATTTCATAGGCTTTGGATCTTGTACTTGGCTTTCTACTGTGTTTGATGCAAGGTTTCAATTTACTCAAGTTCTGCATCTGACCAAAGATATCTGTCTCGTTAATTTGTACATTTTGAGGAAGGGCTTCTGATTCACATAGCTTCTAATTCATGTGGGAAAAATGTTTTAAGTGAGTTTCAATTTAGGTGTGTAGTGTTTAATGTAGGGTTCAACCTGATCTTTGGTTCCTTTTCCCTTGAATTTCTGATCTGTAATGTTATTCCTGTAATTATGAATATCTTGGCAGCACTTTTTTGTTTCCAGTTCTTTTATATATGGGCTTCTATTTTTATACTCACATGTTATTTTTCCAATTTCATATGCTAATTCAATCAACACCATAACTACAGACATTCAGGGCAAAGTACTTGTGCATGAGAGGAAGGTGGAGGCTGCAGAGAAGGAGGGAGTGGCAGATGAAAAGTTGCAAGCCTTACGCACTGAATTGGAAAAACAGCAGCAATATGAGCATCAATTTATGCAAGAGCTTAGATAAGTTTTCTAAACCTAAGATGTTTAATCTTAGCACAATTTGGTTCTAACACAATTAATCTCACACAGTCATTGAAGACGAGATGGATAGGTTGGAATTGGAGAGGTCTCGTATAGAGAGCCACAAGGAAGCAGTGAACAAAGCGAAAAAAGAAGAAATAAGAGCACAGTAAGACAACTTGTTCTTTTTTCAAGCACATGAATATTACAATGATGAAATATATGAATGCTTCTATTGTTTACATTGTTTTCTCATCTTGTACCCAAAATGACACACTGCCCCTCAATTTCTTGTCATGATATTAGATGTTGACAATTCTCAGAATTCTTTGTATTTGAGAAACATAAAGAGGATTAATGGGTTTTTTTATTTAGGTAAGTGAAAAACCACAAACTATTTGAGTGCTTGGAGTTTTACTGTAGATGCACTAATCTTTCATCCATAACCAGCTTGATTTCACAAGAATGGTGTTTCAGGGGAACTCATCCTCAAAGAGTCAGTGCTCATTATATTTCATGGGTTCGATGGAGCACCCCAGTGTTTTTATACTGACGATGAGGCTAGTAATGCCTGTATTTTCATAACTCTTGTATTGTTTTGCAGCCTAGATTAGCAGATCCTGTCTATGTAATATGTTGCATTTGCAAAGATTCCCTGAGGATTTCATTTCAGAAAGCCGTTTGGTATAATGCTTGAATCAGGATCCTTATAATCTGTCCAAGTAATTTGCTCCCTTTGTTGCTTTTTCTTTATTTCTTTGATACATAATTATCAACATAACAATTGTGGTACAGGCATATTAAAAGTTAAGGCAATGCCAAAATACCTATAACATGAATTCTGTCACAATTTATAATAATCTTCAGTTACTTATATCATATAGTGTGATTGAACCTGTGATGCCATGAACCATTGACTTGTGCCAATGGCTAGTGAAACCATGTTGAAGTGAAAAGGGCCATGAGTATGTTTCTAGTCACAGGTTTGGGCACTAGATTAAATTAATTATGCCAAGAGGCATTCTAAAATGGCATCATAGAGTCTCATGTTACCGTGTACATAAAAAACTAAAACACCATAACTTAGATTTGACAGCCAACATGTCAAATCATTAATAAATAAGTCATGGCCCAATGTACATTGTGGTGGATTGGAATTGAAGCTGTGCATTGCAGTTTTGTGGGGGTTGTGGACATAGATTATTTGTGGAAAAGTGAAATGGCCACATGACGGGCACATCGTGAGGGATTGGCAGATAAATTGTCCTTCACTTGGCATGCAAGGGAGCAAAAGTGGTGATCAATTATGCTGAAGTATTATTCAAGGAATTGAGGGGCACCAAAACTTTTGTGAATTGCATGGCCTTGGGCCGGTGGCCATAGAAATGTTCATTGCAAGAAAGAGCAATGACCTCATTCAATTTTTTGTGGAGGATCCCCCACTCGAACGGTTGGGCAAGGTGATTGACATGGTGCCTATTGTGGTGTTCTTGGTCAGTGATGAAGGAAAGTGGGTTAATGGTTAGGTTGTTCGGGTCAACGGAAGCTGTGTATTAACCCTAAAGGTATTTGGTTGCGTGATGTTGTGGGTTAAATAACATAGTGAAACGGCAAATCATTAGCCTAGGCATGGTGATGTAATAGCATCCCTACTGTGGACTACAAGGCTGTTCTTCTGTAATAACTAAACCCTTGACATATGTTCTTAAGTGTTGTTTATAATGTTTTAAAACTCTATTTATAGTTAATGTGAAATGTTAGAAGTGGTTGTAAGCTGTTTTATTGTTTCAAACTATGTGTGTGTTCTTGTTTTGCAAAGGTCTTTTCTTTCATAAATTTTGAGGCTGTCAAGTTTAAATGCTGTAAAAGTGCTTGCATACTGGTCTATTACAATTAAATATGTTCTGATTTGTAATTTGCGTGTATTGGGGTTTATAGTATGAGAGTATTGGATATTGCAAGTACAAACAGTATTAGGTTTTGGAAGGGGCGTTTGATTTCTGACTAAAGAGGTTTAAGAGAATGTACATTATTTTCTCATGCATCTTGACATAAAAGATTTCAGTTTTTTTTTTAAAATCACCACTAAGGAAGATTAAATTGGTAATGTTTAGTTAGATTTTTTTATTCATTTAGTAGTATACTAAATGTTTTATATTTGTTGGTCATGAGTTGAATTAGAGCTTTTTTTCAGTATAGGGTGGTGCATGGCAGGGAGCACTTCTAGTGGCGCTGCAATATGGGGTTCATCTTTGTGGCAGTTCATCAAAATTAATGTGATTCTTGCACACAAATACAAAGTCAGTATGAATTTTGAAGCCCATAAGAAATTTTGAACCGATTTTAATAAATTTAAGGTTAGGGTAAACAGAGGATAGTAAGAATAAAATCAACTATTGTAGTCTTTGGCTTTAATAGAGGATTTGATTTTAAGTGGAAAGGAAGAGGTAGGTTATGGGTGAAATGCAAATGCGTGAAATTTAAAATAGAGTAAATTAAGTTTTCAATAATGACTTTATGTCAATTATCTGGTGTAATCTACAGTGACGGGGTAAAAGATAAACTATTTAGAGCCAACATTTATAAAGACATAATTACTAAATTTTTTGTGTCCATATATGTAAGTAGTAAATAAAATAGTTTAAAAGTAAAATAAATAACTCTTAAGTAAATAAAATAAATTTGATAAGATAGCTATATTTCATATTTAAAATAATTCTATGGTTAAATAAACTAGCATACCTATCTTTAGAAAAATCTATGTAAAAGATACAGATAGATATCATTCTCAAGGTGCCTGTTTTTGACTGGATTTGTGATTTAGGCAATAGGCATTTTGAGAATGATATCTTTCAGCATCTTCTACATAGATGTTTCTATAGATAGATATGCTAGTAATGTCCTAGTTGTTTATGAAGCCTACTCAAAACCTAGCTCTTGAGCAAAAATGTTACTCTAAAAGTTATATTGTTCCATTCATTGAGAATTGTCAAGAAGATACAAAATTGTATTCGACAGTTGTCAAGAAGGCATTTTTTTTTTTTGCTTGTTAAATCGCTGCAAAGGGGCAGCACCCAACGCTTTTGACTGGAGCGGAGAACCAGTGAGGCCACATATGGGGGATCTCATCCCCGAAATCTCTATTCCTCCACGCACTTTTCACCTTAGCACCTACAAACGGGCCCCTGCTACTAGTTGCTTCACCATCGGGCAGCTCCCATGGATCCCACATCGAGAAAGTCATTTCCCAGAGACAGCCAGAAACAACCCAAAGAACCCTTCATATACTAGTGTGATGCCGAAACGCCACCTGAAAAGTGTAAGAATAATCAACCAAGAACGGCCTCAGAACACACACTCCAAAGAAGGGAGCACAAAATACACTTCCCGATGGTAGGAGACACTGCCCAGCTACCAATTTAATGAAGCAATTGAATTTTTAGATGGCCATGAAGCTAAAGACAGACTAGATACAAACGTTGACAGAGCCTCGCTGGGAAGCACACTGACGCTTGGATAAGCGTTGAATGTCAAGGGCCGCTTGGCCCTTGACAGCCTTGCTTGAAGGTATCATGACTTCCTGAGGGAGCCCCTAGCTCCCGAGGAATCAAATTTTTTTTTATGCATGGTAACCCTAATTCTTCCGCCATCTACGCCTGTTTAAATTTCAGCGACTTTCTGCCTTTGCCTTTTTTAAACTTACCCAGGGGGCTTGCTTCAGCATGCCAGATTGCCTTTTCCTCGGCGCCAACCATTGAGTCCTCATCTGAGGCGTCTGCTTCAGAAGCCTCAACCCTAGGCACCACGAAGTTCCCAGAGAGGAGTTCGCCCGTGGGGGCACATTGATCGGCCACAACACTAGCCTCACCCAGGATGAGTCCAGTTGCTAATTCTTCATCCACTGAAGCTGCCACAGGGGTCGAGGTCTTAACAGCCACCTTGGGAGGCACCAGGGCATCACTCTCAGCTGGGCGCGCGTTTGCCAGGGATGAATTTTGTTCTAACCCACCCGTGCTCGCAACCTTTGAAGCAGACATGTCCACCGGTTTCTTTGGATACCCCTCATTATGCATTTTCGGTTTCATTTTGCAGTTGGCTTCGGGATGAGATCTACTTCCACATTGTAGGCAAAAGAATTTATCCTCCTCAATTTCCATAGGGATCGCCCTCTGAACACCATCAATGCAAAGTAACACACTACTTGGGATTTTGCAGATTGCACCGATCTGAATCCGGAGATACAAGTAGGAGTCCCCGTCAATAATCTCTTCATCCACACTGATCAGAGTCCTGAGGGATCTTCCCAGCTTCTCAATACACTCCTCCACCCAATACTCCAATGGTAGGTTGTAGAAACGGACCCAAACCGGTTTGTTATAGGGGTCCAATTTCACCGGGTCAAAATTCGGCACCCATTTTTGCATGTAAATCGGATGGCCATCATTCTCCACAGACCAGCATCCAAGGTCGCATCCTTCTCCACTGACAATTTGAAGATCACCACAAAGAACCCCTTGGGGAGGAATTTCACTATCTCCATTGAGCACCAAGTGCGAGCCAACCAATTGCGGATAGACACTCGACTGTATTTAGGGACAGAAATGCGACAGATGATTGCGAGATTGCTCAACATTTTGATGTCCATGTTGGCCTCCCGGGACATATCAATTGTTTGGTGATCACCATGGATTGAGAGGCAGTGGGGGAGCCTCTGCCTGCTGCCATCAGACCCATCCTCGCATGCCTCGCCCACTTCTGTAAATTTTCGGTGATCACCGCCGCTCGCCATAGAGTGGTGATAAGTTTTGGTGAGTCAAGAAGGCATTTATTACCTGTATAAATATCATATTTTTAGAAAGCCATACTGGCCTTAACCACAATGTTGAAAAATACTAGATAAATGCAACCAAAATGATGGGCTAAGACACTGGTTGAGTCCATATTGTTAACACGAAAGGTAAAGTGTGACAGGTTTGCCATTTGTAGTCTAGTTACAAGTATTTAACTTGATAGTATCTCCTGTCTTTCTGCTTTGAAAAGCTCTATACACAGTTATTGAATGCATGTGATCAGTCATCAAGAAGCATGTTTCCAAATGCAGCCTGCATGTGGCTGACTCATCAGTAGTCCAGTCTTTTAAAGTAGGCATTAGATGCAAATGAATAACAGATTTGGTGTTGGTAAACCAAGTATCCACCAACTTTGGAGTCGTAGCATGCATGCCATACAGTTCTGATGCTCATTTATCAAAGCAACTATATTAAGACAGGCAAAATCTATATCAAAAGCATGAAAATTACCAATGAACATGGCTGCCGATGTTTCTGGAGTTTCAATGAATTATAGAAACTCTAGTACATGAAATACTGTCTGCCATCTTGATACATAATTTTGAAATATAATTTCATTGGCCTTTGAGTGTTGTTATTCATTCCCCCCAGTCCCCATTTAATTGCTGGTTGCAACTGCAATTCCATGGAAAGGTAGTTCTTGAAGAAAAGTATGTATGAAATGGTATGCAAGCTTTCATACAAGTCAACATCTAGTATCAGTGTAGCAAGAGATGAATTTAACATAGCATGTTCTTCCTATATTTTGGTACACTGTGTGGGAAGTAATCTCTTCGATCCTCAATCCTCAATAGTTGTGAACAACTTCTGCCATCAAATATTAACCTGTCCAGTCTAATTCATAATAATGCCTTTCATTACCCTGGCAGTACAGATAAAACTAAAGAAACTATAATCAGAATTTAAGCTAGCAAATATGTGGTGCAAATGTTGCTCTCTGGTCTGATTTCCTACTAGAAAATGGAAAATCCTCTCTTTCACAGGATTTCATAGATTATGAAAGATAGGGTAATGAATACACATCAGGGAGTGGGGACCAATACTGTAGAATAAATATTAAATTTGATACTTAAGAACATCATTGTAGCGTGTACTGCAGAATGCTTTAAATTTATACAACTTAAGATGCACCTTTGTGCATGCGTCTTAGAGCATCAAATATAAATCTCCCCTTGTATTAACTCAATTCACAAGATTTCATTAAGGTGGAATTCTGATTTTAATCTCTGGCCTTTTTTGTTCCTCTTTCTGTGCATCGCCACTCCTGTACTTAGTCTATCTATTGCTCATTACTCAACCTGTACCCATGAGTACATACTACACCCTCATCATGTGTATATACAGTACTGAACTGTGTAACTTAGAAATATGTATGCTTTAGCTGAAGCTCGTGTATCTAAGTATTCGTCTTATTCACTTGATATTTATTGACCCACAAGCACATTTTCTTCATTTTGTATGCTAGCACATATCAATCTTAATATTGATCCGATATTGTGCATAGAGACATTTAAGAGAGTCTCTTGGTGCATATCAGATGCCTGTTAAGATTGATTTTTGCTAGGTTTTAAGAGTTCAGCATTTATAAAAACATTGGCTGTCAATGTTACTCATGCATCCATCCACACAAGAAATCCAAGTTAATGTGTGTAGAATGCTCTTCTGAAAGCAAATTATAAATATTAAAAGCCCTTTAATGCAATGAGAACGAGGAAGTTGACATTCTGTCCTCAGCTTGCCTACGCAATTAATTGATTACCTTGGTTGGATGCTATTGTATGTTAGAACTCTGGATAATGAAAGACCATCTGTTCTCCCATGCAAATAATGATATCAGTTGAGGAGTTAATGTTGGATGCTATTGTATGTCAGGGTTCTGTTTAAAATTAACTTAATTTCTATTGGTTGATTGGTACTGCTCAACAAACTTCTCATTTACTGTAAACCTTAACAATTGCAGGTATGAGCTTTCTTTGTATGCGTCTATTTCAAAAATCATTCCAGATTTAAGTGCAACAGACAAGTACATGGGTCGTATCCTTTCATAGAAAATGCATGTTTAGGAGAAAGTTGTGACTTAGTTATTTGATTTATTCCTTTGAAACTATTATATATGGATATGTTTCTTTAATTTGATTTATGTACGAATTACTTGCCCCATTAATTTCAGTCTGTTTTTTTTGTTATTTTCTTTTAGTTGTTTTTAATGCAATAAAGATATTGTCCGAACTCTTGTATATCACTTATATTTTGAGCTGAAATTACTCGTCCACAAGCTTAGAATTTCTCTTAAAAAAGGTGCAATATATTCCAAGCGTGTATTTATAATGATAGCAAGGAGTAGAACTTTGAATATAAATCTCTCTTTTTAATAACTTGTAAGAATAGGGCCATCACAGAAAATAGCTATGCAATGTATTCAAGGCATTTTTACCATTGATTTAAGACAATAAATTGCTGCATATTTTATGATTCCTTAGCTTTTTTCAGATATTGTAGACAGGGAGAAACAAAAAGCAGAGAAGTTTGAGTTTGATAGGACAAAGATGTCTGGTGTTGAGATATGTAACAGACTCTGGGAGATGGTTGACTCTTAAAACTGAACATGGTTTGCTGTATAAAGAGGAAAAGCAAAAATTTTCCAAGTCTTGTAAGTTGGTAAAACATAACCATCTGTAGTACCCATTTGTCATATAAGGTGAACTGGACTCAGCAGCATAACAACAGCATTGAGAAATTCTCTATTTCTTTTTAACTTAATTTTCTTTTGGTATATCCCAGGGGATTTTTTCTACCCTTGTTTTTTTGGTTTCTGTACCCCCATGGAATCTGTTGGCACTTTATAGGAATATCTCTACAATCTTGCTATCTTTTGCTCTCTTCTTGATGATAGATGACAGTGATACGAAACGTTGATGGAAACAAAAATTCTTACAGTTTTCCCAGAAGCTCCTCTTCAATCTAATGGACAAACCTCATGTACATTGATTTTCTTTGTGTTTCTGTAATCAATGCCATGCTAGTCTCGTTTAAATATGTTTCTTTTATATTTGAATATATGACAATGTTAGAGATGACTATGATAAATGAGGGGTTTTTAGTGATATATTTTCACTAGTTGGCTATTTTTAAATGTGAGTGGTATGATTCAACAAATGGCTCTTCAAATGTGAGTGGTATGATTCAATTGTTGTATTTATTTCTTGGCTGACATGTTTAAGGGTATGACAACATCTAGACCATATCCCCACCTTGTGGAAACACTGCTATTGAAAATAGCCAACAAAGTTTTGATACATGTCACATAAATACTATACAAATAATTAAGCACCTCTAATAACCTCATTGGGAGAGTGATGCATGATGTCTCCCAACATATCATATATCCCTCTCCTAGAAATTTCATCCTTCACATTGGCCATCAAGTTCTTTAACCTTGCCTTCCTCACATACCAACTGCACAGATGTATCTCACAACAAAAAATACCCCTACAATACCACAATACAACTACAACTAGCAATCGCACTTTGGTGTGCAATGGGTACGCCAAAGAGGTGTGGAAGGTCAATTTGAAAAAAAAAAAGTTTTATTTTTTAGGTACATTTGTTCAATGAAGGTCTCAATGAAGAAATGATATGCATCCATTTACACGATTGAAACAAAACCTTTGAATAAGGAAAATAATCAAGCTCCTTTACCATTAATATCTACATGCATGGGTCCATTTTGATTGGCATTTCTATTTTGTCATTATTAACATTCCCTTGTTAGGTCTGTCATTATTGGTATGCAGTCTAAATGATTGGCAACTTCGATTAATTTAACTATCAAATGTTATGGCATCAGCAATGCCAGCCAACAGTAGTTCAAATAAAGAGGCGGAAATTATTCAAACCACACAGCACACCAACAGATGGCAAAAATCTCTCATGCAGTGACTTCCTAAAACCAGACTATTTGAGCTGACACTTACCCTGAACAATAGTAAGAAACAGGGACAGCATAATGTCCAGCTGTAAAAAAAAGTACTTACTTTATTCTTCCATAAATGTCCATACCCTGTTCCAAAGCTCCCATTTTTGCACATGCAGGTAGAATGCTGAGAAAATTTATGAGATTTGGCTTTACACCTGTGAATTGCATTTTCTTGGAAGTTTGTAGAATATTTTTAACAAATTCATATTATGCAATTATGGCAGGTCATGAGGCAACATTTGTTTGAGGCATTCTGTCAAACATTTTAAATCCCTTTTTCTTTTTAAAATTCCTTTTCTGTGGTCTTGCTTGTTGGTGAGGCATTTTGTGAGAACAATGGTTCAAACAAAGTTGATTCTACCTATTATTTTGTCTGATTGCTTGTTGATTTCAAGTGAGTTTTAATACTTTTCCATCACGTTCCATGAAAACAAACACATCTTGCTGCATGTGATGGCTTGTATGATCTGTGTGATTTTTGTGGTTTGTTAATAGAAACTGGGAGTGTAGGTTTCGTATAACTGTGTTGGATATTATGCAGTCTTGTATGTGCTTTATTTCCACTATAAAATAATCAAAAGGGAGACACTGTATATTATTGCCCAAGTCCAAATACACCAGACCAGATAATTTCCCCTAGCTGAAGGAATGCTTCCTGTGAGATTATTGCCGAAGAGAACAAGACAGGGAATTTGTATCCAAGTTCAGAGAATTTAGATTAGAGATATTTGTAATGGCAGGGGCAATGCCAGGATATGTTTCAAAGTGCTTCATTAATTCAAAGTTTTTGAGATCATCCTTGCAAAATCCATGTGCATATCCTGCAATCATTGCATTCCATGAGATGACATCTCTTTGGGGCATTTTGTCAAACAGTTCATGTGCCTTTTCTATGCTGCTAACACATTTTGCATACATGTCTACCAAGGCAGTTGTAACTGGCAACTGCAACATCCGATAAAATTCCTCTATTCTTTATGGTTTGATGGATGTCCATACCCTGTTCCAACGCTCCTATTTTGGCACACGCAGGGAGAATGTTGGCAAAAGTTGTGGAGTCTGGCTTTACACTTGCCAATTGCATTTGATTGAAAGTTTCTAAAGCTTTAAAAAAAATTCATTTTGTGCATTTCCTGCAATCATTGCATTCCATGAGATAACCTCTCTCTGAGGCATCCTTTCAAACAGTTCACATGCCTTTTCTATGCTAACACATTTTGCATACATGTCTACCAGAGCATTTCCAACTATGATAGGTGAAAAAAATCCTCCCAATTTCTCTACCAGATGACATTATTATTGGGTTTCTTATGTTCTGGTTAAACAACTTTTGGGTGGTAATACCCATGTTTATTGCTGATTTTACCAAATTTTACCATTGAGAAGGGTGTGAGTAATCATGCATGTCTACTAGGGCAGTTGCGACTATAATATATGAGAAAGTTCCTCTATCTTTTATGCTTCAATGGATATTCATACTATTCCAAAGCTCCCATTTTGGCATGGGCAGGGAGGTTGCTAGCAAAGGTTGCGGGATTTGGCTTTAAACCTGACAATTGCATTTGTTTGGAATTTTTTAAAGCCTTTTCAAGAAATTCATTTTGTGCATATCCTGCAATCATCGCAGTCCATGAGACCACATCTCTTTGAGGCATCTTGTCAAACACCAGGGCAGTTGCAACTACATCTGACGAAATTCCTGTGTCCTTTATGCTTTGATGGATGTCCATACCCTGTTCCAAAGCCCCCATTTTCGCACAGACAGGGAGAATTTGAAAAAATCCTCCTTCCATGATGCTTTGATTGATGTCCATACCTTGTTCGAAAGCTCTCATTTTGGCACATGCACGAAGGATTTTTTGCTCACTCTGTCTGGTATTCATTGCCTACCATTGGAGGAGAAAGACAAACAACCCAGATGAGCTTCCTCTGTTGAATGTCCCTTCAGATCCTCAGCGGTTTTTACTAGAACGAATTTTGCTCAAAGTCGTTAGTGGTGGAAAACAATAAAAATGAACAACTAACATCAATTGACGAGCTAAAGGGGCTCTTTAATGAATGGTTCATAAGGCACAACACTTGTTGAAGGTTTTGCAAATGGGGTAGCAAGTTAAGTGGGTTTAACCTTTGGGGAAACTTCGTGGTTAAGCGTGCTTGACCTGGAGCAGTACTGGGATGGGTGACCTCTCGGGACGGACCAATGCTTCACCTCTGTGAGCATCACCTAGATGCAATGAGTGCTAAGTGGACCATTCATTATCATGAGAGATGGGTTCTTGTGAACCACTATTCATGAATTATGGGTCAATGAGTTTGACTCGAGAACTACACGGTTGAATCTTGATAGCAATATCATAATTTGACACATTGTGGAAGTAACCTCCTACTTATCAACTAACATCAAATTAATTGTCTTGCATCTCTTGTGCAACCCGTTGAACCCTCAATCTTACAATCTAGCCCACTCTTCTCAAGTGTATATATGTAAACATCAATGTTACACTAGTTATGTGCCACTTGATAGCCTTAATTTTAATTTGATTTTATTCAAGAGAACATGTCCAATATGCTATATTATATGCACATGATTTAGATAGTGTTGTCCATGGAACTAGTAGGCCATGCGTTGGGAATCAAAAGCAAAAAATGCATAATTGGAATTGCAAAAATAATTAGAGTATATAAATCAAGATTACAAAATCCACGTACAAAGGAAAATATGACAAGGAAAACAATATTGTATGTTTTACTTTCATTACTTTTGTTCCAAATTTTGAGTCCATTGCTACCATTCTATTATGCCCATAGTTTAATCATCCAATCCAACTATTGTCATACTAGAGTATATAAATTAAGATTACAAAATCCATGTACAAAGAAAAATATGACAAGGAAAACAATATTGCATGTTTTACTTTCATTACTTTTGTTCCAAATTTTGAATCCATTGCTATTATTCTATTATGCCCATAGTTTAATCATCCAATCCAACTATTGTCAGACTTGAATTCCTTGAACAAAAGTCATGTACCCATGTTTGACAACACTAGTTTTATTGAATTCTTGACAGACAAAACCATTTTGTAGGATTTACAATTGATCATTATGAATAAATTGTTCATCATTAGTATGCAAGACATGTTTTCCAACCTTAATTTGTACTATATGTTTTGTATGTCATTCTTATTAAATAAGTCATCTCTTTTTAACATCAAGGAGGGTAAATTTTTTATTAGATCAAAGAAACATTACAAAGCAAGGGCATTAAATGGCCCTATCAAGCTCAATCAAGTGATCCAATTGTTGAGACAAATCTGGGGGTAATTGGCCCCGATCCACCAAATTCCAATCTTGAATATGATATGACGTCCATTTAGCCAAGCAATTAGCCACCCCATTCCATTCTCGAGGAATATGAGTGAAAGTAATATACTCCAGAGAAGCACAAAGGGTGAGAGTTTGTTGTACAATCAAAGCCAGTTGCTAGCTCACATCATCCAAACACTGCCTTTTCAGTAAGTTCACCACAACCTGTGAGTTAGACTCACAAATGATCCTTCGCCAACCCAGTTGACTGCCTTACTCCACCACCAATAAAATTGCCTGAGCCTCCATAAGGTTATTAGTATGAAGGCCCTTATACACAGAAAAGATAAATTGAACCTCACCATAGCTATCCCTGCCAACACCCCTAATCCCAGCATGACTCAGGTTTCTGCGAGAAGAGCCATCAGAATTGATTTTTAGGACTCCATGAGGAGGAGTCCATCTCCCCTCGCTATTCACCTTCGGGGTAGGATGTCTACATCTGTTACGCATGCGTTGTCGTTGCGGAGGAGGAAGATGAAGACGATTACAACAATCAATGTCTCGAGGATCCACCATCACAGTCATATCATACTTAGCCGCAATGGTTTCCCTTAGAGAATGTAGAATTTTCCACCATAGATGAGGGGCCCTCAGCAACGAATCTTGAAAAATCCACCTATTCTTGTCCAACCACAAGTTCCAGATAATAAAGGAGGTCCCAAGAGCCCAAGCCGCCTGAAGAAAGGTGGAAGAAATAGGGGCCTTGCCCCATCGTTCCCCAAACTCCACCAAAGAGGAAGCATGCCAGCAAGCTGTATTCCACAACCCCCACCATAAATGCCAAATCTCCCTAGCATAGGAACAATGAAAGAAGAGATGGGAGACACTCTCTTCACTGCCAGGACATAAAACACACATAGAGGGGCCGTGAAAACCTTGCTTACATAAATTATCCCAAGTAAGACATCGGTTCTGAGCCACTAACCACATGAAGAAGTTGTACTTGAGCCAAGATAGCTTGTGCCAAACTTGCTTCCACCAAGGGACCTCAGTGTCTCCAAACAACTATCTACCCAACTGCTTATAACTAGCCGCCACAAAGTACTTTCCAGACAAATTTGAACCATCCCAAGCCAAGACATCAGGGCCCCTCAGAGAATTACAAGCACGGGAAGCCAAAAGCTCGAACAGCTCTTGCCTATCCCCCTCAGACCCTCCAGGTGGCCACTCAGAAGGGTGTTTCTAGCGAAAACTTATAGCCAAGCCACCATGCTGCGCCACCTTATAATGCTCCACAATATCCCAACCGATCGCAACAAAAACATCGCAAAGGGATCGGAGGTGAGGACAAGAAGAGAGAATAAAAGGGTGACCATCCCAAGAATCAGACCAAAAAAGAGCCTGTGACCCTGAAGGATAGATCCAAAAGAGCGCACCCTTAATCAACTGCGCCCCCACTCTCAAAGTATGCCAAATCATAGAACCACTCCCTTCCAGAGCATAGCGAGGAACCTCAAAAGAGGTAACACCTCAAAGATATTTATGGTTGAGAATACGAACCCATAACTGATGTTGATTGGTACACCATCGCCAACACAGCTTGGCAGCGAGAGCTTTACCATTCAAAACAACAGAGTGTAAACCAAGCCCACCCTCCTGCTTCGGTCTACACACAGAATCCCACTTAACAAGGCTCCACTTGGAGGACAACAAATTACCGCTCCAAAGAGCATCAAATTCCTTAAGGAAATACATAGGAGTCACTTGGACAAAGCACCTATAGGTGGGGAGGGCCTGGATAATAGACTTGAGAAGAGTCACCCTAGCAGCAGTAGACAACCAACGATGAGTCCAATGAGTAACCTTCCTCCGAAGCTTATCAAGCAACAACTGCCAAGAGGACCTAGGCTGACGGCCAACAACAAGAGGAATACCCAAGTAGACAAAGGGAAGAGACCTAATTTCAAAATGCAGAATAGCAGCAATCCGTTGTTGGATGGCATGAGGAGTATTAAAGAAGAATATGGACGACTTTTGCTCATTGACTTTCTGTCCCGAAGCTGCAAGATAGTCATCCAAAGCTTTCCTGAAGGAATCAGCCTCCCTAATACGAGCCAGTCCCATAAGAGAGGTGTCGTCCACAAATTGAAGATGGGAAAGGTTTGGCAAGCCCATCCCCCACTTCCACCCATGAATCAAACCATGAGAAACCTGAGATTTAAGAAGCCGACCAAGCCCCTCCGCCATAATAATAAACAAATAAGGTGAGAGCGGATCTCCTTGACGAAGGCCCCTAGTAGCCCCAAAAAGCTCTGAAGGTTCCCCATTCACAATAACCGAAAAGGAGGAAGAGGTCACACAACTCAAGACCCAACCCTTCCTTCTTAGGAATGAGAACAAGAAAAGTAGCATTCATTGCACGAAGCATCTGCTTACTATGGAGACTCCTGAACCACTTCCAACAAATCAAGCTTCACAATATCCCAAAACTCTTGAAAAAACTCAATTGGGAAACCATCTGGACCAGGGGCTTTTCCCTTATTCATCCCAAACACCACCTCTTCAACTTCCAACAAAGTCACTGGGCGAATAAGAGAAGCATTCAAATCATGAGAGATTAAAGAGGGAATGCAAGCCAGGACCCTATTCTCCGCAGCCTTCGCAAGGAGTGAGTCCTCCTTGAACAGATTAGAGTAGAACTGGCAAGCCTCTCCAGACAGAGCTTGTTGTGAAGAAATCGAGAGACCCTCAGAGTTAACAAGAGAAGGGATAAAACATTTATTTCGACGAGCTTGCACCGAATGATGGAAAAAAGAAGTATTCTTGTCACCCTCTTGAAGCCAATCAATTCTAGCCTTTTGTTTCTAGAAAATCTCTTCGCGAAGCTCCCATTCCTCCACCAATTTTAGAGCTTGGGCCTCAGCATGCCCAAGGGCCTTCGAGAAACCAAATTCTGAATCTAGCGGGTAATAACAACAAGGCGATCCTGCGCCTCTCTTTTCTTGGCCCGAAAATTACCAAAACACAACCTATTCCAACGCTTTAGGTGATACTTGACATATTGCAGCTTCTTAACCAGGGAATACATGGCTATACCATATGCAGGGGCACCATCCTGCCACCACTTAGCAACAAGATCTCCCAAGGATGGGTCACGAAGCCACATAAACTGGAATTTGAAAGGAGGATTCTTTGGAATTGGGAAGGTAGAAGTCAAAAGCTTTATTGGCCAATGATCAGAGCCACACCAGTCCAGAATCTAAGAGGAAATAACCAAGCTACGTCTAACCCAAGAGTAAGAGACAAGGAAACGATCAAGCCGCTGGGAGATCGCTTCAAGCCCACTCCGTCTATTATTCCAAGTGAAAATTTCGTTAGAGGATTTAACATCCACTAGAGCAAGAGAGTCCACATTAGCTCGAAATAGGTCTAAAGCAGGACCAAGCCTAGGCAACCCTCCCCTTTTCTCCTCCAAGCTCAACACCGCATTGAAATCACCAGCTAAGATCCAAGGCAAAAGGGGTGCACAAGACGTAACATACCTGATATGGTCCCAAAGCTGGGTTTTACCCCGAATGTCAATTGGAGCATAAACATTACTAACTAAAATAGTCTCCCCAGATTCCAAAACTGAAGCCACCACATAAATAGCAGACTGGCTTGAGATCCACCAGTGAGGAATAACCTTACGAGGATCCCAGAAAAGAGCCAGACCCCCAGAGGTTTCCCTAGACCCAATACATTGGCACTGACCTGTAAACCAAATATGAGGGGCTTGTTGAAGCATGAGGTCCACTCGAAGCTTAGTTTCCTGAACACAGAAGATATCAGGAGAATGCACCACAATCAAATCTTGAATAGCCTTTTGACGAGGGGTGCTATTCAACCCTCTTGCATTCCATGAGAGAATAATCATAAGGAAGGTTGAGAGAAATGGGCCTCCAGGGTCTTAACAAAACCAAATTCCACCAACAAATCTCCAGTAAATTTAAGCATGTCAGCATCCTTCTTACGACCAACTTTCAAAGAATTATCAAAATGCCCTTTCTTGAGAGGGCGTTGCTGAATCCCTAAAGCAGGAGACGCTCCCCTACCTTTACCTGAGGAGAACACTGCCTTAGCTAAATCTACTAAAACAATATCATCCTGCCCATTCGTAGAGGCCCCAGGAGGCTCATAAATCCTCTGCTCTAATACCAGAGAGATATGCTGAACAACAATTGCTTGCTCCAGCCCTGTATCCAACCCAACATCCATACCCGTGTCCCTAGAAGAAATCTCAACGGGGATCCCTTCCTCTAGAGATTGATTGTCCAGGACCTCAAACCGATTAAAACCTTGGTCACTTTGCCTATCCTTATGGGTCCGCTTTTGACCCCTCCCTTTATTTCCCTGCTTAACAAGAATAAAGCCATCCTTATCTGCCCCCCCCTCAGCCACAGACGCCTTGCCTTTATCCCTTTTATCCATCGAAGGCCCAAAAGAAGGCGAGGAGGAAGCCCCAACCGCTTTGGGTGCCCGAGGACACTGGCGCTGAAGGTGTCCATACTCGTGACAAAAGCGGCAACAAAAAGGAAGGGACTCATAATCCAGTGATTGAATCCACGAGGCAGAGCCAATACAAATCTCTAAAGAATCTAACAAAGGGTTATTTAAATCAATTTCAACACAGATGCAAGCATAAGAGAATACATTTTTATCCAAAGTATTATGAGCGATGGCAACTGGCTTCCCCAACAAAGTAGCAATTCGGTGCAAAATATCCTCCCTCCAAAACTCCAAAGGCAGCCATGGAAGACGAACCCAGACAGGAACTCATGTAGGAAGATCCTCTGTCGCATTAAAACCTCCATTCTAGGGCTTAATGAACAAGCCTACATGATTGTAGAAATAGGACCCTCCCTTGAAAACACGATTGCGATCCGAGATGCAAGAGAAATCAACCATAAAATAGCCATTCCTAGCCACCAACAGCTCGAGATCACCCTCACCCTGCCAGGTGTGACGGATCCAAGACTCCAACGCCGAGAGGGGTACACGAATACCCAAAAACTTACAAATCAGAACGTGTTGACTCCAATAAGCAATATCCTCTTGAACCGATTCAGGAGGAATAACCAGAACAGGACGATCCTGGCTCCGCGGCAGGCACCCGTTCACTTTCTTGAGCTTAGAGCTCTCTCCCACAAAAGACAAATCCATCTTTTGTGCATGCATAGCTGACGAAAACGGCTGAGAAGGCTTTGGCCCAACAAGCACCAGACTATTGGCAACCCCAGCCATACCCCACCCCCGAGCACTAACCCCAACACCTGTAGACCCACACCGCTTCCACCACCCACCCTCCACACCCACACCCACATCGCACCCCACACCCCCTCCTTCCCACCGCACCAGCTCCACCCCCACGTGCAGCACAGGAAACACAGGCCTTGACTTGTTACAGACCGCGGGCAAACAAGGGTTGGTCGTAGTCAAGACCTACGCGCCAACTGCCTCCATTCCTCCACAGTCAGCAACCTCCAACAAAAAAAAAATAAAAAAAAATAAAAGAAATAAAAAAAATCAGTCATCTCTTTTTGAGTATTCTTCAAATAAGATAATTCATTTATCACCACCATTTCCTTGTGTTTCATATGAACTACATTTGTAGATAAACTAAACAATAACATTTCATGTACCTAATCTTGTAAATCTTTGCTGATTTGAAGTGCAAAGAAAGATCTACTTCCTTTGAAAGCTTCACTCTCCTAACCATGAAAATTCAATCCATTCTTGTCAATATGATCAACTTGGTAGAAGAATAAAAGAGCATGATTTGGCATATTATGAATAATATGCACCATAAAGTGGCATTGATAGCCATACCTTTTGTGCTTTGGTTAGGGTTACTTTCTTTACCACTTTTTGAGACCAATGCTTTATTATATTGAGTGGCATCCACCTCTTAGTAATCATTTAGGTTATAAGCGCACCAAATCTACACACAATTAAAAACCACCAATGACATTAGACTTGAAGAGATATATTAACTAATTAATATTAGTATTTTGATATAAATTGGTAAGTGAAGATTGTAATACTCTAAAAATGATTTTATCCTTCTTTATTTAATTTGAGGAGTAAGCTTCTTTGTGTTCTTGATATAATATTGGGTGGGAGATGACCACCTCTTGCATTACCTATCAACAAAATTCTTTACTATATCAATCACAACATAAGCCACTTAGAAGATCGAACTAGTTTAATCAAGTTACATTTCCCAAACGTCTTTAAATAAAAAAGCTCTTATGGAGGTTGGACCTTTTGGCACATGATTTGTTTGATTTGGAATTATATGAAAAACTTAAAATTAGATTATAATAAGTTCATAGTTGTTTTTATCAAATTAATCTACCTTATTATACCAAAAGTTGTGGAATGAAGAATGAGAATCAAATCAAGAATATATGTACTTAATGAAAAAAATTATACACAAACATGAAAATTAATAATATATAATTAAGTAAAATAACATATGACATATGAAATCAAGCCTAATAAGATGAGCTAGAGGAGTAAGCAACCACAACTATTAAGGTTATATTCAAAATTTAGTTAAACTTCATATTCAATGTCATCATTGCAAAAGAATATGGGCATTACCAAAACTATTAAAAAAAGAAGGCTAACAAGGACAAGAAAAATGTTAAAATTTCATATGTAGATGTAGAAGTTGGTTTCAATGAGATATAAGCTATCACATTGTTTACTTCTGACCAATAATAATCAAAATCTTAAATTCTATTAGTTAAATTTATTTGAAGAATATAAGTAAATCTAATATATGTAAAGACAATAAACATTATGACAATGACATTATGGTGGGATATCTTATGTGATGTTTATGTGCACTATTTATTAAATTATTTATTTTCATCATGTATCTCTTATATAACTTACAATAGTTTTCTTTTTAAATCCTCATAAGTCAAGTTGGATAAAAGGTGGCTTCAACATTATGAGAATAAAGTTTTTTTTTTTTTAATTTAGTCAAAATCTCATATAAATAATCTAATATTACTCTTTAATAGTTATCATTTTTTTGTGGATCGCACCTTAGCTATTGATGTTGTAATGAACACTTTGTAGTCTGTGTAAAGTTTATTCAACATCAAATGCTATATTAACAACTATACACTTATTGTAAATGGAAAACATAACAATTCATAATTAAATATGTAACATCACATATGTGAAATAAATCCTAATCATATGACTAGAACTAAGTTTTATACCCAAATGACATTATTATCATTGGAAGTGGCCCATGTGAAATGTATCCAAATTTGTAAGCATGCTAGAGGTTTCATAACCTATGTTGTAATAATTAATATTCTTATTCATTTAGATGTTAATTATTTTAATATTGTTGTTTAATTCAAATTAATGTATGTACATGAGTTTTTGATAAGATAAGCAACATTTATAGGGTATTGTACACATTACGTGAGGAGCCCACAAGGCCAAAAAGGAACCAAGTTAAGCAAAACACCATAGAAACTAAACTAAAAACAACAGAAAAAAGACAAACACTACACATTGTCAGCAAAGACCCAACACAAGAAACCAGACTAGACCACTAATTGTCCACACTTTCCCATTTCTGGATGAGGAGGTTAAGAACATCATCCACAATCTAGTTGGGACCTTCACCCATGGTATTCCTGTTTGCCTCCTCCTTGATGACATCGAAAAGAGTGACGACCGATCTGTGAAATATTTTAATAACTTGAACCAAGCCAGCTTGTTGAATTTTCGTTTGAGTTTCACAACCCACTCCTGTAGCTTGCCAAAATCCTCGTCCTTGACATTCTTCCATTGGGTCGTCTCTTCCTTAACAACCGTGGGATACGAGGATTGGGTAGAATCCTCCTTAAGCATTTTGTTCATGTTCGAGAAATGACTAGGGCCCTCCACAAAATCTTCTTCCACCTCCTCAACAGTGTCTTTCTCACATTCAACTTTGCCACTAGTCCTCCTTGAATCACTTGAATATCATCCATCAGAATCCCTTTTTTGTTGTTCACCAGTTTGTGGGACCTCCTCACACTAGTTGTTCCGTCCCCACATCCATGCTTGTGGCCACCATGGTGTCACCCTTGGAATCTTTCTCCTCCGCACTTTTTCCTTCGTTGCTAGTGGCTAGTAACTCAATCTGACAAGGAGTAACCTTTTTACCCTTCTTAGCAGTGGGTCTGCTATCCAACTTGGTGGGTTTGTTTTTTAGCTCACATAAACCGACCGTGACCTTGGATTAGGACAAACCTATCTCCCCCTTCTTTTTTGATGGAGGTTTAGACTTTGGCTCAACACAAGGTTCATTTTCAAGAGAGGGGGTTTTCCTCTCAGGACCCACCAAGGCAGCAGGGGATGGTTTATCGAAGGCAGGGTCAAGTGTTTTCAGTTCCTCCACATGGACAATCAAAATAGGCTTAGGGGGGCATAGGGCTAAATGGAAGTGATAGAGCCTAAGGATGAGGCCCTTGTGCAATGACAGGGGAGGCGACAGGTCTGGGTTGAGAGCAGTAGCATCATGGGAATCCTTGAATGAATTTTCAAGGGATGTTAGCAGAAAGAAGGGGAAGCTGAGAAACATTTAATGTCGTAGGTGGTTTAGCAATGACAAATGGTAAAAGTAAAAGACTTTATATCTACCTTCTAGAGTAATTTAATTCATAAGAGCTAGACATACCTTGTCCCAGGGTTTCGGTAGTGCCTGACGGTCGAACCCCGACTGCTTCTTAATCGGCTTCTCGTCACCTTTCAAGAAAGCATTGAGACTCTCTAGGTCTCATGTTTTGGTATGTTTCTTGTATTTATTCCTATCACAGGAGAGGCTCGTTGCCATGGCAATCACTTCCTCGTTGACCTCAAATGAGATGCCACCCATGGTGACTCTTCTATCCTTCCACGAACCAATAAATTCTCCTCATGACCCTCCTGACTTTCAAGATGCAGTGCCAAACCTCCTTCCATACAGATATGCCACATTATGGGTTCTTTACAAAATTCTTTGCAGTTGTCAGGTTCAGTCCTTACCCTGTCGTCGCCCATCTCAACCCACAACACACAAAAACTAGCCCAAGGAAACAAAGTTATCTAGAAAATGGAATGGTCGCCGATGAATTTATCGTCCCTTAAAACATTATTACCAAGCCACCAGGGCTAGTAAGGAGCAATTAAAGCTTTCAAAAGTTTACATGCTTCAATGGTCATTCCCAATGAAGCAAAGGCCGTGAGACCATTATTTTTCCTTAAGTACAATAAGCAAAGGCAATAAGCCCTAATAATAAAAAATGGATAAGTAATACTCGTCGTGCCAACAACCCCATCATACTTACACAAATTCCCATATCTTTTAGTCGCGGGGCCAAAATTTGAAATCCTAAAGTACATCTCATAAAAGCTTATGCTCATCATTAGGTAGATTAGAATAGGATTATTAAGCAAGTTGGCGATAAACATCTCAATACACACATTCTCGAAGATTTGATGGGACATGCAATACATATGATAAGACAACCCGTAAAGGCAAAGGACCCCATCATACCTAGTCATGAAATCAAATAACCACACGACATCCCACTTCAGATTGACCACCTCATCCATCTTAGCCCCATCATCACAGGTCTAAACATATAGTGCCACCTGTATCCACTAGAATTAGTAATGTTAGCCATCATTAAACGGTTAAATTTCTTTGTTCCACAAGGATTAATCCTTGTATATTTGTCGAAAGAGCCTCAAGATTTTTCCAACATTTGCAAAGACTCCAAGAGGAACTCAAGTTGGCCAGGCCATCCGCCACTTGGTTACCCTCCCAAAAATGTGAGTAAAATAATTCCTTTTTGATTTTGAAATCAATAAATTTATGTCCAACAAGATATCCATGATGTTCCAACCATGATTAATAGAGTCAATCACAATCATATAGTCCCCTTCAATATGCAGATTTTTTATGCCCTCTGTGACAACTATCTCGACGCCCTTGAGCAACGCCCGTGACTCAGCTGTCATAGAAGACTGTATGCCAATTCCTCCAACAAACCCAATGAAAAATTTGCCCTTGCAGTCCCTTATTATACCACCAATACTGGCCAAGCCAAGGTTCCCCTTAGCCGCTTCGTCAAAGTTCAGCTTAAACCAACCAATCTCATAGGGCTTCCAAACAATGTTTTTCCAAGCTAGAGACTTGGAGTTATCAAAGGAGTTGGTTTCCAATTTTATGTTCCATGATTTTGCCATTTTAATCTCCCATTCGATAGGGGCAATGTCCCGGGGTTTCCATGAGTATAAAGAGATACTTTCAGAAATAAGTCTGGACCCTATGCCAAAAACTTGCTTGGGGCTTCTCTTAGTGTCCTTGAAGATCCAGTTGTTCTTCTCTTTCCAAAGGCACCAACAGATGATGGGGGGGGCTTGTTTCGAGATTTCCAAGGGGAGGGGGTGTTGGAAGGGTTCAAACCATCCTTCAATAAAGGATTTTAAGTCCCGATTCAGGGTCCAATGAGTATCCGACTTACAAAAAGTCAAGTCCCAAACTTTAGTAGTGAACAAACAGTATAGTAATAGGTGATCCACAAACTCTTCATTAATTTTTCATAACATGCATCTGTTCGGAATCTGGAAGCCCCTTTTAATTAAATTATCTTGAGTTAGAATTATATTGTGACAAGTTGTCCACCAAAAGAAATTGATTTTTGGTGTCAAGTGTTTGTTCCAAAATAGTTTCCAAATTCTGCACTGAATACCTCTGCTAGACAACATGTACGCCGTTTTGACAGAGAGATTGCCCTTACTTTCCAAGGACCAAAAAAAATCATCCTCAATAATTGATATGGGGATTCTGGTTAAAGAGAGTAAGTCCTATAAGGAATTAGCCAGTCGTTTCAAGTCTGGGGAGAGAGGGCAGCATAAGCCCAAGTCTTTCCATTTCCTGACTCCTTGCGGACCATGGAGGTAGTCACAAAAATGCCTGCCAAAGAAAAGAATTGTAGGCTCTATCAGGTTTTTGAACTCAGTAAAGGCCAAGGGGGATTCAAACAACCAAGGGTCTTCCTAGAAATGAATACTACTACCATTACCAAGTTTCCATCTCATCCCACAATGAAGTAGCTTCTTCATCTTGTAGATATTGTTCCAAGCCAAGGACCCACATGGGTGATCATTCAAAATGCAACTGATAAGGGGGCAGTTGATTAGGTATTTAGCATCCATTATCCTACACTAGTCTTTTTTATTTCTTAACTGGTCCCGACCCACCTTGGAAAGCAAGGCCTTGTTGGTAGATTGGAATTTCCTAATACCCAACCCTCCACTAAATTTGGGAAGACACTTTATCCCAGCTAACTAGAGACATCTTTTTTTCCTCAGTACTAGACTAGAGGTAAACTCTTTGTCTCTTTTCAAAATTTTCAGCAATGTAACTGGGAATTTTGGACATAGAAAGGAAGTAAATTGAAATCCCTTGAAGAGCAACAATAAGGAGTTGCAACTTACCAACATGACTTAGGAGCGAATCTTTCCACCCTGTAAGCTTCCTTTGAATCCTTTCAAGGACAATATTCTAAAAATTGGGAGTGACTTCCTTAACAGTGAGACAAAGATCCGGATACATTGAAGGAAGTGAGGCACTCACACAGCCCAAGACAACAGTCACATGATCCTGGAAACCAGGTGTGCAGTTAAAGAAATAGATCATATTGTTATTATAGTTTATGTACTGACCTGAGCTATCCAAATAATGATTGAGGCAACTTTTCCATTTCCTATACATAAGTTATTTGAATTACTAGATACTATTAGTGACAATATCAATTAATTTGATAATACATCTTTATAATATTTTTTAATTTTAATTTACTATCTCAACTAAATACTTTTTTATTGATATTTCTCCTTCTAACTAGATACAAATAATATGTTTAATGATATTTCTATTGTCATCTTAACTCAATCCAGATTGATAATACACCTAACTATACTCAATTCTGCATGGATTCAAAACACAAAACTCATAAGACCTTATTGATAAAAGCATGATTCACATTGAATGTATTAATGATGGTGGGGATCATTTCACCTCCAAATAATTTTAAAAAAATCTACACTAACCCATTCTCTAGTCATATGAATAGTGTAGACACCTCATCTTCAATTACTTATTTACTTATCCATTTCCTCCTTAATTGATTGAATAAATCCCTATTTATCCAATTATTTATCTCATTTTCATCCTCTTATTGATTAACTAATATTTTATTATTTAATTAATGATGTCACTATTTATCCACTATTCATTAATATTCACCCACACCCCATTTCTAGACTAAACCATTCAATCATCATTCTTCTAGTGTCCTCCTCAGGTAAACAAATTTAAATATTTATTTATTTCACCTCCTCATACTTATGCCAAAAATTAAATAAATATCGTATTTATTTATTCGTTTATTTTTCTCTACTCTCCATTAAGTGGACTAAAATTAATTGGCCCCTTAATCCCCCATATGCACAAAAAAAATCCTTGATTTATCCCCTCAAATCCTCCACATCCTATAAGGTGTACAAAGTCATGAGTCCTTTATATACAAGAGTATGGGACTTGTACATGTGGCATGGGATTTTGTATAAGTTACACAGGTTGAATTCCTTGACCATCTCTCAAGGGTACTCCCAAGTATCTTTTCCATTTTAACCATCTGCCTTTTCCAAGGGGAATCTCCACCATAGATTCCCTTTTAATCTTAGACCCCTCTCCATCAACCAATCATGTGGGGACACTTGTCCTTCTCTCATCCTCCCAAGGGTCTCAACCAATTTGAGCCATCAATCTTACGTTTGATCTCATTCATCCACACCTTGGACTAAAAATCTATAAATTGGTCTCAACCAAAGCCATTTTAACATCTTGATATACAACCTTATGTTACTAGTGATTACACTCACATATCACATCATCCACCAATTTTGAGGACAACCACCATGTCTTGGTTCAACAAGGGTTGGTGTTGGTGAGAGTTGTGTATTTTCATTAAAGTTTGTTAATCCTTTGCTTATTTTGAGTGTTGCATTTGTTTTGGGTGGAACATGTTAATTTTATTTTAGCTTATTCTCTTATGCTCAAAATTTCATGTTTACGAATATCATTGAGGCACAAGAATGGATTATAATAGACCATATACATGTAGATAGAGACACTATGAATGGTTATCATGTTTATTCTCAAGATGCATCACATTTGGATACCTTTATGGGAGTGATACACTCTCAATATATACCTTATTCACCATATGGTACTCCATTGACGACTCCTTTTTGATGATGAAATCCCATTGGATAATCATTATAGTCCAATATCTTTGACAAGTGAAGTACAATATAAGTTAATAGATGTTACAAATTAATTTTTAATGGAAAAGTTATTAATTGTCCATAATTTGAAATTAGACAAATATGCTCATTCAAGGGTCTCATTAAAAATATCTAATATAATATTGATACAAACTTTGGGTTGTCTCTTATTAAAACTTAGGATTGGTCTTAGAGAAATATTATACCTTATTTTCTAAGAATATCTATATTGCTTGATAGTCAATGGATAGATAATTTGGGAATTACAACTTTTTTTGTGCATCAATATGTTGAATTAATCCATGTTGGGATTAAGGTGTCTCAACCTTCACAAGTCCTAGCATTTAATTTCGTGATTAATTATATATTTTATCCTAATGGTATTTTGCCTACCAATATTATGGCACTTTGTAGGACCCACTGGTGATGTGGAATCCTATATGGAAGGTGACATGTGCAATTTGTAAGCTAAAACTGTGGAAGTAGGCGTCCACTTTGGAGGTCCTAAATTTGTGATCAACTTGGTGGATTTTGTCATAAGTTGCTATGTTATTCTTTATGATAAACTATGAAAATTTTCTATGACGGGTTATGATAGTTGTAAGAGTCATGCATAAAAATTGTAAGCTAAATTGGTGGAGGTGGGTGTCCCAATTAGGAGGTCCTTAATTTATGCTAATTTTTCATATGTCATAAGCTAATTATGACACATATAAGAGCTAACTATGATAGTTGCATTAGCAGGTGAAGATACCCGCGCCTTGCATGTTATTCTTTCTGTTTGCATGCATGCAATGAAGAGGATGTTGACATGTGACATTTCTAGGTGTCCATCTTGGTGCTCTATAAATATGACCTTGCTTGAGGAGTTGTGTATGAGGATATTTTTTCATAGCAGGATTATGCTATTGGATTTCTTCCAGAAGAGCAAGATGTAATCTCCATGTTAAGGCTGCGAGCCTACAAGTGTATTGTAACCTTTTGTTGTAGATTAATACATTGGTTCGATGCTTTGGAGTGTAGAGTTTTTTTACCCAAAATGGTTTTTCCCACGTATATTAGTGTCTCTTCTCTTTTGTCTATCTTTTCTTCTATTCTTCTTCTTTCTCATACTTGAAATGTAAATTTACATGTCGTTACATTGCTGAAATTTTCTTAGATCCAGAACTACATTATCTTTCCTCTAAGGGTTAATGCATGGGAAATTAAACTGTGTTTGTTTTCACTTTAAGGCATAGTAGTATGTGCTTGTATCAGGTTGTTGAAATTAGTTTTGTTTAATGAAACATAAGATATTGAAGGCGCATACTGGTTATTGTAAGGATTTTTGAGTTCGTTGTTTCCTTTCAATCTACATGCGTAAAGCTGTAAAGATACCAAAAAATTTATATCAACTTATTGTAAAATTTACCTATTTTACTTTGGATAATTCAATTGTTACTCCTAAAAAACCTCCTTATCCAAGTGAGAAGTCCATTCATGAGATATATATCAAGAAAATCTAGAAGAATAAAATAAAGAGAAAGCTAATACTAGGTTGATGCATGATCAAATGAACATTCTTTACCACCTAGCCCATTCAAGAAAAAGGAATAAAACACCTTACCACCTAATCCACCTAAGCAAGAGGAAAATCTAGATTTTTATGCCAAGAACATTAATACTTGAAAACCAAAGCAAAATGTTGTAATTCAACAAATACAGAATCATTCAATACAATCAGCACCAAAATTACAAGATAAACAAATTTGGTAAGAAGCACATAATGTACCACCTATTGGTAGCATGTTTACAAAAAGTGAAATCCTTATCAAGAGGAAACACATGATTAAATATTCAAGTCATGAAGAAGAAAATCATGTAATCAAAGATGAAGATTATGAAGAGATATTTTGAGAAGAGGGTAGGATTTTTGGTGAAGATCCTCTTAAATTTGTGCCATAATACTTTGAGCATTCCTACACTTAATTTTTCTATATAATTCTAGAAGGGGGAAAAGAAAAATATAGTTATACTAGGCTTAACTTTGTTAGCATTTTTCAAGCATTCAAATTAAAGTTAGATGATAGAAAAAAGTAAATTAAACATAACATTTAAATAATAAACATTGTTCAATATCTATAGATTGAATAAGTATAAAAGTAATAATTTACCTATATATTCTTCAACTAGAATGTGTGTTACAAATGTAATTATTAATAACATTATTTATACTCATACACAATGTCTATATTTGTTGCATATTTATTTAATCTTAATATATAAATTGATCTATACTCTACATATTGTAAAAATACTATTTTATCTATATGCCTCAATGAGAATATATATTACAAATTGAATTCAGAGATGTTCGTACATATTATAGAAACAATGTTGTATATCTACACTTTTGTAAGACCTAGTAAATAAGACTTGTACAAATTGTAGTAACATTGCTAAAAGAAAAAACATGAAATCAAAAGCTACCTTTCCTTAATGTAAGAGGTATAAGAGTTAATAAATGAGTGATCATTGATTTCAAATAATTTATAACTAATGTTATTATTATATAGGGAAAAATTCAAAATAAAGAAACTGATAGTTAAATAAAAAATAAATTTATAATGAAAGTTTCTTCTTTCTTAATGGAAAAATATATAAAATAACAAAAATAAATTTCAAATAAAAAATATAATAATCAAGTTTAGATGGAACTCTACAATGACAGAAGGGTGTATAAGTAATCAGAAGATCGAAGATTCATGAAAGAAAAACAAAAATCTTAAACCACTGCAAAGCTACAACAACATTCAATTTTCATGTAAGTGATTTTTTATTAATTTTTTGCATTGTTTAAGAATGACAACATAACAACATTCTGTTTTCATTGTTTATGCAATGATTTTTGTTTTTTCCATCTAATAAATCCATGACAACATTATATATCCATCTAATAAATCCGTGACAGCATTATATATACATATGCATGCAATTATAAATATGAAATCTATCTCAGCACAGCCAAGCATAGCTTACAAGAAGCGCTGAATCAGGTTTGAATCGGATTTTTTCTTTTCTCACTGCAAAGAACACAACTGAATAATTCTTTTAGCCAATGATTTGTCTGTGTTCCCATTCATAGTGTGCAAATTGTAAAAATTATGTACTTTGCATGTTTTAGGTGGCGTTAACTGAGCCTCGAGGGTTTGCATATCTCAAAGATTTCAAATTTTCAGGAAGAAGCTGCGAAAAAGTATGTAAATCTCTGGTTTTTTCCTTCTTGAATACTAGCGATTTCATCTCTGGTCTGATACAAATTCATTCAGTAGAGAAATGATGCAATCGTTCCTCATCACTATGAAATGTGCATTACAAATAAATGATCTAACAGTTCTATCCAAAGAATGTGCACAAATTTTACAAATTTCACCTTTAAATGAAATTGTTTGACAGTAATTAAACCTTTGATCCTTCTTTGATCTTGCCTTTATATACTTTAAGCTAAGAATAGAATCGACAGGTTTTTTTTAGCTGAATATGTATATTGGTATTTGTTTTTATGGAGGGTTTTATATCAATTTCAGATTTTTTTTGTAATCTATACGGACACACGAGTCATAGGCTTAACCTCTTTGCTAAGAGCCCTTGGTCTGCTGGTGAAGTTGAATGGTTCTAAATGAGCCCACCAAGGACCAAGTCTTGCTAAAAGTAAGGCTCAGACGTCATAAGGGATGAGGCCGGAATTATGGATACCCCTCATATCAATATTTTTTAGATAAGAATACTGTTGTTTTTTCTTTAAAACTGTGAGTGAAATTGGCAACATTCCATTTTGAAATTAAGATTAAGATTAAGATATATATATATATATATATATATATATATATATATATATATATATATATATATATATATGTATTTATATTTAAAGAAAAGGATTCCATTTGAGTATCATCAAAGGAATTTTGTTTTTCAGCATAGACATTTTGTTTTTGAGAGCATAGTTAGGCATTCTTTATAGATTACCATTGGATCAAGTATGCAGTTCATGCATATTTTTTGTAGTATTATTATATTCTAACTAGAGTTTCATGTCTTTATTTTATGATTTGTATTATGTGTTTGTCATATTGATGTGTTAAATAATGTAAATAAGATAAAATAATTTTTAAATAATTTTAAATTAAAATAAAATAAATCTTAGAATAAATAAATATAACTTTTCAATTAAAATAAAATAACAAAATTAATATAAACATTACTACCAATATAAAAGATACATTAATATTATCATTTATAAAAAATGCTTAAAACTTACTATTTCGTTTTCTTCTATCCTTTCCCTTAAATATCCAATTCATACACTGACAACTTTTTAATCATAAAATATATTCAACTTGTTCAAGAAACCAATTTTACCACCATCTTCAAAATAGTTGACATTTTATTGGGTGTTTTCTCTTTGTACGTTATGGCAAATCATGTACAAATGAAATAATTGAAATCTCAAATAGTGAATCCCAAAATGAGATAACAAGTCCATTAATTCCAAAAAAATGCTCCATTACTGTCAATTGAGTCAAACGACTTTGTGAATTGGAATGGGTTTTGTTGGAGCCTAAAATTTCTGGCTAAAATTTTGCAAAATTGATGAAGAAATGGACTGCAGCACTTAGAAATGCATTTGTAAAAACTGCCTCAAAGTGCCCACTTTAAAAAATCATAATTTGAAGTCAGAGCAGTTTCATGCAAAGTCACCTGGCAAACATACTCGTTTACGATATGTTAGTACACATGTTCAGTTTCAGCTTCTCATGGTTTGATTTGACAAGATTTTGAAGTAGCATATTCAAGGGTTCTGCGAAGGTTTGCTGTCTGCACATAGTAAAATCTGTCAAAAGGGTCAACTTTGGAGGCCAACATATAGAAACTGAAAGACTGTCATGACAAACCAATTGGTGTCTTAAATTTTCCCTATGTTCATCTACCACCATGCTAATTTTCAGGATCCCAGGACATCATTTGGTATTTTCTCAAGATCAAAACCAAATGGATTTTACCCAGTTCGATGACTGCACTTCCAAAAAGCTGCAAAAAAGGGTCAACTTTGATGTTTGATATTTCATAAAGAGAGGATTGAAGAAAAACCCTTTTGCTCACATGTTCATGTGACGTAAATGAACTAATCTCCAGGATGGCAGCTCTTCAAAATCAGATCTGATATTTTTCCAAAAAGGCAAACTAGTGAGTTTCAGTTGATTTTTTCAGGGGCAGTTTCAGAAAAGGCTAAATGGGCAACTTTGAACATTGATATTTTGCAATCCTAATGGCTTCTTTCCCCATGTCATTAATCTACATGCTAGTACATTTTCGCGGCTGCTGGAGATCGTTTGGTCAATTTTCCAAAGCAATTCCGGAGGCTACTTAACCCATTTTAGCCACAATGCAAAAGAGAAAAGCTTACATGAAGATGAAGATTTTGGGTAAAACAGCAACTGACTGCTTTGGTTGCATCAAAGGGTTTCTATTATCTTGGTGAACTAAAATGACTCATTATTATATGCCTTCGATGATAGCTCCTTGTTTAATATGCTGAAAGTTTTGATTGTGTGCATACCTTACTTGCCAAAGCCATAGATAAGTATGCCACTCCTCGTGCAAAAGCAACAGAATCAAGTAAAGAGTCACTGGAGATAGACCCTAGACTAAGGTCAATAAATTAGAAGGAATGCTTAACAAATGCATTTTTTATCCAGCAGGATTCCCTGAGAACAGGTTAAGGCATGATGCACAGTCCTAAAATCAGTAGTGCAACACATGAGATTGGATGTTGATCTAGATGAATATTTGTCCTAGTCTCATAATAGAATTGCCTCAACTACCCTGAAGCGTGATTTCTTTCTCTGGATAGGAAGATAAGGAGAGTTGGTAATTCCTTATCAAAAACCATTTAAGCCGCTTATCTCATGGCAATCTCAGAAAGAGCTGAATCAAAGGAAACACATCTACAAATAGGAGCATCAAGTTGTTGCCATAAGTGTTACAGACTTACAGTTAGAGTTGACTTGTCCACAGACTCGAAGGCATCGAAGTTTTCAGCGTAGGAGATGGTACTGTACATCAGACAATGCCATGGATAGTGCACTCACAGACAAACTACAGGAAGCATATGACACTATAATATCGTTGCTTCAAGAGTCGGATATTTCAAAGGCAGATGCAACGGTCAAAACATGGTATGTTCCAAGCTATACTCTTGAAATCATGGATTTTGCGCTTGAAACAGAGATTTGGGGGTTAGCACATAGCATTTAGTAAGACGGCAAGAAGAAAAGTGTGGTGTAGGGTTTATCCTATACTTGGAGAAGCATAGGAGTCGCGCTAGGAGATCATTAGGGAGCTATCTGAAAGTGGTGAGAACGGCATGAAGTTAAGTATGATAGTATGACAATCATGTATCAAGAGTGTGGTGATGAGTGCCAAAAGGAGATTACCTACAAACCTTGGAGGACAGTGATACAAGAGCATGGAATGAAGTATGGTGAAAATCTTAAAATGGAAAACAAACTCACAATTCCTATGATACAAAGCATAGTTGGTATATATTCAAGGTGTCAAAGTCATGCTACAGAGTAAACATATTCAAAAACTTTCATCAGTACTACATGCAATAAGGTTAATGAAATAATTCTAGAAGGAAAATAGAGAAAAATGTGGCATTTTCCAGTGTTGCTGGGACATCCATCCTTCTTTTTACTAAAAGACCTGTGTTTGGTGTATTCCTCAAACGCCTATGCCACAGAGTTCTGTATTGTTTGAGAAGACATGAATGATCAGTTTATCTCATATGCCAAAGTCCGGATGATAATTATTCTAAGGTCTAAGGGGCAATCATGAAGATAAAAGGAGCATCATACGTTTTAAAATGTAATATCCCCAAGTTGTGCATAAAATAAGAAAATCCTTGAGGGCAGTAGAACCAAATTAAAAGAGACCAATGCTACACAAAGGAAAGAGCGCAGTAAACCCGTACAAGTGGTCCAATTTCCAGGTAAGGATCTTGATTCCCTTGTTTTGTGTCTTGAAAATATGATGGGAATATGGAAAGCTCGATGGAGGTAAGGTTGGTTTTTATCTATTCAAAACAGCTACACCGATTTCTTCAAAACAGTCTACAACACTACCACCATCTGGGGCTCCAGATACTTTGATGAGTGCTTCCTTTCTCGGGCATTCTACATACTATGCGAGGAGTACCTCAAGCAGATGAATTTCCACCAAGGAAGTTTGTTAGTGTGGATCATGTCTTTAACTAAGTTGAGATGACACTTAAGCTAAATCAGTGACAGAAGCAGACACAACGGAGTTTCATTTTGCCATTAAAAGATTACAAAAGTCACTGAAGATACAGAGTTTGCAGCTGTGGCTGGTGTTGAATAAATCAATGGAGTAAATAGAAGTTGTATCCTTAAGGGCAAAAGTCCCATCGTCGGACTAAGAAGAAAAGTGTCTTAATGACACTAAGAGTCATGCCGATAAGTTAGAAGAAGGGGAAGCTTAGAGGCGTCATCGAGAGGATTTCTGATAATTTATTGTAGCTCCGAAGTTATTTTATTCAATTCTAAGAATTATTATTTAATTCTTGAGACTTCTAAAAAGAAGTTAGTTAGGTCTAGATAATTAATTGATTCCTCTACAGGAACCAGTTAGTTAGGATTTGTTAGAGTTTAATTAATCTTAACTATTGATTGAGATTAAATCATGGTCATTGGTTTTCCAATGAGAATAGTTTAAAAGGGGGTCAATGGGCATTTGGAGAAGACATCAAAACACACATTTGAAAAAGATTTGCAGTGATAACGTTGGAGACAAAAGTAGTGGAATTTCAGGTCGAGAAATTGAGGGAAGAATTTCCGGAGAAGAATATTGCCGGAGCTTTGTCAGTAAGAGACAAGCAGTTTATGTATCTTTTGATTTGCTGAAGATTAATATAATTCCTCATTTGCAGTACTGGTTTTCCTCCAGATTTTTTCAGGGACAATTTGTCCAAAAATATTGTGTATATTATTTTGCATGTTTTCTTCTCTATTCCTGTGAATTTTACTTGTGAAGTTGCAGTTGTATTATTTTTTAGTCGATATATTTACATCGGAAGGTATAATATTTTTACCAAAGATGAAAAGTATTTTTTGGAAAATAAAATACTTCCTAGAAATTAACGAAATAAATAATTATTTTACCCAAGGAATACTTTTAATTACAAAGTAAAATATTTTCCACCAAAGGAGTTACGAGAGCAGTAAAGACATTTATCAGGTGAAAATGCAAGTGTTAGAGATAATCAATCATAATTAAATTTCATGTGCAAGGAAGCAAAAGCAAAGAGAGTTAAAGGGGGTAATTATTTTTACCCAAATTATTTATTTAGTGGGTGAAAAAATGGATGTGAAGTTTAAGAATTATTGTGAAACAAAGATAAAGATTAAAATATTTAATTTGCCGAAGGCCATTAATTAAATATTTTTGTGGAAGAAGAAGAATGAAGGGTCATAATCTTAAAAATACAATGTATATATGTAGGATGTAATAAAATCATAAAAAATATAAGCAGTAGGTTAGGAAATCATCAATAATTGGATGGGTTGATCAATTGCCTCAACAAAACATCGTGTTGTGTATTGCAAAATCTTTTGAAATAATGCAAATGTAGAAGAAGTTTTAATTTGGTGGCTAAAATTTGGTGTAAGTTGTCTATTGAAAATATAGGATTTTTTGGTTGTCTCCAACTTAACATTTCCTTATTTTTTAAATTAGTGTATCAAGTATATATTCAATTTATCAAGGCACATTTGTTATTCTTGTGTGGTGTGATTAATTGTTTTTTTAAAAGAATTAAAATCCTTCTAGTCAATCACAGTAATCTGGAAGTGTTATTTGGATCGATAAGAAGAGTCTTATAATCGATAAAATTATCACATTGTCTCTAGTTTGGTTCTATCTTGTTATTCAAGTTAGAAGTATTTGATTTGTTAGGGCACATTTGATGCTTTTGTGTGATTCAGTTAATTGGTTCCTTCAAAGAAGAATTAAAATCTCCTATTAATTAATCACAGTAACCTGGTAAGAATCATTTGGATCGATAAGAAGATTTTGATAGTTACATCCTTGCATGTTTATACGAGGTATAATTAGCTTTACAAGTGCCAAGCAATTAGAATTGTAGCCAGTAAGTAAGTCACATATCATCCGCCTCTTGACTCTATTAACCCAACAAGAGTAGGCATTGGTCATACCCTTTCCATTTTAGAATTTTATATAATATTATCCATACATTCACATTTCAAGTTTCAGTAGGACTCATTAGTAAGCCTTCATCTATTCCACTTTATGCCACTATGGATAGATATATGAAGTTAATTAATTCATACAACTCTTAAATATCTACTTCAGTTATCAAGGTCCACTCGCTTAGGTTTGGTAGAGCTTAAAGTGCAGGGAGTCATCAACTATATAGGTTAACTCCATTCGTTAGTTAAAAAATGTTGCAAGTCTGATCATAGAGCCTGATAGCCTCTTAGGATTTGTAACCTACATTTTTGAGACCTAACAAGTTTAATGAAAATGTAATATAACTTTAAAGAAAAAATAACTTTTTTATCTAAAATATACCAATATGCATAGTGAGATAAAAAAACATGTCGATTCCATTCTTAGTTTTAAGTAGAAAAAGGCAAGATCAAAGAAGATTAAACTAAGGAAGAATCTATGCAGTTGACTTGACTCAATAGTTGCTTGACATTTAGTGGAATATTAATGTTAGTCTATATTCAAAGAGAAGCAACATTGGTGGAGGTAATTAGATCTTGGTTATGCTAGTTCATTAATACTAGCCATTAATAGTCCTTTATCGTTAACATTCAATGATAAGTATTAGTTTAAAAAAATAGGTTTAAGCAATGTAAATGTGATTACAATATACTGGAAGAAATGGGATATTTGATCATTCAATACACACCAAGGACTGCAATAAATTCAAGCTATACACAAAATAAATTTATTGGCATGGATTTAGAAACTTTCTTGTAAATGCAATTAGCAGTATAAAACTTGACTTCACAACCTTATCCATCGTCCTACTTCCACCAAAGTAGAAGTTTCAAAATAGGGTAATCAATGATACTTAACTACAATAAAAAAAGAATAATTTTAAAAAGTTTTTTAATATGTGAATATGGAATCATAATTAGTTGTAAAGTCAATAACAAATAAATTTAGATTACCCATAATCTAAAGATGAGCTTCATTAACTATTTTGTAAGAGCAATCAACAAACTGATATACCTAATCGAATGAGCTACTTGCAATGAAAGAACAGTGCCACCATTCCAAAAACTATAATTCCTATGAGGGAGTGTATCCATTGTGATTTTCATTCTCTTGGGAGCAAGTACAAAAATATCCTTAAGCAATCGATGAGCAAAGCTACAAAAGATGTTAGATCCACAACTAAGATGACATTTTTCATATAGCTTATTTATGATATCAACATCCCAAGTCATAAATCGATTTGTATATAACATCATGGACACCTAGAAAACACAAATCTAGGAGCATCTGTACTAACAAATATAGCCTATTGAACAATGAAAGACATATGGAGAAAATATTTTCTATAACAACAAATTCTTAATTATGCATATAATTATTTCAATCTAAAAGTTGAAATAACCACCAAATTAACAAGAAATACAAGGAGTGTGAAGGAAGATTGTAACTAATTATGTTAGAAACTTACCTCAACCATTCCAAAAATATTATCAAAGACAATAGTTGGATTCTCCTCAATATCATCCATTTGAAACTCCTACATGAGATTTTATAAGGATATTCCAAAAATAAATTATTTAAATTCTACTAAAGTACCATGGACATAATCTGAACTACTACTTGGAGTTCACAATTATTAATGTAACCTTGATCATAAAACCCAACCTTAACCTTAACCCTAAATGTAAAGCTAACCCTTACCTTAATTGTAGCTCTAATTTAACCCTTACTCAAACCTTAATTCTAACCTTAACCCCAATCCTAACCCTAACCCTAACTCTAACTCTAATCCCAACCTTAACCCTAACCCTAACCCTAATTGTAACTCTAACTATAACTGCAATTGAACCCTAACCCCAACCCTAACCCTAAACCTAACCCAAATTTCAACCCTAACTCCAACCTAATACTAATGTTAACCCTAACTCCAACCTAACACTAATCCTAACCCTAACCCTAACCCTAAGCCTAACACCATATCTAACTCTAACCCTAATCATAACTATAATTGAACCCAAACTCAAACCCTAACCCTAATGTTAACCCAATCTCTAACTCTAATTGAACCCTTACTCACATCTTAACCCTATTAGCGATATAAAACCTGACTCCACAACCATACCCGTCATCCTACTTCCACCAAAGTAGAAGTTCCAAAATAGGGTAATCATTGATGCTTAACTATAGGCAAAATGACTACTTTTAAAAAGTTGTTTGATATGTGAATACAAAATCAAAATTAGTTATAAAATTAATAATTAATAAATTTAGATTACCCATAATCTAAAGATGAGCTTCATCGATTATTTTGCAAGAGCAATTGACAAATTGATATACTTGATTGCACAAACTCAACAATGCAAGAACAATTTCACCTTTCCAAACACTATAATTCCTATAAGGAGGTTCATCTATTGTAATTTTCATGCTCTTGGAAGAAAGTGTAGAAATATCCTTAAGCAATTGACAAGAAACACTGGGCAATATGGTAGATCCACCACTAAGATGAGTTTTTTTATTAGCTTTTTTTTAATATCAATATCCCATTTCATAATTGATTTGTATATAACCTCATGGCCACCTAGAAAATACAACTTTAGGAGCATTTGTACTAACAAATTTAGCCTATTGAACAATGAAAGAGATATGGAGCAAATATTTTCCATAACAACAAAGTATTAATTATGCATATAATATATTTCAAACTAAAAAGCTAAAATAGCCACCAAATGAACATGAAATACAAGGAATCTAAAGAAAGATTACAAATAACTATGCAAGAAACTTACCTTAATCATTCTAAAAATATTGTCAAAGACAAGAGCAAGACACTCCTTATCAACCATTTGAAAGCGTACATGAAATTTTATAAGGACATTCCAAAATCAAATTATTTAAAGTGTACTAAAGTACCATGTGAATACTTTGAACTACTACTTGGAGTTCACAATTATTAATCTAACTTTGATTGCAAACCACAACCTTAACCCTAACTATAAATCTAATTGAACCCTTACTCAAATCCCAGCCCTATTGTTAACCCTAACCCTAAAATAATCCCTAAACCTAACCATAAACCCAACCATAATCCTAACCCTAATCTTAATTTTAACTTAACCCTAATATTAACCCTAACTCTAACCCTAATTTTAACCCTAACTCCAACCTCACTCTAATGTTAACTCTAACCCTAACCCTAATCCTCACCCTAACCTTAACCCTAATCCAACCCTAACCCTAACCCTAACCCTAATTAAACCCTTATTCTAACCTTAACCCTAACTCTAATTAAACCCTTATTCCAATCCTAGCCCTAATATTAACCCTAACCCTAAATCCAACCCTAAATCTAACCCTAACCCTAACCCTAACCCTAACTCTAACTCTAACTCTAACCATAACCCTAACCCTAACGCTAATGCCATCCCTAACAAAAACCCTAATAGTAACCTTAATTGTAACTATAATTGAACCCTAACTCAAACCCTAATGTTAACCCTAACACTAGCCCTAACCCTAACCCTTATCTTAAACCTAACCTAACTCTAACCCTAACTCTAATCAAACCCTTACTCAAACTATAACCCTAAGCCTAACTTGAACCCTAAACCTAACTCTGATCCCAACCCTAACCCTAACCCTAACTATAACTCTAATTGACCCCTTACTCCAACCCTAACCCTAATGTTAACATTAACCCTAACCCTAACCCTATTTATAAACCTAACCCTAACCCTAACCCCAAGCTTTATCTTATAACCTTACCCATAATTGAACTCTAATTCTAACCTTAACCTTGCCCCAAACATTATTGTAGAACCCTAACCTTAGTCAAAAGTGAAACCTAACCCTAATAATTTCCCTAATTAAGCTAATAGCTTAACCCCATATGAAACCCAAACCTAACCCTAACCCAAACCCAAATTTTTATCATATAACCCTAACTGTAAACCTTAGCCTTAGCTTAATTAGACACCTACCTTAATTGAACCCTAACCCAAACTTTATATGAATCCCAACCCTAACTTTAATCCCAAGCTTTATATTATAAACCTAACCCTAACCCTAAACCTTATTTAATCCAAACCCTAACTCTAAATGAAAACTAACAGTAAATGAAATGTAGTCATACCCCTAATTAAACCATTGCCTAATATTATGACATACATAATGTAGAATTTAATTTTGATCTTGTCGTGTTTCAAATCTTTTTTCTTCAACTTCATGTTTGTATGACGATATTTTGACATACATAATATATAATTTTTTCTTTTTTATCTTCATTTTAATTAAACTATTATATGTCATTTATATTTTAGCTATGGGTCAACCAAGAAAGAACTTTGAATCTGAGGAACAAATAAAACAATATCAAAGAGAAAATCAACAAAATATCAAAGACATCAAAATGAATAAATGATAGATATTGAAAGAGATGAGCAAAGAAGAAAATGAAATGAAGCAAACATACAAATATATGCTACAAAAAGATCAAAAGTAGCATCAAAGAAATTGGAAGCTGAAAACATATTACAGGAAAATATTAATGGCAATAGAGGTGATCAAACATCTCAACAACCACCCCATTCACAAAGACATCAAATGTGAGAAGATGACCTACAAACTAGTAATATTAAAAAAAAAATGCTAGTGCACATCTTAAGAACAATCTTGCTCACAAGGAGAGGGAAAGGAACACAATAATCCATAGTCAGGGGAAAGGTAAGAAATTCTAATTGAATAAAATATTGAAATGAATTTCAAGGAAAAAGCTTCCAAATTAGAAGAATATGTTGTAGAAACCCCTCAAAATTTAGGTCAACATGACTCGTAGTCTACTTCAAAATTAGATGAAGAAAACATGGAAAACCCAAATAGATTACTTACCAATGATTTCAAAATAATGCAAATGGCATTTCGTCATCGTTTATATAGGTTGGAGTCACCAAAAATGTGTTTTATTTGATTATAATGTTACGCTAGAATCACAAGCTTCTGCAATCCCAAGGTCCTTTTTGCAATAGATATAGAAAAGAAAGAGAAAATAATAGATTTTCATATGCGAATAATATGGATCTTGGTCCCCAACTAGTCGAAATTGCAAATCTCACTCAAGTAGAAGAAATGTTGATTGCATTTGTCAGTCCAATTTTTTAAGTGACACACGAAACCAATGATCAATTTAAATACAAAGGACACACAATAGTTCATAGAAATGATCAACGTGACATAAATTATAACTTCAAAATTAATATGAACCATATTTACAAAGAAATACAATACAAAATGCTATAAAACAAGTTTTACTCTGATGTGACTATCAATGCAAATACTCTTGATAATATATCAACAAATTCATATTAAAATATTTTCAACCAAGGACTGTACATATGGAATTTGATTCCAATAGCAATTAAATTAGTTTTTGTTGGTCCATTGATGGAGATAAATGAAGGTAACATAATTGATCACACAAAATCAATGGCATCAATACCACCTAATGCACAAAGAAAAATGGAGTTGACACATGCATGGGTCAATAAATCAACTGTAGATCCAACAATATTTCTAGATGCTACTCAATCAATGTTGTTGGATCTATGGTTGGGTTGTTGAACTATGCATGAATCAACTTGATTTATTTTCGTCCATTAGGTGGTCTTGATGCCATTGATGTTGCATGATCAATTATGTTAATCTCATCCATCTCCATCAATAGACCAACAATTTTTTTCATTACTATCAAAATCAAATTCCATATCTGTGGTCCTCAATTGTTTGAAACTATTCTGATTTGAATTTATTGATATATTGTCAAGAGAATTTCCATCAACAATCACATTAAAGTAAAACTTCTTGTGTAAGATTTTGTATTCTAGTGCTTTATATACACGGTCCTTGTTAATTGTGAAGTTATAATTCATGCTACATTGATCCTTTCTACAAACTATAATAAGTGGAAGATCATTAATTGATGTGGTAATTTATTTGATATATTTCCAATATTTTGGGGGAAGCTTATTGTATGTCCTTATTTAAATTGTATGTGAGTTGCATGTGTCACTTGAAAAATTGGACTCACATATCAACATTTTTTCTACTTAAGTGAGACTGGAAAGGTTGAATGGTTGGGGACAAGGATCCATATTATTTACATATGAAAACATGTTGTTTCCTCTTTCTTGTCTACATTTGTTGTAAAAAGGACCTTGGGATTGCAAAAGACTATGATTGAACAATATGATATTCTTGATAAATATAACACATTGTTGGTGACTCCAATCTATCTAAACGTTGATGAAATATCATTTGCATTATTTTAAAATCACTAGCAAGTAATCTATTTGGGTTTGCTATGTTTTTCTTCATATGATTCTAAAGTAGATTGTTAGCCATATTGAACTAAATTTTGAGGGGTTTTTATAACATATTCTACTAATTTGGAAGCTTCTTTCTTAACATCCATTTCAATATTTTCTTCAATTTGAATTTCTTTCCTTTCCCTTGTTTGTGGTGTATTTTGTTCCTTTCCCTCTCATTGTGAACAAGATTGTTCTTGAGATGTGCATTGATGCGTATTTTTTAACTATTACTATGTTGTGAACCATCTTCTCACTTCTCCTATCTTTGTGAATGAGATTGTTTTTGAGATGTTTGATCACTTTTGTTGTCATTAATATTTTCTTGTAAGTTGTTTTCAACTTCCAATTTCTCTATTGTTACTCTTGATCTTCATTTAACATGTCTTTTCTTTTCTGCTTCATTTTATCATCTTATTTGCTCATCCCTTTCAACATCTATCGTTTGTTCTTTTTGATGTCTTTGATATTCTTGTTGATATTCTCTTTGATGTTTTTTTCTCTATTCCATACATTCAAAATTCTTTCTTGGTCAACCCATAGCTAAAATATAAATGACATATAATAGTTTAATTAATGTAAGATAAAAAAATATAATGTATGTTAAAATATAGTCGCACATATATGAAGTTGAATCTTGAATAAATATTTGAAACACAACAAGATCAAAATAAAATTCTATTTTGTGGCTGGTTGGGGGGCGTCTCGCCACAACAAGTATGTGGAGAGACCATGAGTATTGACACTTTGATCGCGGCTTGCAAATTGGACTAGGTGGCAGGATGGTTGGATTTTTGCTCAATGGTCTATGCGGATGGTCGGGATCCTGTAGGGGATGGTGGTTGCCCGCATGGAAATTAGTGTTGGAAAACCATGTGAGTTGGAAAACATGTTGGGTGATAGGAAGTCTTTTCATTGAGTGCCTTTTTGGAATTTTGTTCGAGTTTGTAGGGTGGTGAAAGGACACATAATAAAATCTTATACATTGATATGTGCCTCTGGCTCCGATGGATACACATAATAATGAGATGATCTATGGGCGATCAGGGTTTAATACGACCCATCTCGCAGTTAGTGCACCCTGACGTGACATAATGCATGATCGTGGACAGGTGGAGGGAGCTAAGGAATTTATGAAGGGCACAATTGCAGTTGCATAGCGTGGTAAGTGTGGTAAGTCATGGTGGAGGAAGTTCCTTAAATGTCATCAATTTGGTATGTTTTTTGACATCTTTTGGTTTCATTATCTGGTGAGCTCTTTGTGGGGGGTCATGGCAGAGTGCTCAAAATTCATTGTTGAGATTTTGTCGAAGGTGGTGGTGAGTTTAGGGTAGGACACTCCCATCCAACTTGATTGTAAGGTTAGGCAAATTGCATTTAAGGCTATTACCAATCGACAGTTGAAAAGGATAATGCTCAGGATTGATCCTCATGCGGTGGTTGTAGTAAAGATGATTTTGGGCAAAGATTTTTTGGTGAGCCGAGAGACATTCCGAGTTAACACCCACATTGTTTCTAGGTTCCTGTCATCTTTGCTTGGTGTGAGGACCCCCAAATCCAAGGCGAAGGTGATTGTCTACAAGCTCTTCAAAAAAGAGCTCCTGGGCGACTTGGATGACGTTTTGAAATTGACTCTCCTGGGATGTGGAGAGCCTCGACCCCACGGTATTCCACTGGTTAGGGTTCCAGGTGAAGTCATTGAGGTTTATCCCCTACTACTGGAGCTCAAAGGCATGACATTATTCAAGCATTGTCAAATTGCAGCCTACGGGGTTAGTTTCCTCAAGAAGCTACTAATGCTAGAGTTAGTTAACAGATTCGACTGGGTGGTAGATTTCATTAAATTCACCAAGATGAACAACTTCTAGTTGGTGACCGAGTGGATGGGTAGGTTGTTTAGGGTTTGCAGTGTAAATATTATAGTTTTTATAATTCCATAAGGGTGGTGGTTGGCGTTTCCTTTTTTTGGCTTTCGTTTTAGTATGGTGTCCATCTCTTGTTTTGTCTCCTTGGTCTAAGTGATGTGGGTGTAGTGCAGTCAAAAATTTTGGTGGCCGATGGGGGCCTTTCTTGGTAAGTGAATGGATACTGGGCTGGCCTGAAAGGGCAATATTTTGCAAATTTTGCAAACCTACTATGCATACAAACTATAATTTTTTGGCAACTTAATATTATTATCTTTCACGAATCAAAAAAATAAAATGAAATTCTATGTTGACTATGTATGTCATAATTTTAGGCGTATGATTTAATTAGAGGTGTGTGTATAATTCAATTAGGGTTATTTTTCATTTAGGGTTAGATTTTGAGTTCAATAAGGTAAATTATTTTATATATTATGTATGTAATAATATAATTGTACATATATGAAGTTGACAAAGAAAGATTTGTTCAACATGACAAGATCAAAATCAAATTCTATGCTATGTATGTATTAATATTAAGCTTGTCCTTCTTTGATATTTCCTTTTTCTACTTTAAACTAAGAATTAACACATTTTATTTTAGCTCACTATGCATATCAGTATTTTTTAGATAAGAATGATGTTTTTTCTTTAAAGTTGTGAGTGAGATTGGCAACATTCCATTTTAAAATTAAAAGATCTCTTCTTTTAAAAATATAGAGGTGTATTTATATTTAAAGATAAGGATATCGTTTTGGAGTATCATCATAGGAATTTCGTTTCTCAGCACATGCATTTCAAGTTTGAGCATAGTCAGGCGCTCTTTATAGACTACCATTGCATCAAGTATGTAATTTATATGATTTTTTGTAGTATTATTATATTCTAACTAGAGTTTTATGTCTTTGTTTTATGGTTTGTATTTTGTGTTTGTCATATTTGGTGTTTTAAATAATGTAATTAAGATAAAATAATTTCTAAATAGTTTCAAAGTAAAATAAGATAAATCTTAAAGTAAATGATATTTATAACTTTTCAATTAAAATAAAGTAATAAAATTAATATAAGTATCTTTAGATCTCTTAATATTATTATCTTTGACATTAACTACCAATATAAAAGATATATTCATATTATCATTTATAAAAAATGCTTATAAATTTACTATTCATTTTCTTCGATACATTCCCTTAAATATTCAATTCATACAACAACCACATTCTAACTCATATAGTTCATTTCATAAATATATTCAACTTGTTCAAGAAACCAATTTTACCATTATCTTCAAAATAGTTGACATTTTATTAGGTGTTTTCTCTTTTTAGGTCATGGAAAATCATGTACAATCAAATGAAATAATTGAAATCTCAAACTAGTGAATTTGAAAATGAGATAATGAGTCCATTAGTCCATTAGTTCCAAAAATGCTCCATTACTATCAGTTGGGTCAAATGATTATGAATTGGAATGGGTTTAATGAAACTGCTATACAACTTTAAAGAAAAAACAACTTTTGTATCTAAAAATTACTCGCATAGTGAGCTAAAAAGCTTGTTGATTCCATTCTTAATATATATATTGTAACAACCACCCCTTGGTTGCTAATAGTTTTTTTATATCAATTTTGAACAAGTACCAACTTAATCGACTAAGCATCTTCCATGCAATTTAGAGGTGTTAGCTTCTAAAATTCACCATTCATCATCCACTGGAATCAAATTGACTTCACCACTTATATACTTACACATAGGAGTGATAAGCTTCCACAATTAAGAGATTTCCTAGACCTAGACCTAAGCCTCAAGGGTTCATTCCTAATGACCCCGCCTACGTAATCCCTTCGTAGGAAATCAAAGGCTTTGCAATTCAACCACCAATGTTAGAGGGAGTTCATCCTCTCCTCTTGTGTGGGATCTTTGATCTGTGTTTAAACCATGACCATTATAAAACTAGTCCAATCATAATATAACGATAAATATTTACCATCAAAAGCTAGTTCCAAATATACACAAATACACAAGGATCATATCATTCTATAATCCCCCAATTCCCATAAGGAGTGACTCGAGTATACATCACATATACACAAGGTGACTAGCTCATACACATCACATATACATAGTGATTGGTTCTAGCATACATCACATATACATAGTGAATAGCTCCAACATATGTCACATATACATAGTGACTAGCTCCATCATATGTCACATATACACAGTGACTATCTCCAACATACATCACATACACATAGTGACTAGATCTAGTATGCATCACATATACACAAGGTGACTAATTCATATGCACATCAAAAGTATAAAAAATATTGGCTCATACATATATTACAAATACAATGGTGAAGAGCTCATGTATACATCACATTACAATAGTGACTAGGTTATACATACATCGCAAGTACATTAATGACATGCTCGTATGTACATCACATCACATTAGTGACTAGCTCATGCATACATCACAAGTATATTAGTGATGGGCTCATATGTACATCATACGTACAATAGTTACTAGCTCATACATATCACATATACGATAGTGACTGGAAAACACATCCACATTAGCTAACACACACTTTCCCTTAGTGCATCCTAGATAGAAAAGGAATGTCGATGCATTATGCACTATACCATGGGTCCCATCCTTTTCCCAAATCTTCTACACCATCAAACAATTGGGAAGAGGATTCGGTGCATCCCATACTACATTGGTGGTCCACCCTCAACTCAACAAGGTCAAGTATACCATTTTCACATCAAGATATGCCAAAATTATACTATGAGGTTGGTCCAACTGTTACCTACCCATTCTTCATTAGAAAATCTTTTCCCTACAATCCATCAGATGACTAAGCATCCAAGGACATCCATCACATGCATAATATGCTCCTTGACTACTATCAATCTCAAACATAATAGTACTACTCCTTGACTACTATCAATCTCAAGAATCATAGTACTGGGTAAAAGCACAATAGTGTGTCACAATTTCGACCAACTAAATGGTTTCGAGCGAACCATTTCTGGTTGGAAGATATTCGACCAAGCAATTTTCTGTTGAAACCATGTGGAAGCGACATGGTGGCACGTTTTTAGCCGAAACCCCTCTAGTTGAATACATATCAGCCAAAATAGTGAGTTATAAAATTAAAAAAAGAAGAGGGCCCAACCATTTTTGCTTGTTCGGGCGAAAGTGTTGCGAGTGAGAGTGCGTTGGTTGAGCTAGGGTTTGAGCGTCGATAAAAGCTAATCAAACACCCCAAGTTCCATTGCCCTTCTCCTCCTCTTCTACAACATTTTTCTTCTATGGTCTTGGCGGGTTATGTGTGGGAGTTTGGGGTTTACTTGATTTTGTTTGAGCTAAAAAGTGTTTTTCAAACAATTGGTGGTTTATTATAGGCACATAGAAGTGGCCATATGATTGTTTTCCTTATTTTTAAAACATATGTTTCGAAGTTTGAAAGGTAGTGTGAAAGTTTTATTTTTGGCAATTATATGTGAATGGCAGTTTGTATTATGTTTTTGGCTTGCATAGTTGAATGAAAAACTATAAACCCATCAATGGAAATGATATTTTTAATAATTTTTTTACAATATGAAACCATTGCCACCAAGTGATAGTGCAATTTTTTTTTGCTTGAATAGTTGAAATTTGGTAAATTGTTTAAACCCTTGAATGACAAACTACAAATTTGAGGTTTTCAGTTTCGGGTGATATAAACCCTTGAATGGAAAATATGCTTGGTATGTGTGGGGTTTGTTCTAATAAATTTTTGAAATATTGCACAAGTGATTTTGTTAAGTCTGAGATAAAGGGCATGCTACTATGTAGTAAGTAGTCTTATAATTGCCAGAATCAAGGAATGGGGAAGCCACACATTTTAGTGTATCTATTATAATTGTGTAATATGGATACGCATCCATACTTACTAGGTCTGGTCAGATCAAGATTTTATGGACCGATCAAATTTGCTTGATTTGGTTTGGACTTTTCAAATCCTATAGAATTTTACCCATTTTTTCATATTAAATTATGGATTAAACTTTTTGACCTCCACAATGAATTGAATTATTCAAACCTAGCAACAATTTACAAACCACAAACACCTGGAGATGTAGGGTTTTGATATAGGGAGGCCATTTTGAAATATAGCATGGGAATCAATGAATAAGTTCAAGTCTTTTGTACCTGACCCAGGGTTTCAAGGCAAAAATGACACAAATGCATATCTGTCACAGATTTGATATTAATCTAGTTAGGGTTCAAAATGATTATTCATGAAATCATACGCTTGGCATTGTCCCACTTAATTTGGGGAATAATGTTGGAGAGGTCCATTTGTTTGGGATCCAATTCGTCTTCGCCTTGAAACGCATAATTTGGTTATGTTGGTTATCCTTATTGACATTTCAATGTTAGCTTTGGCTATTTTTGTGGATGTTTATTAGAAATAATGTATGCTACACAACTTACTCACAACAAATCTAAGTATCTTATTTATTGGAAAAGTATAGTCTAACATTAGAGCCAGGATAGAGATGGAACATACAAATATAATAATGTTTGTAGTTTATACAACCTTGAGATTTTACAATAAGATGCAAACTAACACATCTGCCCAACTAATGCAAACAAAAAACTTCAAACCCCTCATTAAATTCAAGTCATATGAGACAATCACTAAATACTAACATTTCAATATGAGTCAAAATTTCTATTTTATATCTGTATAAAACTCATCCTTAGTCATTACAAATTCTTCTAGATTAACATCATCTACTAAGGTCAAGTAAACTTCAAACTCATTAAATTCTTGTCATATGAGACAATCACTAAATGCTAAATTTTCAATGTGAGTTGGCATTTCTATTTTATATCTGCTCCAAAAAAATCATCCTTAGTCATTACAAATTCTTCTAGATTACTATTATTTGCTAAGGTCAAATAAAAAACTTCAAACCCCTCATTAAATTCAAGTCATATGAGACAATCACAAAATTTGCTAACATTTCAATATGAGTTGACATTTATGTTTTATATCTGCTCCAAAAAACTCATCCTTAGTCATTACAAATTCTTCTAGATTAACATCATCTGCTAAGGTCATTCTTGAGTGTATGTATGTGCAAAATATACCATTAGCAGGTAAGAATTAAGGGATTCTTAAAGAAGCCCAAAATAAAATATAAGAACTGTTATACTAGCAGCTAAAAATAAACAAAGCCAACTATATATTTGATTAATTGAATCATTTATGTATGTTCAAATCTAGATGATTTATGCTCAACTAGATAATAAGTGACAAATTTTAGAGTTGAGTTTAGATTCAAAGAATATGCATATACAGTCATTGCACTAATGTAGCAATGTTGCTATAAGTACAACAGTGTTTGATCCTTAATTTCTCAAGCCCAAGCTTGTAGAATTTATGAAATAAGAAATTGTACTATGCTACTTGATTATAAATTAAATAACAGTCAAGAGAGGAAGAGAGAAGAATTAAGAGCACCATATATTTATCCTACAAACCCTCCAAAGAGAGAAAAACCAGACTAAGGTAGTAGCAATTTCTTACTACCTATATTATGTAGCAAATTGTAATATCCAATGAGTGCACAAATGATAAGATAAAATCTACCCCTTGTCCCATTCATCTAACCCTATTTGAACTTTAACCTTAACCCTAAAATTAACTCTAACCTTATTTCAGTCTTACCTGACCCAGATTGATCTCTAACCATTGTTGAACCTTAATTAAACCCTAATTAAATTCTTAACCCTTACCTAACCTAACTCTAAATAAATAAACCTAATCTTGATCTTACATGTGTGTATGTGTGTACATATGTATATGTATGTATACATACATACATATGTAAATGTATGTATGTATGTATGCATGTGTACATGTATACATATGTATGTACATATGTGTATATATGTACATGTACATGTATATATGTATGTATGTATGTATATATATATGTATATGTACATGTATGTAGTTACATGTACATATATGTATATGTATGTATGTATGCATATGTTTATGTGTGTATGTATGTATGTACATATGTGCATGCATGTATTTACATATACATGTATATGTATGTATATGTATATGCACATATTATATGAATATGTGTATGTATGTATATGTACGTACATACATAGATTTATACATACATACATATATATATGTCATACATGTACACATATATACACATATGTATACATACACATACACACATACACATGTATGTACATATATACATATATGTATATACAGATATATACATATATACATATATGTATATACAGATATATACATATATACATATATGTATATACAGATATATACATATTGAAACATATATACATGTATACACATATATACATATCAAGTCTCATTGGAGTTTCCATTTATTATGTTGATCTAAGTTGTAGAAGGTTCTATTTCATAGATTTATAACTTTCTATCTTATTACATATAAAGTTAAAAATATTTTATAGTTTTTCAAAACTTGATAAATTTGTAATTTAAATAAGTTTTAGTTTTGAAACTTGATAAATTTGTAATTTAAATATATGTTTTAGTTTTGAAATTTGATAAATTTGTTTAACATCATATATTTTGTTTTAATGATATGCAAATCTCTTTATTTATATACATATATATATATGGCTGATGAGGGATCTCACCATTCTCCTCAGTCTGAGCAACATGCGCAGGCTAGATCAAATTTATATGAGGAGAGTATTAGAAGATTAGAAAATGCACTGAGATGTTTAGATCAAACCATTCACAACTCCCCTAATTTGGCTAATAGAGATAGATTAGTCAATATTAGAGATAAGATATTACAAATGATTGGGACAATTCGATCATTCAATCCTTATGATGATACGAGCATTGAGCAATTTTATTTGTCTCTTGTCATGAGTGTTACTGGCACATAGACATGGAGAGATGTTAGAAATTTAATTTCACAAGAAAATGTGTTTACCATGTTCCCTTTTTATAGAGGAAAAATAATAATTAGAGGATACATGGTGACGAGGTGTGTAGATGAGCTTGTTGCTCCATTCATATATCCTAGATGGTTGGAAGTTTATCATAGATGGTCTCACAATGATGAGTTGCCACTATATTCTGTCAAACAATTATATGCAGAGTTTCATTTACAAATAGATGTGGACTACACATCTTATCCTGAGCATGTTGGACAAGGTAGAGGTAGGCTTTCTAAAAAACCCGAGTATAAACGTCGAGATTTTCCACCACCCATGAATAAGAGGGCATTAGTTGGTCTAAACCTTTTGGTTCTACAAAAAGTGTTTTGAAATGGCAGTAGCAGTGGAATCTACAACATGCTCCACTAGATCCCATATTTTTGATAGTATTGCCACTATTACCACATAGATCGATCAGATGCCATCTAATCATGTTGGTAGATACTTATTACTATCAAAGATTAGCCTTCTTGCCATTGAAACTACATCTACATCTTATGATCCGTTTATTTGTGTTGATCTACCAACTCCATCAGATGTTTCCCATATAGGTGACACGACTTTGTGTAATATGTGTAGAGTCTTCATTTTGGATTTACTAGTAGCTTACCAAGTCATCAATGATGACCATGGGATCTCTCTTGATCAGGTACATGCCTTTATTAGACAAAGATATCCTATGATATATATGAACCACGGGGTGGCAACTTCACAGTATATTCCACACCAACCTACAGGATCCCATGTGTAGCATGTTTCTATTGATCCTGTAGCTTGTCCAAGTCCTCAGCATGTTCCAGATCACGTTGAGGTTATTGGGGCACCTGATCTTGTTCATGGAACATATAGTCAACTTCTTTTTGGCACTAATATTATACCAGCTAAAAATCCCCTTGCAATGTCTTTGCATTCTTGTGATATTAGTGGGACTGGTAGAGCCATTGAGGAGGCGTGATAGGTACTTGAATAATTTATATATGTAATTGTGTTCTAAACATTTACGTACATACATATATTTTAAATAAAATTTATTTTAAAGTAGTTCTTTAACTCTTGATTGAAATCGTGTATTTGAAAATTTTCAGCAATATGGTGATTTTTTAGAGTTTGGAAATTTGGAGCATGATGGCGATCCTAAGCATTATATAGCTGAGGTACATTTAAGTAATACAAATTTAAATTAATTAATGTAAATTTGAACACATTGAACTTGTACATTGTAAGTTTTAGATAATTTTACATATATGTACACATACATGTGTATTAAATTAAATTAAATGTGTACTTGAACTTGTGCAGGGCTTGGAACGGGGCACATGACAGGGACCAAGACAACTTGGATTATGACAGGGATCCAAATAGCTTGGATCAAGAGAGGGATCACAATGGTTGAGATCAGGGCATGGATCAAATGATTCTATTCATACTAGATATCCCTCTCTTTGAGTTGTTTTACATGTTTTACAATATTATGGTTTGAACTCTAATTATGCTAGAGACACTTTTTATGATTTGCATCACATTACATACATTTATGTATTATGGTATACACTTGTTATGATTTACATCACATTATTATGGTGAACACTTTCTATGATTTACATTGTGCATTATTATGGTTTTATTTATTTAGCAATTTTGTACCTTTTTTTTTCCCTTAAATATGTTCTTGATCAAAAATAGAGTTACACATATTAATTTTCTTTAAAGTCAATCTTGATTAATGTTAAAATCATCCTTTGATTAATTGTAAGCATTGAACCTTAGAAATAAAAATGTTGGACTAGAATGGTTTCTCTTTGTAAATTTAAAAAGATGGATGGACAAAGATGAGTTTGTCTTTAAATAGGTCAAGAAATAGAAATAATTTGAATGCGAATATGTAAGTTCTAGGTCGATTCCTAAGAGATTCAATGTTACTTAATTGGAACATAAAAATGCAATTGGAAATAGATGATAAGGAATTCTCAGCTAAATGTTCATTTTTAAAGTCACTCTTGGTTAAATGTAAATTGCATATATGATGCTATAAGTGGAGAACTGAACAAATGAAATCAAAGATTCTCGAACTTAAGAATTCCATGGAACATAAATATTCAATTTTAGAAATAGATGATTTAGGAATTTAGGCAAAATGATAAAATTTTTAAAGTCACTAGGTTTTGTATTACATATGATAGCATATAAGTGTCCAGTTGAACAAATGAAATCAAAGATTCTTGAACTTAAAAGAATTCTAGTATAATCTAATACACATGAATTTGATTGTGCATGCAAAGAAAGTGATCTAGATGATACTATAAATGGAGTTGGATGTAAATGAAATCAAATCTATTTTTGAACTTAAGAATTCCATGGAACATTTAAATACAATTGAAAATAGATGACTTAGGAATTTCTAGGCAAAATATATTTTTTAAGTTACTAAAAGTTTTGTATTGCATATATGATCTAGCATATAAGTGGAGTTGTGATGCAAGAGACAAAAACACCCCTCTTCCAAACAATCAGTCACAAACACAAATAAACTTGCAAACAAAACATTGCTCCAAATCATCAATCTACAATAACAATTGCAGAAAAACTCTAATTTTATTAATTTGATTTCAAATTACAATTATTGGCTTCTCCCATACATTTGTGCCATTTACGATCATTTTTGGCAGCCATCCTTAATTTCTTTTCATTCTATATTCAAATCTGTCTTTTAATATGTCATTCTCCATTCAAATGCACCCCTCCAATCTGTATGCAACCTCCTGTAAATCCAATTCTACGCCTCCCTTGGTACTTTACTCTTGTTGGAAATGATTCAATCCTCCATTCAGTCTTCATCACTTTCCCTCTCTATCTGCATGCTATTCAACTCTTAAACAAAATCTGTATCTAATTCCTCATATGCCAATCTATATGGCATTGCTCTTTAATTACTCACTGCTCTTCAAATATTTCCACCGTCCCTCTGCAGGATTCTTTGTTCCCTTTGATATCAGCAATCTTCCTCAAATTGTGCCCCTCTTTTCTTATTCATGGCTGGCTTGCTCTTATTTTCCTGTTGGCTCTTCTTTCACCCGCGACCTTCCCTCCTCACACAGGCTACAAATAGCCTTTTTCCTTAAAAGAAATGATCTCCCCACATTTTTGAGTGTGGGCTCTCCATGTTTCTGCTCACTCTATCGGCCGACCTCCTTCCTCTTTTACTTGGCCTCTTCTTTTTCCTCCACGACCTTCCTTCTCTCTTTAAATTTCTCACAGGCTTCCTATGTGCTTTGCCCCCTCTTCTTTCTTCAGCGCCTCTCCCCTCATTATCTTTTCTTTACATTGATTCGAATCCTTGCAGTTGCGCCCTTACATCTTCCCTACACCACCTCTTTTTCATTAATGTTGCTATAACTAAGTGACTATAATGTAGAATCTTTTGTCCTGACACATAATCAACAAATATAATACCATTTTTATCTATCTTTATTTGTTGATAATATGTGCCTTCAATAACGATTGATCCAATGGGATAATCTTGTCCAGCACAGTCTGTCATTGATTCCACCAATTTGTATTTTGATTGCATACATCTTCGTAGATAGTAATCTACACCTTCCGCATTGTCAAGATCTGCAACAACAACGAAAATATCTCTTGTACACACACCATGTAATGTTTACAAACTGTAAATATATTTTTAATATATAAATTTATATATAAGCATGTGTTTGAAACTAATATTTAATATATTTATATATAACCATGCTTGAAACTTACATAGAATATATAAATCAATTTTAAGTTAATCAATTTACATACTTGTAACAACTAAATTAGATACACGTTTGTAATCCATTGAATATAGAGGATCGTAGACATCGACATTGTCAATTTATTCAAAAGGAGGCATTGATACTAATTGTTTCATTTCCCATCATGAAACATACCCATCTCTAATATTCTCACATTGAACAATATTTGCATTGTTCTCAATGCAATCAACACAAAAACATGATTTTTCTCTCACATTAATTGCATAAGGCCTGCTACCCCTCGTTGTCATGATTTGATGCATACTTCTAATACCATTAATTGTTTGATAATTATAAGGATTTGATCTATCAATATCTATAAATTACAAACATCCAAGTGATTTATTTAAGTGAATATATATATGAAAATTCAATTAAATCATATACACACACTTGAAATTCAAATAAAAAGTCTTGACTAGATGTACCTACAACTTCCCAAAAATATTGTGTGTTGTATGTTGGGTCACGAGCGAAAAAATGTCTTTTGCACCATTCAACAATTTCATTTGCATTTCGTATGGCATTTCCTCCAAGTACACATGTTGGAAAAATATGTCACCTATTACTTGAGGTTTAAGAATTTAATCTAGTTTAAATAGAATTTTTGTAAAAATATCTCTAGATTCCATATATATATATATGGTGTTACCTACAAGTTCATGTTGTTAAAGTGCACGCTTCACACATGCTCCTGCTCCATCGTGCTCTCATTTTCCATGTCCACTCTCATAAAATTCCACAAAAAATTGGTGCCACGTCGAGCATGTTGATGGCTTAACCAAACAAAAGCTTTTGTAGACTTAAATTGTCCTATGAAGTTACAAATAATTATACTCAAACCAAATTAGCTTAAAAAAACTAGATAAACATGTACACATATATATACACATGTATACATGTGTACACATATATATACACATGTATACATGTGTACACACATATTATATATAAGTAATTGAACAATTTAAGTCTCAAAGTTAAAAGTAAATAAATTTAAAATAAAAAAAAACAATGTACTTACTAGCACATCCATTAGACCATATCCAATTGTGTTCAACATTTATGCCACGTCATTTCAGGTCTTCAAAAAACATTCTGAAACAATGAGCTACATAGTTTCTATCATGACCTGTATCATCACTGATATAAAAGTGAACCTCTTTGATGATAATTCAATCATCTTTGCTACTTCGTATACCATCTACATGAAACTCGACATGCCTATAGAAAAATTGCACAAAGATTACAACTTGCTCTGAACGATAATATTGACTTTGAATCTTAGTTTATGGACTAAATGTATAGTTCTCAGAGAAATCTACAATAGATAGAATACAAACTGGTGGAACATAATTCTTTGAATCATGAAATTGCTTAGCTTGCCATCTTGCACCATGACAATGTTGAATATGTGGATATATGATATTGCAAAATTGATTCATAAATTAATTGTAAGGCAATCCACTCTCTTTGAGAACAATTTTTTTGGCCTCAACTCTTGACTTTGATGAGTATTTCTCATGTTCAAATCTCTTCCAAATAACTTGCATTTCAATATTGTCAACTTGTAAAAGATTCTTCAAATTTCCACAATCATTACATATATATTTTATACATTGAACATTGAATTCATCTGAATCTTCTAATTTTTCACATACAAGAGACTTCACAAATTGTGTTGTGCTTCCAGGGATGGCTATATTTTGATCATTTACTGTCATATATTTTATATATGATTGTAGGTGTAGATCAAATTCAACATGATTTCAACAACAAAAAGTGTCACATACTTCATTTATATGTACAAATGATGGTTGTAGTGCCTTAAACATCCTTTGACAAATCTTCAATTTGAAAATTCTTGCTTGAACGCGTCAAAAAGTTCACTTTGTGTTGTATCTATAAAATGTTTTGGATAAATTTTTTTGTACCATCTTGACCTATTATTTGTATAGTATCGCTTCTATTGGAAGAAAGACGAGAATGGTTGGTCCAATATTCAACCATCTATTTATTTACATCTTTTGAAATTCTATCTTTTCAGGGAACCCTACAAATATTTACCCGATTTTTCTCAAAATTTTCATCTATTTCATTTCTCTTTTCAATATACCTTTGAACAATTCTCCTAGAATCATTTAGTAATTCAGAAATTGCTTGAACTTGTCTTCTATGTGATAATTTCTTACTAGAAATTACAGTCATCAATGCTCTATGTGCATCACTTGGATCACTAGCTCGACTCTTGTTTTCAATACAATTTAATGCTTCTTGCAAGTTTTCAACAATTGTTTATTTTAATGAACTTGGTGAATTTTTTCTATTATCAACCTCTAACAACTCCAAAACAGGGGCCATTTCTTTTCACCCAAATAACTTTGCAACTAACTGTGCTCTTCCAATTAGAGATTTTTCTTCAAAAAATTCATCCCATATTCTTGTAGAGTTTGATTTTACTATGATTTTAGATAACATATCTTCAGATGAAATATTATTGAAAAGAGAATCCTCATGCATGTCCATCAGATTTTCCATACCATAGAAAAAAATTCTATTACTAGGTTCAATTCTTTCCTGTACCTGTTCGTCACCTTGACCATCAATAATTTCTATGGGTTGTTCTTGCTCAGCAGATGTTCCTTCACCCACTTTTCTCTTCTTCTCTCTTGTTCAATCACACTTCCTTTTCCTAGTCCTTTGACTCCCCATCACAAATTGCACTCAAATTTCAATTCACTTGCATACAAATGTACACACATGCTTTCAATGAATGTAGTTAATATTGCATAAATAGAATGCTAAATATTGTTCATTTGTTTTAAAGCCAAAGTAAAAAAAGAAAAGAAATTATAACATTGGTTTTTAAAACTTAATGAGCTCATACATTTATACTATAAGCATTCTATAACCTCAAGCATAATCTAAAATTCATATATAGGGAAAATTCAAGTGTACACAACATGTAAAAAATAACTAACATGAGCCACACACTGGATTATTGTCTAGTATCTTTGTATTGACATAAAAAAAATAACACAAACATTTAAATAAAAATAAAGTAAAGACAAACAAAATAGGTTTTAACTAATGATATATTGAATGAACTCAAGTCCCCGAGAAAATTACAACCATATTATCATCATACTCAAATTTTGAATTGTTTGAACTTGAATATAAGGGTCCTACATTACTTATGTTACATAAATATCTAGTGATATATAGAATGATAAGGTTCATCAATTAAAATTTGGTTAGATACGTGTATAAATTATACAATAAAGGTTCATCAATTAAAATTTCTTTAAATACATAAATTAAAAATATTATATGAGCATATTTGGTATATGAAAATATTTAGCATGTAACTAGATGTACACTATATGAAAATATAAACTAGAGATCTAATATCTTGAGAATCACATGATGAAGCATCTAGCAATGAGGAACTCTAGAGGATACTTGAGAAAAGGGGAATCCAAACTTGCACAAGTAGTTCAAGAATGTATAATGTATAGGGTATGTGAAATTATGTATGAATAAAACTTGGGTTAAAAAAGGAAATTTGGGTTAAACCTTAATTTTGGAGGAAGATAGTACACACACCATAAAAGGATAACAAGTAGATGATTTTTATTGGTTATAGGGCATGAAGAAGTTAGAAAAGAATGTGCAATTATGGATTTTCAAGAATGGGACTTGATCTCCACGTACAATGTACAAAATCAATTCAAGTGAACCTAAGATGTGCAACCTAATGCAAGAGAATGGGAAAAATTGGACACACACAAGGTTTGGAAAGATCTAATCAAATTTTTATGATTAAATATCAATGGACAAGGTAGTCACATCTAAAGGAGAGGATCCATAGAAAGGAATCGACATTATTTTCAATAAAATCTAATTGAGTTAGTGGGCATGGGAATAATTTAGAGAATGCAAGAAGATCCTCGACAAAGAAAAATGAGGAAGGAGAATAGAACACATAAGTGCTACAAGAACTAAGTTGGAACCTAAGAAAAGTTCACTAACATAGAGGAAGTTTTACCTAAAGAAGGTGCAAAAGTGTCCACAAAATACAGATAAGTCCAAGGCATAAGGAGGATGTACACTTGAGAATAGGAGGAAGTGTTTCAAGAAAAGAAATTGGAAACTAAAATGACTCCAAGTAGGTAAGATAAGAATGGAACCAAATATAAACTTAGATAAAATAAGTGTGAAAAATCACAAAAATAAGGTGTATTAAAAAATCTAAAATATAAAGATATATTATTAAGGTATATGGAAGAATGGATGAGGGGGGTCACAATATACATGACATAGAAAAAAGTAAAAAGTGAAAATGATACCAAGAATAAGTGACATAAAAATCATATTTAACACATGTTTAAATTTGTTTGTGTCAAAATTTAATACAAAAGGTATCTTCGCATCATCCCCATGCTAACTAGGAATGTGAAAATGTTCATAAAGCCAATCTAAAAAGAATGGAAGAACATAGAAGTGGCAATCAATAATAATGAAATCTAAGAATTTAATTCATATATCTCATATTAGGTGGTTTCTCTAAATGTCATGGGTAAGCTCGATATCATCATGTAATGTAAGAAAAGATGATGAAGCATGAATGCACATACATGATCTAGGCTAACAAAATATCATCAATTTACACATTCCAACCATCATGAAAGGTATATATCTAAATGAATTTATTGATAGGTCTCACATGAGCTATGGGAGAATGGTGATCATGTGAAACACATCATAATGTATAAAATAAGGAAGGATATAAAAAGAACATGTGGATCTATGGACATATCTAATCATCATGACATGTAGAAGGAATATCATCATAATATGCAACAATTTCATGTATAAATTTAAGGGAGAAGTAGCTTTGAATCACATAACACATTTAATGATGATCTAAAACACACTAGGTGAAGTTAAACATAGTTTTACAAATTTCATAGTACAAGTTTGGAGGTGCACTTGAATGATCCAAAATTGTGGGTCTTTGTACATGTGCACACCATAACCTAATAACCCTAGTTCTCAACCATATTCAAATGAAAAATAGTGAAAACTAACTTCAAATGCACTCATGAAAAGAGTGACAATCAATTATAAGTTGAAGATCAATGTGCGTTCAAAAATAGCTCTCCTATTGTCCAAATATGTTTTCTTTTGTTGAAATAAGTCTTCTATTGTCGATATAAACTTTCTTTTATCGAAATAAGCCTTCTTTTTTGAAATAATCCTTCCTTTGTATTTTACCAAATTTTCTTAAGTTGAAAAAATCTAAAAAAATTAAAATTATATGAACAATTTTCGGTCTAAACAAATTCGACTGACCACTTGTCGACTAGTCATGTTTTGGTCAAGCAAGTTTCGGTCGAGAGGGTTTCGGCCAAAACCTGCTTGGCTGAAAATGGTTCGGCCAAACATATCTAGTTGGCATCCTACTTGGTAGCCAACTCACCTTTTTTCAGAGTTTTCTAAAACACTCAAATTCAACAGAGTATTTCTTTAGTTAGATGATTTTTCTACAAAAAAAAAGAAAAATACCCTTTTGTAGAGCTCAAAGTGGTGAATCCAAATATGTATTTTTTTTAATATTTTGATTAGTTTTAATATATTTTATTTTTAAAATAATGCAAGTAGGTTGTTAAAGTTTAAAAAGAGGTTGATTAGAAATTCTAAAAAATAGTAAAACATATTAATTTTTTTAAAAATATATATGGTGCACTAGAGGAGAGAGTCCTCTTCAAAAAGGTATAATATTTTTCTTAAAATGATTAAAAAAATAGACAATAGTTGATGTCCAATGAAAACTATCAAATTCTGACAAGTTTAACTTTAAAACGTTATTACGAGAAAAACATACATCAAAATTTGATTTTTTTTTCCCATGCACTAGATATTGAAGTTACCTATTTGGAGAAAAAACATTAGGGAAAAATAAAGTTTTTTTCAATTTGTTTCTTGACGTCCAGTGAATGTCACTTTTTTTTCAGAAATTTTCAACATTCCAAAATTTGTTCTTAAATTGATAAAAAAAATAATCAAAACAATTTTAAAAAAATCTAAAAATTTACAAGAGGAAACTTCATCAAAATTTCTACATTTTATTAGTTTACATCATTTTGAAATTCAAAACATAAAGACCACTTTTATGTGGTTGAAGTTCAAATTTTTTTTTGTTGTTGGTTGATTCTTTTATAAAGTGTGACATAGGTTTGTGATTTTACCCTACTGTTCCTTGACCACTGTCAATCTTGAGCATCACAGTACTACTCCTTGACTACCATCAATCTCGACCATCATAATACTACTCCTTGACTACTATCAATCTCGAGCATCATAGTACTGCTCCTTGACTACTATCAATCTCGAGCATCATAGTACTGTTCCTTGACTACTATCAATATCAAGCATCATAGTACTGCTCCTTGATTGTTGCCAATGTCAAGCATCATATTACTGCTCCTTGACTAGTGTCAATATTGAGCATCATAGTACTGCTCCTTGACTATTGTCAATCTCAAGCATCATATTACTAATTTTTGACTCATGCTTAGCATTATAACTAGAAGATAGATTCCTAACTTAGAATAAGTAGATCATAATCAAATGATTAGAGCTTATACATAGTCATATAATTTTGAGGTTAATTTTCACAACACATAAAAGAAATCACCTAGAACCAACATGAGATGAGCTCAACTCAAAATGTAACTACAACCAAGTAGTCAAATTTATTCCCTTCATTTAGCTTACTATTCAAAAAAACGTTATGCATTAAATATAAATTTTCAAGTTTTCTTAGCTCTTTCATAACCATCTAATACCTATTTCAGCCTCATCTAAAGCCTAATGAAGAGAGAAGGTCAAAACAATTAGGAACAACCCCAAAATCTAGGAGTTATCCCTCTAGACCCCCCCCTACAAACTTGAAGTCATAGGGGCATCCTTCGCCCAAGGACCACCTACGTACTCACTTCCAAATAGATCAAAGTCACATGCAGTTCTCCTCACAAGGTCCCTCAAGGACCTACACACAAGTTCCCATAATGTAAGCTTCATTAAGTATTCACTTCAATTATTAATGCCTAAAAAATAGGAAAACATTTAACTAAGCTCACAATACAGTAAACCTATACTAAGGAACTTGAAACAAGGACCTCCAAATCTTAACTTAGACCTCCTCACTATTTTTAATCCAACTTGAACATTCCAAGGTTCATCTTATTGACATAGGGGTTGGGTTTACTAAACACAAAATTACCTTGGGTCACACAAACCCATTAGGTTAAACAAAGAGTTAGACTAGTTCCTTACACCCTAATCATATTTTCCAAGGGTATATAATGGTAATATTGTTGATGTCAATATAAACAAGTTCTATCGTAGTATGATGAAATTAATAAGCCTTGAGTTTTAGTTATAAATATATATTAAACTCCATGAACCTCATTACCCACTTCATATCTACTCTTATCAAATAAAAGTCAAGTTTTGTTGTTACCCATTTTCATATCCAAATAAGGTTCCTTTTTTTAACTGATTCTCAACTATTAATAATGCTTAACAATATATAAGGAAAGGAAACCCCATTCCTATAGGAAATTAATCTCATTTGAAATTCACATAATGGATTCAATATTTAAGTTCTTATACTCAAGGGGTCAATAGATAATTTGTAGTCATATTAAACCTTTACCCCAATACCCAAATACCCTTCTAGAATTATATAGCATGTTTGAATATTGCATTAAGCAAGGAGGATAAAATGACATTAAAGGAACATTTTACACATATTGCCACTACAATAGAATTTCCCCAATTTTCCATAATCACATGCATCTTGATATCTTTTCAATATGATTAACACCGTTTTTAATTAAAGACTTGTATAGACTTAACAACCATCATTGCACTCGTTTCAACTTTCTAAACATTACATGTTTCTAGAGGATTTCTTTGAAACAAGGATCTCTTAAATATTAGTTTAATTATAAATTAGACTTACAAATCAGCAAGGAATAAAGAACATATTTAGGCATTTAGCTCATTATGGAACCTCTAAAATAGATCCAAAACAATCATAACTACAACAAGTCTAACTACCACCTTATGGTTTAACAAGGTTTACAACATTCATAAGATTTCTCAAATATAGTTAAAGAGTTGTTGGTCTTTAAAACTTTCATATACATCATAATTCCTTTTCAACCATAAAAATAATGGTAATAAGACTATAGTTTGCTATTGACTTTTCAAACCAATTTCATTTCCTAAAATTTGAAAGGTCTATGATGCACTATATATTTCTTATTGTGGTAATTTAGATATCATACCTTCTAACTATTCTTTTTTTTTAAATTGTGCCAAAGCTCAACTAGCAAATCCCTTATGCAACTCATCCTACTGCCAAGGCATTCCAAGAGACTACACTTCCTTGAGGCATTTTATCATATGCCTTACTTTTCCAATCTATGTTTTCAATTCATACCAATGTTAACAACTAGGGAATGCATGGAAAGAGGAGAGGTAGTGGTTCTCTTGTTATGAATTTATAAAATCTATATTATTTTATCTTTCAGGCTACAAAACCTATAAAACCAACACCAAATCCCATATAGGTCCTAGTTGGATAGCTACTAAAACTAGATCACACACCCATAATAGAAATATATATAACACAACCTGGATAGGTGGTGTAGTTGGCTAAGGGCTTTGGGTTCATCCCATATAGGTCCTGAGGTCAATTCTCGTTGCTCGAGATTACCTGATCCATGTGGCTTTAAAACAGTTGCACATATCCTCGGGATTAGTCTCACCTTAGCTCACCTCTTTTGTACCCAAAAACTTAGCAGAAAAAAGTAAGCCCAAGGCAAGGTCGGTTGGGAATCGCTGGGTTGTTGTGGGGATGTGTAAATATATATATATATATATAGGTGATGAAGTTACATGTTTGTAGCTTGCTTTCCGTGCAACACATTTCATCACAGTTAGGAAGGATATTGTCAAAAGTTATGAAGTCTAGCTTCTATACCTTTGTGCTTTCTCCATGTGCCATCTCCATGTGTCCTTGTGATGATCTTCTCAAGCTTTAAAAGGCCCACCCATACCTAACGCTCAATAGACATACATGCCATGAAATATTTTAAGGAGCCACAAAAATCACCTCTATTTCACCTTTTTCCTCTTCCATGCTCTCTCTCTTTCTTTCTTTCCCATGTCATCCTTGTATTCCCTCCCCTTTTAACCCACGTCTCTTTTATTTTTCTGCATTCTCCATGAGATCGCATTTTGTGATCTTTCTCACAATTTTTGCATGCTCATCCTCAATAATTCTTCTTATGTTGCTTGTGCTTTTCTTCTCCTCATGTCCTACCTTCTTCCCCTCTTCTCACTCATGTCATTCTCTACATTCTTCTCCCTTCGAGTTTGACAAAATTTCTCCATCATTTTTGCTTGGCAAATCCATCACCCATTCAAGAGCTTTTTTAAGGCACAAGCATAGAAGATACCAAAAAAAAGGTTGAGGATTCTATCTTTTCATCTACTCATTTCCATGGCTTGGAAGTTTTTAAAGCCTTTAATGAATGAGGGAGGCCCACATTATCCTTCGTTGCCAATTTCACTCGATTAATGGGTGCCCATACCTTCACGCGGTGCCCATATTGGCCTTACCATGTTGACTACTATTCTACAAAATTGTATGGAGGTCCACACCCCCTTGCTGTCTCATCCATCCCATTCTCTTAAATTCTCCTTTTATTTATAAACTTATTTCTTTTCTTCCACAATCATCCACTGTGGAATTGGAGGACATAAAAATAACACTTTGGTTCATAAAAATCAAAACATAGACAACATATTTTTAAAATAAAATAGCTCTTTAAATAAATTAGAGTTAATTAAGTTATTAATTATTTGTATTTACTTAAGAATAATTTATCTTATTGTTTTAAATATAAGAGTGGATTTTTCTTATTATTTTCAACAAGTAAAGCTTTCTTGTTTTATTTTATATATATCTTAAATACATTTATCTAAAAAATATCTAAAAATAAATTTAAAAATCATTTTATTTTGTTATTATTTCTAATTTAAAACTTTCTTATTTAATAAAAAAATCGATTTTATAACATTAATAGAAAACGAATTTTCAAATACTATTTATAGATTGTATAATAGTAAGTTCAAGCAATATGTTTAAAGGAAATTCCGTTGCCATTCTTTATATTCTATTTCTAAGATATTATCAATATATTTTACAAATTTTTGTTATGTATGTTCTATTGAAACATTTTTATGCAAAATCAAAATATAAGAAAATATCTGTTACAACCCTAAGTTCTTGTATTCTATTTATATCCTTGTATGTTAGTCTGTGAAAGCCTTTAACATAAACAAGTTATAAAAATAACTATTTAATATTTGCACATAAATTATTTGCTTTAGTATTCTTAACCAATAGTTCTCATTGTTGATATATATATAACAACAAATGTAGAATCAATGAGTTTTCAATGATTGGTTTGATTTGGAGTCTGTTTAGTGAAAGCAACAAAGGAATATTCGTAAAAAATTTAAAGCTTCATTGAGAATGACAGGCAAGTGGAAGTATGTGCTACTTAACAATAACAAGCACATAAAATGATTTATTTTTTCTATTTTTCGAAAAAGATTTAAATTAAAAACTTCCCAATAAATAGTTTAAATATTTTTGGATTAAAATTACAAACTAAGATATATATGCTTAAATAGTTTTTTATATATATATTATTAGTTTTTCATATATTTTATTAATTAATATTATAAAAAACAATGTTAAGTATTGATAATTTTCAGCGTCCTTTATATATATTACTAATTAATATATGTATACTAGTTATTAAACTATTTCAATAATGTAAAATTACCTCTTATTTGTAATATAATGTTGATATACAAATATTAAACATGTAATTTACTAATAATTATTTAATATTTCTATGTTTGGCAGCAAACAACAATCTTAATTACATACCATCATGTTATAAATTATTATTTTTTATATGTAAAATGTGAAAGCATAGAAAAAAAATACAAACATATTATATTACAAACAACAGATATTATAACTCAATGAGAACTCACCAATTCTACATTTTGCATGCCAAACAATTTATAAAGATTTAAATTTTCTAGAATTGACAGTTTTTTAATCCACTGTAATTTTTTTGTTCCCTTTGTTAAAATAAACTAAACTACCATTCATTCACTACAAACAATATGAACAAAAAAAGTCATTAGTTTTGGCTCAATCACTTATATGAAATTGATTAATTAAATCAACAAAACTGTGTTAGGGGCCTTAATGCCCCTAACAAGAGGAACTTGGTCAAAAGGAGTCTTCTTTTGATCAATTTAGAGATAATAATGCTACAAGAAACTAAAGTTAGCTTGAAACAAATGGAGTCCTTTGGAGAAAGTTTGAGAAATCAATATAGTGGATGCAAGTTGGAGGTAGAACAATCAGAAGGGGCGTCAGGTGGACTGACCATAATCTGGAAGGCTGCAATGGTGCAGGTGGAGAAGATATCCTCGGAAAAGAATTGGATGATGGGCAGAGTTAAAAGTCTAAATTCAAACCTAGCATTCATCCTTATCAATGTTTATGGTCCAGTGACAACAATTGCAAAGAGAGAGCTTTGGCTGGAATTAGATGGTGTATTGTCCACAGGGCAGAGTCAAAGCATAGTAATTGGGGGAGATTTCAATGCAATAAGAAGATCAAAGGACAAAAGAGGTGGTTTGATTAGGCCAGGTAGATCTCAAACAGATTTTAATGAATGGGTGGAAAGAAATGGGCTCATAGAAGTGGAATCAGGAGACAAAATCTTCACATGGAATAATAGGAGGTTAGGGTTCAACAATATAGTTGAGAAAATCGATAGATTTTTTTGGACTGGGGATCTTTCTTCCTTCCCTTATATACTGGAATTCAAAGTGCTGCCATGCTCAGGCTCCGACCATTACCCAATTATGCTTCATATTTCAGGGGAAAATAGGTCTCTTAAACCCCCATTCAGATTTGAATACATGTGGCTTAAGGATCCAAACTTTTTGTTACTTATAGATCAATGGTGGAAGGAAGGTGTATTTGTGGGATCCAAGCTTTTTTGCTTTGTCTCAAAACTAAAACTAATCAAGAGAAGGCTATTGGAGTGGAATTCAAATCACTTTAAGGATATTTTTCAAACCAAAAAGAACATAGAGGATCAATTGAATGAATTAAATGAAAAAGTGATCAAAGAAGGAATGCATCACGAGGAGTATATCAAAGAAAAGGAACTTCTTGCAGATTATGAAGATATACTTGCTAAAGAAGAAATATTTTGGAGGCAGAAGTCTAGAGAAGGTTGGTTACAAGCCGACGATAAGAACACTAGATTCTTCCACAATGTAACCAAGCAGAGAAGGAATATCAACAAAATTTCTAGGCTGGAAGGACAAGGGAATCAAATAATAGAGGGCCTGTCCACTATAAAGGAATTAGTGATCAAATTTTATAAAAACCTGCTAAATAATGAAGGGAGTTCAAATCTATTGGAGCATAATAAGTTTTTATCAATCATCACGGAAGAGCAGAATAGGAAACTAAATGAAAGAATCACTATGGAAGAAGTAGAATCTGCTCTACATCAATTGCCTTCTGAGAAAGCCCCAAGCCCGGATAGATTCCCTACAGGTTTCTTCAAAAAGTGTTGGCATATTATAGGGGCATACTTGGTGGAGGCTTTAGAGGCTTCTAGAAGGTCAGAGAAAATTCTAAAAGAAATCAATAATACATTTATAGCCCTAATACCAAAGAAAGAAAAGGCCAAGAGATTGGAAGACTTTAGGCCAATATCCCTATGTAACACCATATACAAGATACTTTCCAAAGTCGTGACAAATAGGATAAGACCTTTATTAAACAACATTATTTCAGAAGAACAAATGGGCTTCGTTCCAGGCAGATCAATTTTAGATGGAGCTATAGTTGCTCAAGAAGTGATTCATACTCTGCAAAACACTAAGAAAGCTGGAATGCTAATCAAACTTGACATCTCAAAAGCCTATGATAATGTAGATTGGCATTTCTTATGTAAGATGTTGCAGGCATTTGGATTTAATAAGCAATGGAACAACTGGATATTTGAGTGTATATCGACCCCAAAATTTTCAATTTTGATTAATGGGATTCCAGAGGGATATTTTAGTTCTTCCAAAAGCATAAGACAAGGGGACCCGTTGTCCCCATTTCTCTTCATAATCTTGGCAGAGGCATTAGGCAGAGCCATTAAGGTTAATCATTATAAGAAGCAGATTGAAGGTATCAAAGTAACAAGAGATTTCACTGTTACACATCAACAATTTGCTGATGATACATTATTGATGGGGGCAGCTAGCAAGAGAGAAGCAAAAAGATTACATGAGCTACTTTGGTCTTACGAGAAAGCATCTGGACAAGCAATTAACAAAGACAAATCAGAAGTTTACTTTTTTTCAACAACTCCAACAAAAGAAACACAAATTATCACCATATTAAAATGCAAGAAGGGAAATTTGCCTTGTATATACCTTGGAGTACCTATTGATAAGGGGCTGAGAAATTCAAATTTATGGAATCCGTTGAAAAAAAAAATGGATAAAAGGATAAACTCTTGGAAAGGGAAATGGTTATCATGGGCAGGCAGGTTAGTAATGCTCCAGATTGTAATATCAACACTACCAATTTACCTCCTATCACTTTTGGCACTGACAACAGGTATGAATGCTTTTATTATTCAAAAAATGAGAAACTTCTTTTGGCAAAATACAGAAGAGAAAAATAAAATTTCTCTTATAGTCTGGGATAAAATTTGCAAACCAAAATCTTTAGGAGGAATGGGCCTTAGAAATCAGGAAAAACAAAATCAGGCTTTGGGGGCTAAACTTGTTTGGAGAATGATCAAAGATCCTCAGTCAAGATGGGTTAAGTTATTGCAGACCAAATATTTAAATGTTGGAGAGCCAAAGGAAATTATAAGAGTTAGCAATCCACCCAAGGGGTCAAGGATTTGGAACTTCATCCTAAAATGCAAGGCTTTAGTGGTAGATTTTGTATCTTGGGATGTGCATGATGGTAGATCATGTTTATTCTAGGAAGACTCCTGGGGAGGTTATCCGAGTATAGATAGTGTCTTAACAATTGAAAGAACGAAGACTTGGCTCAAACAAAATTGGGGAGACAATATTAGGGATTATGTTAACTTCCCAGATGAAGATCCAACTCTAGGATGGGAATGGAAAAGATTTGATGGACTTCCAGTGCCTCATAATGAGTTATTTCAGTTAAGAGAAGTATTAAAGAATAGACAATTAGTGTTCAAGCAAGGAAATAATATGCTTATTTGGGTGGCGTCCAAGACCGGGCAGTATAGTGCAAAGGAAGGTTATAACTTATTGGTTAGTCAAGAGGAGAATAATGACTTGGGCATACCACAAAATTTTTTGGAGTAACAAAATTATACCAAAAGCAGGAGTTTTCTCTTGGCTAGCAACTAAAAAGAAGATCTTAACAATAGAGAAATTTAAGAAAATGGGCTTTGCAGGCCCTTCAAGGTGTGTTCTCTGCAAAGTTCAGGAAGAAAGTATAGACCATCTTCTCTTAAATTGTCCTTTCTTTGGAAAATGTTGGAGATGGCTTTGTGCCAAGTTGGGTTGGATTACAACCCTGCCTAATGATATCATTTCACTATTCCAAAGTTGGCCTATCAGAGCCAAGGATGGACTACTAAGTGGCTTATGGGAAATCAACCCTTCAACACTAATCTGGGAAATTTGGAAGGAGAGAAATAGAAGGATTTTTGATAACAAAGAAAGACGGGTCAAATTAGTCCTTAACATAATTGAAAGCTCAATTGTGGAGAATTTGAATAGCAAGATAGCATTAAGACTCAACACCAAGGGCAACTTCATCGAATGGGATGGAAGAATGAGATTTAAGTGGTTAGGACTCAAAGTTCCTTCTTTCTCAAGGAATAACGACTGGAAAAGAGAACAAGCAACTTGGAACCCACCACACGAGGGTTGGTTGAAGTTAAATTTTGATGGGGCATCAAAAGGAAATCCTGGTCCTTCTGGAGCAGGATGCATAATCAAAGACAGTAGGGGAGACACCATAGGCAAACTAGCGGTTCCTCTTCCAATAGATACTAACAACATAGCAGAATTTAGTGCTCTATACATTGGACTAGTTGAATGTAAAAGGAAAGGAATAAGGAAAATAGAGGTGGAAGGTGATTCAACCATTACGGTGAATGCAATCAGAACAGCAGTGACTCCTAATTGGAGATTAAAAGCACTGTTAGACAGAATCCTGGCCATTTTAGAATACTTTGATTACTTCACCATTAATCATGTGTATAGGGAGGCAAATGGGGAGGCCGATGAACTTTCAAAAGTTGCAGTAGAAGGTACAAAATTAAGATGGTGGAAATTTACAGTGGAAGTAAAGAATAAAGGTGATCAAAAGGGGTAGACCTCTGAGTAACAGGTAGAGGGATGAATCATTATCTCATGAAAGTTGATATGTTTGAGTTCTCTTTGGCTGGATGACTGTATTCTCTGTATGTAACTGAAAACTTTAATGATTAATATTTTGGCCTTGTTGTTTATCGATAAAAAAAAAAAAAGTATATACATTTAGAGTTAGGAAAAAAAAATTACATAAAAAGTTGTATGCTATCGATTTTTCTCTGGCACACACTTACATCATAAAAATGAAAAAACTTTTAGTTGATGTTTTGGTGGGAAAATTTAAAATGTTCAAATTATTCGATATTGCATAAGATAAAAGTGAAGTTTGAATTTTGGGCAATTTTTTGGTTGAATTTTTTTAATTTGTGTCCCACCTTTTTTTTTTAATATTTTGAAATTACTTGAATTCTTGATGTAATATGCATCATTTGGGTAATTTTTCTTGTTAATGATAATTATGAAAAACAACAAAATCATTAAATATTTAAAAATAAATAAATAATGTTTCATCTCGTAACTTTAAAAATAATTCTAAAATCATGTGGAAGAGTTTTCTAGCCCTGATTTTTTAAAATCTATGGAATTAGAGAAATAGAACAATTTTCAAAGACCAAAACTAATTAGAAGTACACATTTTGTGTAGAAGTGGAGACTCAATTTTAGTTGATTTTGGCATCTTGGGGTCAATCTTGCAAGATCCATGAGATGGAAGCTAGTAAATAGGAATTTGAAAGGGTAAAAAACTCTATTGTGCTCATTTAGATTAAATGGCATACACATGTGGAAAATGAAATAATGTGGTGTAAGGAAGATCTCTTGTAACTCAAAAAAGTACGGGTGAAATTCAACACAAAGACGATAAAGGCATCCTTATGGGTTATGTCAATAAGGAGATACAAAACTTGTTCCTAAGATATAGGTGTAACAAATTATTTGTTATTTGGGAATTTAATGTATACATACCAGAGAAGACACTAAATATATAAAAGGATGCTCAAAAAGCTGGCATGTTGTTTAAATAAACCATATGTTTAAATAGTTGAAGACTATCAATGAGGAGGGAAATTTCTTGGAAGACTTTAAATAGCCACCACATTGTTTGTTTAGTTGGAGGCTATCAATAAGTAGGGAATTTTTTTGGAAGACTTTAAATAGCCACCACATTGTTTGTTATTTGGGACATTCAAAATCTTAAATAATAATCAACATGTGATATGTTTACTTCCAACTCAAAAAAACCTCAATGGTTCAAATGTCATCACCAACCAATAGATAAAGTAATAATCTTTTTCCTCCTCACAAAAATCGATTTACTTCTCCAACTTAGGGTCATCCCTACTACCATGCACCACAATTTAATGATCATGTGGTTGGGCCGCCCCTAATCTTGATGCTACCACTAGCCAAATGAGAGGTATAGGTACTAAGGGCCTCTATCTCAAAATATCAAATGTCACATATCTCCTCTCCTTGTACCCCTTCTAGACATGTTTTATGAGCAAGAGGTCAATCTATATATGATTCCCCAAGTTGTTGGGGATCTCTTATCACTAGGTTTGCCTTGTTGGGGATCTCTTACCTACATGATCCTCCAATATTATCACCCTACTCATGATACATCCATCTCAATATAAGGATCATTAATCAAGTCATTAGTACTAATAATAGATATTGTTCTAATCATACCCCTCCATGATCCATGTTTCATATAATTGCAATCTTAATGGTTGTTGCATAATAGTACTCATCCCCCCTCTAAAAGGGTATAAACTTCTCATAAACCTAGTCCATCAATAGTGAGCAGCGAAGTGATGTGACCCAATTATGTTGCCTTGTGCAAATATTAATATGTACAAGGCAGATTCTTTATGTCTTAGCTATGTGTTTTGATGTTCCTTGATCTCCCTCACCACCAAGTCTCAACATAATAGAAAATTGGCAATCCCCTTGTCCCTAACCAACCATGAGGCTATTGCTTCCATGATGGCCTTATAGATAGTGGGAATAGGATTTATCTCTGGGTGTGAAAGAAAGTATAATATGAAGCTTAGCATTGTGAACACTTTTGACATCCCAAAGATAAAAGTTCATATCACTGGTATTCTCCTCTATCTCTAGCCAACATTAGAATTAGTCTATTGATATTTGCTAAAAAAACCCATACTAATTTAGATGTCTTGTAAAGCAACAGTGACAGTCCACCTTCCATATCCCAAAGGAAACTAGGTGGTGTTTAGATCTACAGTTAAGTCAGTCCATAAGCAAATAATAATAACTCACAAGTGCAACATACTTAGCTTGTTTACCAGTTACTTGCCCTTCCTAAAAGTTTAATCACATTGGTTGTCATTACAACCACCAGACTAGGGAGGTGATCCTTCCCCCAATCCTTGCTCCATCTCATATAGCCAGATTGTGACTATAAAATCATAATAATAAAAAAATAAGTCACATCAATCCTCTCTATTTTTGACTTTTGTGACAAAACCATCACTTTAAGAGAAATGAGAAACCGTTGTGAACTTTGTCACGTCGTATCCCTGCCAATACTGATCAAATTCAAAGAAGATATATTTAAATATATTTGATGGTGAGTAAATCACACGAGACAAAATATCACCCTACAAGTTGCTTCCACTTGAAGTTAGACACGTAAATACTCATCTCCCATAACATAGCAAAGTTTTTGAGAGCAACAAAGGATTTTAAAGTCGAAGATTTCATAATCATATCACTTCTGCGCATACTATTATTTTGACATCCCTCGAGCAACAACATTGTTTATCTAATTACTTACCAGCTACATTACTCTACCCTCATAAATTCAACAATAATATCTATCCAAGACTACATGATTCTCTACCCCTAAATTTATTGTCATTCTACCCATGCTCATAGTTATAATTCTAGAGTTCAATTCATATTTACATCAATATTCTTTTTTATTTCACATCTATCGTATTATTATGTTCTCTATTGATTTAAAACTAATTTCGAAAAATTCTCTTTGCACTGTATTTATTATTTTATTATTATGCTTCTTCAACACTAGCACATATCAATCTTGCAAATAACTTGTTAGGATTAGCATACTCACGTGCATGCTATTAGTGGTAGAAGAACTTCTCTTACATAGTTAAGTAGAACTCCTCAATCAATAATAGCCTTTATTATTTGCAAGTACAAGATTTGGAAAAGAAAAAAAACTGCTGCTCAAAGATGTTCAACTTCTAGAAGTCAAGAACGAAGTTTTTCAAAACAAGCACTATATAGAAAAATCATTCATAATCTCCATAAGAATAAGTTAATCGCCCTACAAGTATGGTATGTTGGCTTTATTGATCACATGCTCAAAGGGTTCAATCAAAGCACAGGTGAGTTGTAACCAATTTATGAAAATGATTCAATACAAAGGAACCTAACAAGCTACAAAACTAAATAATCTAACAAGACATTGTTTGCCATGGTAACATGAAGAATCCAGTGAGTTGAACATGGGTATGTTTAATGAACTCAAATGAGAATGTCTGAAAGCATGAAGAGTTGTAGGCACAGGAGTATGTTGAATCAGCTCAAACAATATGTTAAGTGATAGTTCTTCTAGTTCTCCTCAACATCATTAGTCACATTTGTTTGGCAATCTTGAAAAACATAAAAGGTAATCTGTTTCAACTAATGCAGAAAATGATCTGACAATAACCAAAAAAATTGGAAATGTCAGATGCATTAAAGTACTCTCGCGTTGAGATGAGAACCGAACATGCAACCAGAGAGTCTGCAACAATAACTGCATATTCTAGTGTTGCTGCAACGGGGGAAAAATGGTGAAAAAGAATGTCCAACTTGCCTTGTTATATAGAGGTCCACATGATTCTACCTATCTGTCGATATTATGGTCAAAGAGTCCATGAACATATGTCATGTTGGAATCGTCATGGCAAATGCAATCATGAAGAGTTTGAATACTGTTCCTTGTAAACTTGTTCACAAATCTTATATAAGAGGTGAATTTTTGTTAGAATATTTCCCAGAGTATAATAAATTTTCATTTATTCTAAATACTCTTGTTCATTACAGATCAATTTTCACACTCAACTAGAATACATGGATCAATGATGGCCTTTGCTTCCCAAAAAGGAATAACAGACGTACAACAGAATGGTGAACGTTTTATATGTTTTCCCTATTCAGGTACCATAATACAAAACTAAGCACTACAGAAAACACGAGGAATGCATACATGTCATCAGTATCCTCAATAGGAAAACATTCGAAATTTTTAAATTCAAATATATGGAGTTAAAAACTCCTTGGCTATTTAGCAAAGTAATAAATTAATCAATTAACTACTTTTACAAAAAGATTAGACCATTAACCACCTTGACTGAATGTTGCAACATTCACTGGTTTGATAGCCATGCTTATAGCAAACACCATTGCAATAACTTTGACTCAAGTAGCTTTGGGGGAGTTTGAAAATCACCTCAAGTTCTTTGCAATGGATTAATACATCTAAGGTGCTATGTATGATTAGCTTGCAAACATCAAAAACATATTTCTCCAGCCCTACTTTACTGCTCACATCTTAATATAGAAATAAATTTTTCATTCAGAGCACTTACGGCTTACGCTATATGATTTTAAAAAGCACAATTTCAAATGGCCATTTTAATTTGAACATTACAAAGCTTCAACTCAGTCATGATGTGTAATAGTTTTCTGGTTTCGAAAATATTCTGAATTTATCCAGTTCACAACCATCAAATCATAGAGATTGCACAGTTGTATCTAATTTTTACTTATAGGTGAATATCACCCAGATTAATCAGCAAGGGACGAATGATGTCATGCCTTCCTGAAGCATACAAAGGAGCAAAGAAAATGATAGGCAAACTGCCTACACAATGTTGGAATCTTAAGTGGGCAGCAATGAAGGCAGCTACACCCAGCTACACCCAATCAAAGTATTATGACCCTGTTCTTAGTCATTTGGGTTTTTAATAACGACCAAGCTATAAGATAATAATTACAAAGACAATTCAAGGATATTTCCAACCCCTCTGACATCTCCGACCATTTCAGAAGTTGATTAGTGAAGAATTCCAGGACAGTCCTACAACCATCTTCCATATTTAGCTATAAGATTTGTCATCACAGTTGTACCTTATTTGCTACAAGGTATTCCCCGTTAGTGATCTAGTTACACTATTGTATTGCATATTAATTTTATCTGCAGGTCAATATTGAACCCTGCAATACATTATCTATGTTAACTGACAGCAAAGTCTCAAAACATTTCACATATCCCTACAAGCAAAAAAACATTTTGGTTGGTGTATATTATTGAGCCAGCCAACTTTATTCTACAGTTGCCTTGACAGACCTTCCTAGTCAACAGGTCTCTTGTACTCCCATAAAGAGAAAAATAAAGTACACGACGCTGCTCAGTTTTGTCAAATGACCATATCTGTTATTTCACAACATGTTGAATGGAATTCATGATTTGGTTTTTCTGTTGTAAATAGTATATCCTTGCAAATTTGCACGTACATACAAGATGCACCATCCAATGCTAGACTTGGTATAACTAAAAATATGGCTTATGCAACAAATCAACTTAAAAATAAGAAATATAAAAGACAAAGGCAAGTTAAAGAGACCAATTTCCCTGGCAATCAACCATCATTAGTTCCATTCAATGTGTAGTAAAAAAATTATGTATGCACAATCCTTCCATTAATTTGGCACATCCCTTCAAATGAAAAACGTGGCAAAGAAGGAAACTGACAATATAATAATATAAATATGTCCAATACTTCAAAGTTACCACAACTCCCTTGACTATCAATTCATATTTGATGAATCTAGGTCACTAGAGGAACCTCCAAGACCAGGAAATGTGGTAAATGTGTCTTGGAGGGCTTCACTCTGATTAGTTTGCTTCCCTGAAGACTGTTGTGTGTTTTTGACTTGTTGCTGCTGCTGTTGTTGCTGCTGCTGTTGCTGCTGCTGCTGCTGTTGCTGTTGCTGCTGCTGCTGCTGCTGCTGTTGCTGCTGCTGCTGCTGCTGTTGCTGTTGCTGTTGCTGTTGCTGTTGCTGCAATTGATATAGAGAAAGATGTGGCCCCTGCTGCTGGAGCTGAAAAAATGGTGAATTCATTGATATTTGCTGATTTAGACTGGTAGAATGACCATTACCTAGCTGTCCAGTGGCTAACTTCAGCCGTTGAACCTCCTCCCCAAGTGCATCATTCAATGCTAATCACAAAAAAAAGCCAATAAATATTAGAAACGAAAATCCACTCCCGTCTTTTTCATGAATAGACCATTAATGATACCAGAGAAAAGGGGCCCTCTCAAAAACATTAGAAAACAGATATTACTAGAAAACTCTTCTAACTGAAGTTCTGCCACGGTTTTTTAAATTTTTGTATGTTTTCTCATGAATTCCCAAATTGTGGTAACATTTGACATGCAAGCAAAGGATAATAAGAAACTGAGCACGGTGATTAACTTATGACTAGAGTCTACTACCTAATTCAAATTCAACTGAAGAATAAAATTTAATGACTCATCCTTTCATATTCCCATGGCATACCATATTTTCATCTACTAAGACTAGAACTAATGTAAACAATAAACAGAACTTGCTCATTACCATATTGATATAGTGCTTGCTGATCCTTTCATATTCCCATCGCATACCATATTTTCATCTACTAAAACTAAAACTAACGTAAACAATAAACAGAACTTAATCATTACCATCTCGAAGTTGTGCTTGCTGCTCCATTGCCTGTAGTCGAAACTTGAGTTCATTGTTTTGACTAGTAAGCCCTACTGAATCTCTCTGCATAGATAGATGGTAATCTAAATCATTTATTGGAGCCTAACATCACTAGGCTCATAAGACATATCCTGAGAGTGAAGCTTTTCTGACCAGTACAAGACACTCACCTGCAAGAGGGTTAGCTGTGCAGACAATGTGGTTGCTTCAGTTTGCAAGGTCTGCACTTTGCGCTCTAGCTCTGAAATGTACCGCATCTTTCTTTCCTTGGAGCGTGCAGCAGACTGACGATTTGCCAATATTCTGGAACGTGCATGCAACAATCAATTAAAAAGAAGAAAACTATGTTTCACAGAAACACATGTATCTCTGGCAGCCAATACAAATTAAATATAGATACTGACTACCTTGTAAGTTATCTAATTTTGCCATTCTGTTAAGAGTTTGGATTACATTATTTGTACCAATCCCAATTATGTCAAAGCAACCAAATTAATAATGCTCAAGTTACAAATGAAACTCTAAATCCTAAAGTACCCCTTCAGCTAGATTTTCATGAAAATCATGATTCATTAGTTTTGTTATCAGAAATTCTTAAGTAGTCATGGGGACATACCTTTTAGCACGCTTAGGGTCTGCCATTGCAATCTCTGCTAATTTCTCATTGGCCATGATCTTCTTAATCTCAGCTCCACTGAATTCACCATTTCCAAAATCAAGATTGAAATTCATACTACCATCCATTGAAGCGCTGTGGGAATGTCTGGCATTCTGGCCTTGGGTAGAAGGCCCCTGTTTTATGTCTTCCCCAAAGCTAGGCATCTTGCTCATAACACTATCCATGGAAACACTCCTAGAATGACGGGACCTGTTAAGATACTGAATGTTGTCGCCTTGCCCTGCACTTCTTTTATTTCCATCTTTCTTCTCATATCCAATAGTGACATTATTTCTGTTCATGCTGTCAATCTCATTGACCTCACTCTCAGATTCATCTCCACTGCTAATCTGGTCCCCAGTCTTCAAGCTTTTCTCTTTATCACTACTTCCACCACTGTCTTCCTGTACATCATCTGAGTTATCAGGCATCTGTTTATCTGGAGCTCTTGATCTGCTCAAGTTATTCACTTTCTCAACATCAAGGTACGTGGAATACATATCATTTCCACCTTCTGTTTCTTTTTCACCCATGCCTTCCATGTTTTGGTTCCTATTTCTATTCCAATCCATCTTGGTTTGAGCCATTTGGATCCTACTTTTGTCTCGATCCACTTCAGCATTTCCTTTCAAACTGGCTCTTTCAAATGAATTCACAAATCCCTGCTGAAGATCCCCAGATGGAGACTGGGATCCACTAGAAAAGGCAAAGGGAATATCACTGCAGACACGCCTATGTCCCTTTCTTGGGGGGAGGCTGTCACTCATTTGATTTGGAGTTCTTCGGGTAAAGGGTGACAGTGGTGGAGGATTATGGGAGGAATTCGATGGGATTGGAGTGCTGCCTTCTTGTTCTTCCATGGAAGTATCACCCGACAAGGGGTCTGATAAAGATGGTGTGGATGGTTCTCTATATGGAGAGGGGCTTAATGGAGGCAGGGAATCCAAAGAAAAAAATGCAGGCTGAGATAATGATCTAGAATGCGAGGGAGCAGGATTAGGACTAAAATGTTGCTGGTTCTGAGAATTCTGTTGTGCCAATGACCATGATGCAGGAATTTGCATGAAATTTGACTGCACATAAGGTGATGCCGGTGGAAAATGTGGATGGGAGGGAGGGATTCCTTGCCGTTTGCTTCCTGGGGTTAAACTCTGTGAACTTGTGTGAAAAGGAGCCCGAATGTGATTGCTATTTGGTCCTGCAATTTCAGATTTATCCCTAGGAATGGACGAGGATGAAGTCCCAGAAGACGACTGAAGCCTCTGGATATGATCATTACAACTATCATCCATCGCCTCCATTTACAGACCAAAGTTCTAAGCTTTCCACAATTATTTTGCCAATTTCACAGCAAATAAATAAATAATTTATTAAAAACACTGTGCTTGAAATCAGAACACCAACTTATCAGGCCATTGTATTCTCTAGATAACAATTAAAAAAAATCTTGGCACTAGGATTTCAACAGCTTATCTTCACTGATTCGTTAAAACGCTTGTTTGGTAACTTAATTCATCAAATGCACTTCAAAATGCCCTTTACAGACCCCTTTTAGGTACCCAGATGTTACATCTTATATTACACACTCAGAAACCCCAATAATCCTTGATAAAAATATTTCATTATTCGCACTTCAAATGCCCTTACAATCCACATGATATCTTCATACGGCCCTCAGAAAACACTAATAACCTCCAAACCCTAATTTAGCACCTTTATTTTTGACAATGGTACCTCAAATCCCTCAGATTTCCCTTCATATGTTCGTCGAACGCCTTAATAACCCCCTAAAACCCTTGATTTTTAGCAATGGTACTTCAAAATACCTCACAAACCCCAATTAGCCTTTTTCTCTCTAAGTTCAGAAAAATGCCACAGAATTTCACAATCCTAGCATAAATATTGAAGAAATCAGACATACCTGGTTTAACAAAAAATGCACTGCGTGAGCTCCGAATACATCAGTGTTACACTTCCAGAAAATCTTGACCAAAAAGGCTAAAACGAGGCTCAATTTTCTCGAAAGAATCCCACGAACTCAATCAACGGGCAAAAATCATTAAAAACCCTTCCTTTCCAAAATCTGACGCAACTTTAAGTCGATCTGGATGAGAAAAAATCAACACTCGCTCAAGCAAACAAGCAAACAAAAAGTATACATTCATTTCATTGGCGTGCATTTCGTGTAATTTGATGTGCATTTCGAACACATTTTATTTCATTTCGTTTGCATTTCGACCGTCTCTCGCAAGAAACCCGCTCCACCCGGATTTCATTTCAACATATTTCGCGTAAATCCGATGTAATTTCGTTTGAATTTCATTCCGACATAATTTCATGCCGGCGCATTTCGTCGTCATTTGGATTGTGATTTATGGTGTGACGTGTTATCCATCTACGGTGCCAACGCGGGAGAAAATCAGCCACTTGTGTGTCAACACGTGGATTATTAAAAGTAAAGGTACTATTTCTTGGTCATCACCCTAGTGGAAGCAAGTGGGTTTTAAAATCTCTCTCTTTTGACTTTATAAGGTCAAAAATAAACTTTGCAATCCAACCACCCCCATGTTGGCTTTTGTGATCCTAGATATGGAAGGCTATATAGGGTTGGTATTAGTTAAACTAATTTGAAATTACCATCACAAATTTGGTAATTTACTAATATTATTTGAAGGGTCAAAAGTGTTTATATGTATTTTTTTATTTTTATTTATTTTTGCGAGTGATATGTTTTTCATAAAAGTTAGTAAAATAATTAAATATAATCTTATATATTTGAAGAGTTTAGATTTGGTTTTCAATTTATTCATTTTTCTATTGAAAAAAAAAGTGTAGTTATAAAAATAATCCTACTTTCAAATCCATGTCGTTTGCGAGTGATATGTTTTTCATAAAAGTTAGTAAAATAATTAAATATAATCTTATATATTTGAAGAGTTTAGATTCAGTTTCCAATTTATTCATTTTTCTATTGAAAAAAAAAGTGTAGTTACAAAAATAATCCTACTTTCAAATCCATGTCGTAGAATTGACTCCTAAACTTAAAAAAATAGATTCAATCTTACACCCATGTGGACCCCTTCCTACTAGCATTTATATGCCAACTTGAGCATGAAACATTCAAATTTGGGCACCAGGATGTTGTAGAAAGTAACAAAATCCTAATTTTATTGTATTGATCCATTAACTCTTCTTTAACTACTTGCATCATTACTTGGATAACATCATAGCACAATATTGCATCATCAACCGAAATCAACATCTACATCATTAGCAGGAGACTAGGCATACTATGCAATTACTTGGTTTATCTTCCATCTCTTTATCAAAATTGTTAAATTAGATCTAGGGGCTTGACTAATGAGAGGATCCTTGATTAGCAACCTACAAAAGATGGTCAACATCATTAATTCTTCATTACATGTTCAAGTATCAAGCTAAACAAGTTCTTAGCAATTAGGAGCAAGTAGGTTATTTCCATGGACAAAGTTGATCCGATGAACAAAAATCGAATCCATAAGCATTGAGATCATCTTCATGTATTTTAGTATTGTACCTATTTTAGTACTCACTTAAATGTTGTGTGTTCTAGGATGTATTTTAGACCATTTTGTAGTATTTTCTATAATCCAAATGTCAAAATATTATGTTCATGTATGTCACCATATTTCATGTCCATTTTAATATTTATGTTTTAGGACTAAATTGTTGTTGCATAGACTTTTGCACAACTATGTTTACATCCACTAACAGTATAATTTTGTTGGCTCTTTTTACTAGTCAAAATAAAAGTATTTTAATTTCTTTTATTTGCAACGTGTTAGGTCATAAAACAACACTCCAAAATCCTAGAGCTTTTCTTCATCTTCAAGGCCAAGGGTTTTTCATCATGAAGATAACTTGATAGACTCGTCTACATGCTTAGGAAGGTTTAAGGTTAACATATGAGAGTGGGTAAACTATTTTTCTCTTCAATCTCAGTTTAAACCCAAGAGGGTGTTCCTAGAGGTGTGTCTTGATAGGCATTCAAATCAAACAAAATGGAAAACTAAACCAACAAGCAACAACTATACCCAAATTACACACTCAACTCCCAATTATGATACTAGGTTAAGTATGACTATTTGCAAAGATCTCTTTTATAGCTAGTTTAATCCTTTGTATATGTATCCACAAATAATGACCATAATATAATCCCTTAATATTATTTCTTTGAAAAATTCATAGAAAATTACTAGAATATAAAGTGCTAGAAGTTATTCATAGAAAATATAATAGTTTGTTTCACATAAATTTTATCCCTAATTTACAACTTTAATTATAAATAATATGGGATTCAATAAATTTAATGAATGTGGAAGACAAAGGTTTTCAATGACTGATGACATTAGGTTACATATTTATATACAACCATTAAAACAATAATAAATAAGCTACAATGAAGATATGATAAGTAGTAACCACGTCTAATTAATAATCCTTTTATCAACTCATAAACATTCACATGCGACAAAAGAAGAGAAAAATTCAAAGAATAACTTGCATTGATTTAAAATGTCATGACACTCATCTAGTGTCTATCTCAATCACACTAGTAAATACACTAAAGGAAATTTTCAAATAGCAAGGAATTATCATAACATATTATTTAAAACCCTCCAAAAATTTTACAACTAACCAAGGAGACACATGGTTACAAAAATTCACTTCAGTAGCTACCTCTTTGTAAGTTCTAAGAGTGACTTTAATGGAAATACACTATCAAAAATTAAAATCCTAGATGAATTTGCACTCTAATCAACAAAACCCCAAAAAACCAACCCTTATAATGAATGAAGAATTTGAAAATATAGATCCAACAAGGAAGCCCAATCTAGGATAAGAGATTTGGTCATATTGCATTCCAAAGACTCGTTGTACCTCAATAATTTTCATGATAAATGCTCTACACATAAATTACCCCTTCAAGATTTGAAAATCCCTCTTAAAGTGCGAGAAAACATGAGTATGCCACCTATCATCATCCATGTCATTAATGTATCCCAAATTAGCACACAAAGGTGCCCATGGGCATGAAGATCAAGCTTTGGAAATCCTAATGGCCATATTAACTTAGTTATGGCATGCATGCTTTCAATCTTATTTAAATCCACACTTGCAAAATAAAAATTAATCATGGGCTCAATCCAATCACATCTAGTGGTTACATATGTCGTTGTTGTGCGCTAAATGGGAAATCTAGTTCACTTCACCACTATCACTTGAAATAACATGTAAATCCACCTTTATTAGGTCAATAATGTATTATAGATGATAAAATTATTGTCTCAATAATTAGGGTAGGCAATTTGCTAATAATGACCTTTTGGGTCATGTAGGGGTGTAGGTGGGAATGTTAGAAGATGGTAGGAATCTTGAAACATTGATGGTCAAGGAGAATTCATAGTTTATGTCACTAATTGAGGTATCAAGGGTGGTCTGAAACTTGTGTCACAAATGATATGGAAAGGGGGAAGTCCAAAAGGGAAACCCTGACAAGGTAAAAGTCTTTGGGATGTTAGGATTCGGGGGTCAAAAAGACCTTAATATTGGTATGAAGGTGAGGGGATGGCTAAAATCTTGACTTTGATTGGTTATATGAAGAAATAGATAGATTCAAGATTTTCAAGTTTGGCATGAAATGGGTACTTGGAGTAGGGGAAGACAACAACTCTTACTCTAAAAGTGTTAGTGAATTTTAGATAGTATTTAAAGTGGAAGGGGTACTTTGGGAAAGCAAAGCTTAACATCTCATTAAGATGGAAAGACTTGGTTAATTTTTAGTGGAAATCATAGGGAATCAAAGATTGGGGACGTCAGTGGAATGTCATCAAGGTAAACACATGTTTGATACTTTAACAATAAAAAGGGTTTATATGGAACTTGGCTAAAATGGCGTGACCAAGGTGATTGGCACAAAGGTAAGGGATAAGTTGACAATCTAAAACTCTGATAAAACATACAAAATACCTTAAAATTTCTCATAATGAGAATTCTCACAGACATGTAAATTTCAAAACCAAAAATGCATACAACAAAAAACACTTAAGAAAAACTTAGGAATGAACACCCATACACAAATTTATCATATTAGTTATAAATTGGGGGTAAAAGTGGCCTAAATCTAGACAAATAAATAGGGACTCTGTTGATGGTGAAAATGACACAAACAACGTTAAACAAAATATCTCTACTCTATTTCTCTTGAAAAAGAAAGACAACATATAGTAGCCTAACTCCCAAGGTCCTGGTAGTTGGTTCTCAACTGTCAGGTGTCACTCAATTGGTCCATGCAACTATAATATTCAAGGGGCCTTTGTTGGTAATAAGGAATGCAAGCAATGACAGATTCATCAATCTGTATTTAATGAACAGGGGGTTTTAAATAAAAAAAAAAGATAGATCAAGGCATACATCAGTGAAACATGAATAAAAATTATCTAATATTCGGACATATATTTTCAACAACAAATGTTCCTCCAATAGATCAAGAAAACCATAACATGATGCAATTTACAGAACAGTCCATACTATTGCATGCATCTATGGTGCTTAATTTAACCATCACAATCACACATCATTAATATTTTAAAGATTCCAAAAGAACAAACTCTCATTCGTTGCCAAAATCATAGATCGATAGACTTCCAATAATTCAATCCATAGATAATTTAATGAAATAATCTTTAAATCTGGTTCCTTCTAATGATTTTCATCACATAAGAAATACTCATGCTTCAACACAATCACTGGTATACAGATAGACTATAATTCATTAACCTTATCCAGTAAACTCAATTCCAACACCATATTGCGTAAAAAAAACCTGTATTTGTATTCAACTGTAACTAATAATAACAAAGCGTCTTTCCAAAGCTATAAAATTCCTATCTCCTACTATCAGGTGGCTAATCTTATTCTCATCAACCGACCTTCTAGCGCTAGATCTATTGATGGTGAAAATGACACAAACAACGTTAAACAAATCTAGCACTAGAAGGTCAGTTGATGAGAATAAGATTAGCCACCTTATAGTAGGAGATAGGAATTTTATAGCTTTGGAAAGACGCTTTGTTATTATTAGTTATAGTTGAATACAAATACAGGTTTTTTTACGCAATATGGTGTTGGAATTGAGTTTACTGGATAAGGTTAATGAATTATAGTCTATTTGTATGCCAGTGATTGTGCTGAAGCATGAGTGTTTCTTATGTGATGAAATTCATTAGAAGGAACCAGATTTAAAGATTATTTCATTAAATTATCTATGGATTGAATTATTGAAAGACGGTTGATCTATGATTTTGGCAACGAATGAGAGTTTATTCTTTTGGAATCTTTAAAATATTTATGATGTGTGATTGTGATGGTTAAATTAAGCACCATAGATGCATGCAATAGTATGGACTCTTCTGTAAATTGCATCATGTTATGGTTTTCTTGATCTATTGGAGGAACATTCATTGTTGAAAATATATGTCTGAATATTAGATAATTTTTATTCATGTTTCACTGATGTATGTCTTAATCTATCTTTTTCTTTTATTTAAAACCCCTTGTTCGTTAAATACAGATTGATGAATATGTAATTACTTGCATTCCTTATTACCAGCAAAGGCCCCTTGAATATTACAGTTGCATGGACCAATTGAGTGACACCAGACAGTTGAGAACCAACTACCAAGACCTTGGGAGTTAGGATACTATATGTTGTCTTTCTTTTTCAGGAGAAATAGAGTAGAGATATTTTGTTTAACGTTGTTTGTGTCATTTTCACCATCAATAGATCTGGCGCTAGAAGGAGGGCTGAAGGACAAGTTGGCTCGCATTGTGTCATTCTCACCAAAGAAATATGGGAGGATTCTCAAATCCTCTACTGACCCTAAACCATTAGAATAACTCCAAAATCCAGTTAGACCTAGACCCCATGCTCGTAGAATTTTGATTCCACTGTTGCCACCACCGCTTACTCCACCTGGATTTCAACCAAATCCACGTACACCACCACCAGTTCAACCTACATCCCCACCACTGGCTCGGCCAGTGTCACCACCAATCCAACCTACCTCACCACCACCAATTCGGCCAGTGTCAACGCCAGTTCAACCTATATCACCACCACTTGCTCAACCAATCCTACCCATGGCTTACTTTGTGAATAACCCCTCTCCATTAGGGACTATTCCAAGGGGAATCCATGATCTACCAAAAAATCCAAAATTTTTTTGTCCCAAGTACATGCATGGGGAATCAAGAAGTGCATAGGATAATATACAAGCGTTCAAAGATGCTTGTACTCGTGCTCAAGTGGCTCATGAAGACGTGGTATGTAGATTGTTTCCTTATTGTTTAGGGGACATGACATATAATTGGTACTTAAATCTGCCCTGGGGTCTATTCTGGGTTGGACAGATTTAGAAAATGAATTTATTAATCAATTTCGGGTCTATGTAGACCCTGCCATCCTGTATCACTAGTTTTCCACCATAAGAAAAGAACATCATGAGCCATTGCCTCTATTCAACACTAGATTCCAAAGGATGTTTCTCAGGCTGCAAGATCCTTACTTAGTGGCGAAGAATATTGCCATTTAGGCGTATTTAAGAGTTGTTGATCCCTTGATTGGCCTATTCTTGCAAATGACTTATCTGCCCAATGAAATTGGCTCTCTATCTAAAGTATATCATTTAGCCATCAAATTGCAATAGCAGATAAGTTTGCAATCAGGAGGTTTAGGAGCAACTCTTCCTCCCATGAGTTATCAAATGCCTAACCCACCATTGTACAACACTATCCTAGGGATGTCTTATTCCCAATACAAACTTGTGTCTGAATTGTAGGCCCCACCTACCATGCCCTTTTTCAGAAATGGCATGCAAGATTATTCCCAACAACCTCAAAATCAACAAGTGGGAGGGTCAACGCATGTTCATTCCCCATCCATAGTGCAAAATGTGCAAAATGAACAAACCGTTCAACTAACCAATGAGTTAGAGACTCTCAAGAAAACTCTATCTCAAATGTCTAATGATATGGCATAGCTTAGGCATAACCCTCCCCACAACCAAAACCAGAATTATCAAAACCAGGGAGGTTACAACAACCAGGGGAATTACTCCAATCAGAATGGGAATCAGAACACCAACCGGAACTTCTAGAATCAAAACTCCTCTAATCAAAATTACCAAAATCAGAACAAAGGATATAACCATAGGTCCAACAACAACAATAGGTAGTGGAATACTAGACCTAACAATGGGGGAGTTTCCCATAATTATCAGTCAAGAGGGGAGAGATCACATATTGCTAATGTGGTTGGCCTTAATTCCATGACTAATTGGTGTAGGCTACACGATACTGCAGCACATTTTGAGGTTAATTTCCCAGAGATGAAGAAAATGGTAAAGATTGCACAAGCTGATTCCCATCCTCCAGCAGGAAATTCTAATCAGGATAATGGGTCGGTAAGTATTGCTATGACTTTTGAGACTATTGAAGAGAAATACCAATTTCCCATGTAGGGAGATAATGAGCTAGAGGAGGATGTGTATGATGCCCAAGCCTTTCGGTCCAAAGGTGGTCACTTTCTGAGAAATCATAATAAGGGCCCATTTACTACATCTGCACCCCCAAACAACATGGTCCCACCTAACCAAAATGTAGATAATAACCCACCGCCACCGAAGGGACCTTCTGACCCTTAGAATAGAGGTAATATGCCTCCTTTTCCTAAATATCAAGTGAGGAATGATTCAAAATTTGATTTTATTGCAGAACTACAAAGACAGAAGACATCATTACCATTCTTTGACATCATGAAGTGGTGCTCGACTCAACGTGAAGTGGTATTGAAGGCCCTGGAGGAGGCAAACCGCTTAAAGGGAAAAGGTAAAGTGACTCCAGTGAAGGAGACAAATGCAACCATCTATAAAGGTAAGACCAGTACCCCACCTTTGCTTTTAAGTTTAAGGATTTTTGGAAAGAATTTGCATAACTGTTTATTGGACTCTGGAGCATCGGGTAATGTTATGCCCTTTTCAATATGTAATAAATTGATCCAGTCAGACAAAATTGAGGTCAATGTTGTAGGAGAACTAAAGAACATGCTTGTACAGGTTGGATCATATCCAAGGATCCAAACCTACATAGATATCCAAGTGGTTGATATCCCAGAGACATATGGTATGCTCCTAAGTCGAGAGCTAATGAAAAGTATTGGGGGATATTTGTCCTTGGATTTCTCTCACATGTGGCTACCTTGGAAGGGGGTAGCAACGTAGATAAGGATTGAGAGTGAACCAAGGCTCAAACATATGATTACAAAATATGATGCTTCAAATGAAGTAGCATATTTTGAGACTAAGATAGGAGTTTTCAAACAAGAGGAAGTCCTGACCTTCTCTATACTCAATCCTAAGGATACATTGCCCCTAGAACATAATGACCCAATGATTAGCATCAACCAAAAAGTTCTAATAAGGAAATTGCAACAAGATAAGTTGGTATTAGGAGAAGAAACCAATTTGAGCAGTTTGTTGTTGCCTAATTGGTGTAGGATTCATTATCACAATCATTTGGAGTTAACATGCTCACCATGCCTAGAAATCTTAAATCATATAGGCCAGCCTCAACAAATGTGTCAAGAGAAACCCCAAACCCCTATCAATGAGTTTTATTTTATAGTTAAAGATGCTACCATTCTCACTCGGACTAGTCTTTCTCAAGAGGAAGGTTCCTCACCAATAGAGCAGACTCAGATTCTATGCTCGAACATTCAAGAAGGGATTGAGGTATCTCAGTTCTTTTCCAATACACCTACCCTAGATACTCTACCAATGCCTAAGGCATTGATAAAAGATGAATTGGATTGCAATTTAACCCAAGAAGTTGTTCAAGAAGTGATTCCTGACCCAGCTGTGAATATAGAAAAGTCTTCAAGTGAGCCTTGCCCTAAGTCGATTTCTGATGACCAGAAAAAGTCTAAGCCGCCACATATCCCAAGTAAGTCACCCCCTATTATCCCTAAAAAGAAAGAACTCTTAGCCAAAGACCAATTGTGGAGTCTTAAATTTGATGGCTCCAAATCCAAAGCAGGAAGTGGAGCAGGGATTTAACTAACCAACCCGAAAGGGAAAACTTAGTTTGCATCTTACAGATTGCAGTTTGGCTACACAAATAGCGTGGTTGAGTATGAAGCACTTGCTCGTGGACTTATGTTTTCTCATAAAAGAAGGTTACTGCTCTCACGGTTATGGGGGATTCTGAAGTGATCGTAAAACAGGTACATAGTCAGTATACATGTCATAACAAAAGATTGGTTGTGTACAAAAACAAAGTTTGGAACTTAATTGAAGACTTTGATGCTTTTAGGATTACTTTGATCCCTAGAGAAGCTAATCAAATTGCAGATGCCCTTGTTGTTGCTGCTAGCACATTGGAACCCATGGACGATTCTAATCTAAAGAGATTTTCAGTTGAATTGATTTCAGTCCCGGTTGTTCCTGATAATGTCCGAAATTTTTAGGTATTCGATGACGATCAGCATATATTGGCCTTTTTGGCAAGTTCAAATGTTTTTGAAGGACAAATAATAGATGAATCTGAAAGAGATCAGGGAGATTGGGATTCTGAGAAGGATGGTGAAGAAGGGATATTGGATTTGAAAAGTAATAGTATTCCAAAAGGGATGGTAGCTTTGGAGAGAATATTTGATTCTAACCCACGGGCTCGTCAAAGGGTGCCTTATAGAGAGTGATGGAGGAAAATATGAATTTGTTAATCTGACTCACTCAGGCCCTAAAAGGAATGTCCTCATAGGAAAGACTTGTCCTCAAGAAATAAATGACAAGATAGTCAAAGTTTTGGAACAAAACATTGCAGCCATTGCTTGGAGTTATGATGACCTCAAAACCTTTAACACTTCGGTGATCACACATACCATACCTCTCAAGCCAGAATTCAAGCCCTTCAATCATAAACAATGCCCAATCAATGCTTTAATTGAGCCCTTGATCCAGAAAGAGGTGCAAAAGCTCCTATCTGCAAGAATAATCTTTCCTATTAGACATTCTACCTAGGTGGCCAATTTAGTTCCTATACGCAAAAAGAATGGTGAAATCAGATTATGTGTTGATTTCAGGAATCTAAATAAAGCCTCTGAGAAGGATAATTATCCACTACCCTCTCTTGATGAAGTGATACAAAAGGTTAATGGGTCTCAGATGATGTCATTCTTGGATGGTTATTTTAGGTACAATCAGGTTCTTTTTAGTCATGAGGATAGAATGAAGACAACTTTCACCACTAAATGGGGCACATTTTCCTATCAGAGGATGTCATTCGGTCTTATCAATGTTGGAGAAACCTTTCAACGGGAAATGGATGTAGCTCAAAGATTTGATAGGGAATTGTATAATTATTTATGTGGATTAATTAATCATCTTCTCCAAGAATAGAGAAGACCATGTAGCGGATCTGGAAAAAGTTCTCAAGAAATGTATAAACTATGGTGTCTCCCTCAATCCAAAGAAGTGTGTGTTTGGAGTATCTGAAGGGAAACTCCTAGGTCACATCATATCAGAAGAAGGGATATCCATAGGCCCTGATTGAGTGGAGGCTATCTTGAAACTAACAAGGCCAGGCAACAAGAAAGAAATGAGATCCTTCTTCGGGAGGATCAATTTTGTTAGAAAGTTTATAATAGGGTTTGCGGAGATCGTCAAACCTCTAAATGAAATGATGAAGAAAGAGGCAAAGATTGAGTGGAGTAATGAGGCTAAATCTGCTTTCTTGCAGATCAAACAGTCAATATCTGAGGCACCTATGTTGACTAGCCCAGATTATCTAAAGCCTTTTTATATCTATTCTTTCGCATCTGGCCATTCATGTGCAGCTGTGTTAACACAACGAAGAGGAGAGGGAGAGGAAAGACCTATTGCCTTCATGAGCTCTCCATTTAAGAATGCAGAAGTGAGATACCCACCACTAGAGAAACAAGCCTTTATGTTGGTTCGAGCGGTAAAGAAGTTTAGGCATTACATTCTTCGAAGTCAAGTAATGGCTATAGTTCCAAATCTAGCTGTGAAGTCTCTCTTGATGCAAAGTGAATTGGGAGAGCGAAGAGGAAAGTGGATGACAATTCTATGAGAATTTGACTTAGAGATTCACCCAATGAAACTTTCTGAGGGAAAGGTTTATCAAAAGAAATGGCAGATGTGGACAAAACCATCACTTGTCAACAATATATTGTCCAGTCATTTACTAAGGATCCCTGGTACACAAACTTGATTTTTTCCCTCCTCAATAACATATGTCCAAAAGGAATGAATGCTACTTGGAGGAGAGCATTGAGGATGAGGAGTGCTCACTACATGCTTAAAGAGGGATCTATCTATAGAAAGAACTTTCAAGGGATTTACCTACGTTGTTTGGATCAACAAGAGGCCAAGCATGCCATTTTTGAGTTTCATGGAAGGCATGGAACGAGACATGGATCTACGAATGCTTTGGCTCATCAGATTCTTAGATTAGGCTATTATTAGCCTTATGTATTTCAGGATGCACACCAAAATGTCAGAACCTGTCATGTATGTCAAACTTCTACACCTAGGGAAATAAATCTAGCAATGCCTTTGCAACCAGTGTATGAGGTAAGGCCGTTTGCTCAATGGGCACTAGATTTTGTAGGTGTTATTAATCCCAATTCTTCTGCAAGACACAAGTTCATTTTGACTGCAACTGACTACTATACATGTTGGACTGAGGCCCAACCCTACAAAAACAATACCACAAAGGTGGTCATAAAATTTCTGACTAAGAACATCACAACCAGGTTTGGAGTTCCATTTGCTCTAGTATGTGATAATGTCCCTGCTTTTTCTTCAGCTGAATTCATTCAATGGGCTTATGAACATAAAATTATTCTGAAGTATTCATCTAATTACTACCCTCAGGGAAATGGAGTGGCTAAGTCCACTAATAAAAACCTATTGGAAGTAATAAGAAAGTTGGTAGAAAACAATCCTAGGGACTGGCACACCCAGTTGAGATTTGCCTTATGGGTAGATCGAACCTGAATCAAAGCAGCCCTAGGAAATTTGCCTTTTAAGTTAGTCTATGGCCAAGACCCAGTCTTCCCGATCCATTTACAAATACCTGTTTTTAAGTTTATGCAGGAATTTTATACCAAGGATGATAGGATCGAGGTCAGATTGCTTAATTTACTTAACATGGAAGAGCAAAGAGATGCTGCTTTGCGAAAATTCTCTAAGCATCAGGCTGTCATCAAATGCTGGTTTGATAAAAGAGCCAAGATAAAAACCTTTAGGATATCAGATCTTGTATTATTATGGGATAAAGCCAGAGAAAAGAAGGGAGATCACCAGAAGTTTGATAGACTCTGGTTAGGTCTGTATCAAGTGGCTGAAATAATAGGTGAGAATGCTTTTTGTTTAAGTACCTTAATAGGAGAACCTATTTCGTTGCCAATTAATGGTCAGTTTCTCAAGCACTATTTTGGTTCATGAAAGGTCTGATGTTTTAAAAGAATGTATTATATTGTATTATATGTAATTAATTTTTTTTTCTTTTGTTTGTTTTTATTTTGTTTTGTTTGTTTTTGTTTGTTCTTTTGTTTGTCTTTGTTTGATTTATTTTGTTATGTCTTGTTTCGTTGGGGATCTTCATTTTGTCCATCTCAAGACAGGGGGTTGTTATTCAAAGTATGCTACATACACTGGGAGAGAAATTGGTTTAGGTATTTTCATTAGCATTTTTTGAAAAGGATTTCATTTTGAAACTCATGTCTTATGATCATTCTAATGTTAGTTTGAAAAGCTATTAGGGGTAGAAGATACACTATGAATATCTCATGAATTATGATCAAAGATTTGTCACCAAATTAGATAACATATGCCTATGTAAATAACTATTTGTTTTAGGGTGGATTTACCTTTTGATTCAAGTGAAAAATCCGATTCCAAGACTATCATGAAATCCATGGTAGTTCTCAACCCACATTTCAGATCAATTGTATCTGAGTATTGAGGAAAGTTCATAAAATATTTTCACAAGTGAAGCTTAAGTAAAAAAAGAGAAAAGAAACAAAGAAAGGGAAAACTCAATATCAAATGGGTGAATCAAGTATCTCTATCGGGGCTATGGACACCTGGCTAGCAGTAGAGCAATGCTTTGAGAGAATTAGAGGTATCTTCGTCGGGGTTATGGACGCATGTCTGGCAGCGGAGCAATACCCAGGGTTTTATTGCATGATAATTAAAGGACTCAACCTATGTAGATTGAATCTTAGGTATAGTTATTCAGGATCAGAAAAAGTATCTATAAAGAATGATGCACAATATACGCACACACTCAGATTCAGAAATATTCATGAGCACATACATCTGAGATTCCAGCTCAATCTTATCCTATATATCTGATCTTATTCAAGTTAACATGCTTCATAAGACAAGTGGTTTTGGGGTGACTAAATTTTTTTGGGTGTCTTGAAAATGGGTAAACCATTTTTCTAGCCAAGTCGCCATTTGTTATGCCTTGCATAACCACCCATCTTTTGCCTTGGTCAAAATGGGTCCCCCTTTTTTGTTTTTGTTTCCTTGTTTGTTTTTCTAAACAAAGTTTGGAGTTATTCTTCTCAAGCACTTTGCTTTTCTTTGGTTTGTTCTGTCGGAACCGGAACCGGAACTGAATCGGGTTTTGAAACTCGTTTCAAAGGTCGATTTTGATCCCCGTCCCGACGGTCTTTTCTTTTTGTGGTCTTTTGGTTTTGTCTTTGTTGGAGCCGAAGCTGGAATGGATGTTAAGTCTAAAGTCATTCATAGTTTCGAAATAAAGTTTCATCCCGCCTCTGTCTCCACCTTTTGGTATTTTTGTTTAGCCTTAGGTTTTATTTTTGGTTTTTCTCGTTTTTGTCTTCGTGTTTTTATTTGACTTTTTGTTTCGTTTTCTTCTTTGTTGGCGGAATCGGAGCCAGAACGGGAACCGAATGCGAAACTTGGACAAAGTTTCTAAATCAATTCCAAATCCAATTCCGCTCCCACCATTTTTTTTGAGGTTTGACTTTACTGAAGTCGTACTGCAGTAATGTGCCAATTCCCTCTGTAGTTCTGACTCTGCTCTGCCACATTTATTCCATTAATTACAGGAGCTTTGCACGTATGAAACTGTGATTTTTTACCTTAATTAGGGATTAACTGGTATTTATCATCATTGTTTAAAAGATCAAGAGTGAACTAGAGTTGTAGTGGAGCATTTATGCGTGTAAGTCGATCAAAAGGGAGACAATTACGCGTGGAACTGTTTTAGGGGACTAACTACTTATTTGTGTTTGAGGTAGGGTCTCTTATTCTTTTCTTTCGTTGTTTTGTGAATCATTTCATTCGGGTTGTTTGCGTGAATTCATGATTGATCAATCTTCTTATTACTGTGGTTTATGTTGTTCTTATGTTTTTAATTCTTTTTGTTTGTTTGTTTTCGTTTTGCTTCTTTAGTATGTTATTTTTTATTTTCTTTAATTTGTTTTTCCTCACAGTCATTTTCATGTTTAAACGTGACCGTACTGTGATGCCCTAGATTTTAAATAGCATGGATTAGTTATTGTTCTTTTGTTTGTAAGGTTTGGTAGATTATGATTTTACTTAAGATTTATGTTGTGCATCGTCTGGTTATTTTGAATTAAGTTAAAATTGATGCCCTAGGTTGTTAGAGGTCAAGGTTTTGTGAGTTAGGGTTTTTTGGTGCGTGTTCCATTTTTAAATATGATGCTCGAATTGTTCTGGTTGTCTTTCAATCATATGGGTAGTTCTTTTAAAGATTATTTTTAAGCCCTTTTCGTCTTCATACGACCTAGTTCTTAGATCTGGTTGTTTATTATCCTATCGAAATCATTTATGACGTCATGGTTATTTTAAGCGGAAGTGGGATCGAAATTGATTTAGACTTTGAGCAATGTTTTGTAGAAAATATTGATTCCATTTCCATCCCATCTCTAACTCCACTTACAACAAGAAGCAGGCTTTCAAAATACTGGTAACCAGGTGGAAGCAGAACCAAAATTGAATATAAAATTAGAAAATCTTCATGGAACCAAATCGGTTTTCGTTCTGATTCCGATTACCATTCCAACTCCGACTCCGATCCTACCTTGTTATTACTATAATCTCAATAACTGTTTTGACTCTGATCCCGACAGTGTTTTAAAAGAGACTATGTTTGTTGCCTGGTTCCGCCTCTGGTATATAAAAGAAGGGTAAGATCTTAAAGCATATTTTGTTATATTTGTTCAAGGATCTAATTTAAGGTTTTGTTGCAGGAAGTTAAAGAATGTCAGGAATATCAGGAGAAGTTGCTCAGAGGAGTCAGCCTGCAGAAACTTCGAAGAAATCAACTAAGCCTAAGAAGGTTAAACTGGAACAGTTGCCTTATACCTTGAGGTATAACCATAGGGGTCTTGTTGTCACTATTAGCAAGGTGGAATCTGATTGGGCTGATATAAGTGACACCAATCTAGGCCCATTCAATTATGAGGAGTTGTACTCAGATCATTTACTGAAGATGTAACAGGGAGAACTGGAAGAATCGTTGAGTCTGGTTTGGATCACATCACTGTGTTTCCTTTATCCATTTAATGCCCAAAATTTATCATGACAGCAGTTGGGGCTTATAATCCTTCCACCGGGCAATGTGTGGATTCGCAAGATAATGTGATCATAGACCTGACTCCTCAAATGTTTCAACTTATGTTCAGTGTCCCTAATCCAAATAATCTTGCACAACTAAATGAGGCAAAGGCTTTGGAGATGTATAGAAAATACAAAGAGACCAATAGGGCGCACTTAAACAAGAAATGGTTAAGAACGGAGAAGCAGTCCCTAACAAAGCTCTCAGATCAACCAAAGAGGGCAGAATTTTACAAGGAAGTATCAGATCTTATAATGATGTTGTCTAGAGTTTTTGGAAAGAGGGATGCATTTCATTTCAAGGAATGGATGTTTCCATTCATTCAAATAATCTTTGATGGCAAGCAACAATTTGATTGGCCTATGATTGTCTCAGACAACATACATGATCAGTTGACCAGAGTAACGGAAACTAAGAGCTTCTTCATGACCTCTTATGTTGTTTATGCAACAACAAGGGGAGGCATCTTTCTGGGATTGAACAGAGTAGGTGTATTGGGAGAAGCTAATAGGCAAAACAAAGTTTGGAATCATTATGACCAGCTGTCCCTGCAGATTTCTGAGCTACACTTTAGAAGGGTTAATGATGCATTTTTGTATGTGGTTATTAACTAGCTTAATGGAGATGCAGGATATAGGCTAAGTCAGGAGGCCATGGCCTTTATCACAGAATGGGGATGTTGGTATATCCAATACCCCAAGTTCACTTATTTCAGGTTGGCAGGATTTGAGGGTCATCCCCACTTACTTCCAAGATGTTGCAGCAACAGAATGATTTTGATGGAGTTTGTCTATCAAGCTCTGGGGGTCAATGCTCAACTAGAAATAAAACACAAACCCGGTTGTTACAAGTTTCCCATGCAATTGGGTGAGTATAGTTGCCCACATCTTGTGGGAGCTAAAGTGATTTGTAGTGAATTGGTGCATTTGAAGTTGGGCTTATAAACTGTTTGAAAATATTTTGATCCAAAGAAGAAGATGAATGCTTTGTTGGCTTCAGTCTTTGATAAACACTTCAATTTGCTAGAAGACTTATGGAGTGATCTCCAAGATGAGTATGACCTCAGAAAGAGGAATTATGAGAGGTTACCTATTCCACTCATGGTGGAATTTGGAGTGACAACTGATGTTCCTGATGCACTATCAGATGATGGGGTAGTGTTGGATCCATCCCATGAGGCGCAAAGCATAGGTACAAAAAGTTTGGATCCAGTGGATTGGGATGTTGAGGAAACCATTGATATCAAACATATAGCAAGACTTGTACTGGATAGGAGTATCCAATGGGTTGTTCTCAGAGCTAAAGCTCCTGGAGGTCCAGCTCCCAAGAAAGGAAAAGGATACAAAAGAACTAAGAGGAGAGTGACACCTAAATAACCATTAGAGTTCTTCCCTCTTGACGTAGAAGAGATTGAGCTGGAAGCTTCGGCTCAGGATGAACCTAAGGCATTGGAGGAGAATGTTCCAACAGGAGTGGTGGCTCCAGTATCATTTGCAAGAGAGTCATCTGCTCAAGTCCTTCCTACAGAGCAACAAGGAGGATAAATGCCTAACGGGACTCTCCATGACATAGCTGAAACCTTAAAGGGAGAGGAAGTGGAGATGGAGATCTATGATATTGAAACAGATTCTGATGAGACCTTGTTAGAAAAGGATGTGCAAGAGGAGATGTCTCTAGAAATTGAACACGTGTTAACTAAAGAAGATCAATGGGCATTGTTTGAAGAAGCAAAGAAAGCTTCAGATGATAAAGCGCATGCAGACGCAATGGAGAAGAAAAAGGCAATAGATGCTAAGGTACAAGCAGATGCCTTAATTCAACAACAACAAATGGAATCCAAGCTAAGAGCTGATGAAGTGTTGAAACAACAAAGGCAAAAGGAGTAGGAGCTCAAGACCAAAGAAGAAAATGATAAGCTAGAGATGGTGCAGAAGATCCATGATCTAGAGGAGGAAAAGGCTAAGCAGCAGAGAGGGAGAGAAGCCCTTGAGGCCAAATTGAAGCTAATTGAAGAAGCCTATAAGAAGAAGGAGGAAGCAAAATGCACACAAAAAGAGAAAGATGTTGAGGAGCTGGCTAAGTAGCTACAAAAGGAAAAGGAAGCCTCAGACAGACTTAAAGTGTTGGAAGAAGAAAGAAACAAGTTACTTGAGGACTAAAGGTTGGAAGAGGAAAAACTGACGAAGGAACAAGAAGACAAGAAGAGGCAAGAACAAAAGGATAAGGAAGAAGCTAAAAATCTTGCACAAGAAAATGTAGAGCAAGAACAACAAGATGTACAGGAGTTTGATCCTCAACCTAAGGTTAATATGCTACAGCCTTTATCCTCTAAAATTGTTGCTTCTTCTTCTATTGTAATGGCCACTACTCCAATTTCTCCCACTTGGTTAAAACTTGATCTTCAAAAGAGGCCAGTAACACCCTCACAACCTCTTAATTGGGATGACATGATGAAAGAGATTGAAAAAGAAAAACCCAAAAAGAAGGCTAAAATTTTGCATTCCACTAGACTCGCTGAAGGAGGAGAAATTATTGTTGAATGTGCAATACTAGTGGTGGATAAGGATGTGGGAGATATGCAGCTAACTGATTACCATTTGGGCATGGTCAATTTGGGAAGACCCACAAGAAATCAGCAAATGAACTTAATTGATGTGGTAGCATCATCCACCAAATCAAGGATGATAAAGGATAAACAAAGAAAGGATGAGCTTAAGGCTCAATTGGATCAATTACACACCTTCTTGAAGAATGTTTATGCTCCGAGGTCACAACAAATTACCACCATAGAGACACCAATTTTTCTTAGCAAGAGAGAGGTGGATGATTTGGTGCAGATAAGGAGTAAGGTTGGGATGATGGATAGATGGACTGAAAAGCTCAATCAAGAAGTAGGTGAGGTGCTAAAAAGTAGTTATGAGGTTCATGAGAAAGCTTTGAAGCTAATAGAAGAAATGAGTCAGCATGCTAAAGCATTGGGAGAACAAGAGGAGGAGTATAGAGGGTATATCCAAAAGCTAGAAGAGATCAATAAATTGCTGAAATCCACTCTTCTGGAGTAGTCAATCCTTGAAGAGGATAACACAGATTTCTTGGAAAAGGCCTCTAGCATAATCTAGTTTAGAGCTGACTTTTTGTACAAACATAAGAATGAAGTTCAGGATTCTAGCAAGGATCTAAATGAACAACTTGATGAGCTAGAAGTTGTTATTTCTATTCTAGTGAATGTTGATATACTGGTGAAAGAAGGCCTGCCTTTAAGTCAATTAAAAGAGAAATGGGATGGTAGACTTAAAGAGGTCGTACAAAAGGGAGATGATGGAGAAGATCTATTGTTGGATCGATTGATGGATATTAGAGAAGAGGTAAGGGCTGCTAGAAGGGAGTTGACAAAGTTGAGAGACATGAGAGATTTTGTTGCTATTGAATTGAAGAGGATCAAGTTTGAATACAGTTGGATTGATGGACCAGATTTGGATATGCTTCAACAAGTCTTCTCTAGTTATGATGAGTACACTTCAGAGCAAACCCCGCATGCATGACTGACAGTCTTATGGGCGCATGGCTTTCTTTTCTCCTCTCTCTTTTTGTCTCCAGTTTACTAGATGATCAATATGGGAACTAAAGATCAATTGATCTGAGTTTCCAAGAAAATTAAGTTCCTAAAAAGGTGGATCTCGACTTTAGATAGAGAGGACTAAATATTTTGTACATCTATATATACCTGTAGGGTACCATATTGTAAGGGTCGGTTGATGAGAATAAGATTAGCCACCTGATAGTAGGAGATAGGAATTTTATAGCTTTGGAAAGACGCTTTGTTATTATTAGTTACAGTTGAATACAAATGCAAGGTTTTTTACGCAATATGGTGTTGGAATTGAGTTTATTGGATAAGGTTAATGAATTATATTCTATCTGTATGACAGTGATTGTGCTGAAGCATGAGTGTTTCTTATGTGATGAAAATCATTAGAAGGAACCAGATTTAAAGATTATTTCATTAAATTATCTATGGATTGAATTATTGAAAGTCTGTTGTTCTATGATTTTGGCAACGAATGAGAGTTTGTTCTTTTGGAATCTTTAAAATATTAATGATGTGTAATTGTGATGGTTAAATTAAGCACCATAGATGCATGCAATAGTATGGATTGTTCTGTAAATTGCATCATGTTATGGTTTTCTTGATCTATTGGAGGAACATTCGTTGTTGAAAATATATGTCCGGATATTAGATAATTTTTATTCATGTTTCACTGATGTATGCCTTGATCTATCTTTTTTTTTATTTAAAACCCCCTTTTCATTAAATATAGATTGATGAATCCATCATTGCTTGCATTCCTTATTACCAACAAAGGCCCCTTGAATATTACATTGCATGGACCAATTGAGTGACACCAGATAGTTGAGAACCAACTACCAGGACCTTGGGAGTTAGGCTACTATATGTTGTCTTTCTTTTTCTGGAGAAATAGAGTAGAGATATTATGTTTAACGTTGTTTGTGTCATTTTCACAATCAGACTTGGATCTCCATCAATTTAGGGATGGGAATGGATTAGAATTTACATGCTATGATTAATCTAATTAGATTATGTGCCCTAATATGTAAAATGTAAGATCTCGACAATGCACAGACTAAAACAACAATTTGTAGGCAGATCGAGGAAGTGTAGAGGACTATGTACCTATCTAGAAAAAAATATTTTAAGTGTGAATAGGAGTACTAATTCGCCCAAGGGAATATAAGTCCTTGTATGCCTCTCTTTCTCTATTTTTGAGGTCCTTTGATGATGGATCTAAGATCTTCATTTCCGCTTTCAAAGTTGTCGGAACATTATCGGATAAATCTGTAGGCGAGTTTTCATGAGTTGACAAAGTGTAGGGCTTCAAATGCAACAATGAACAATTTTTCTTCAAACTCCCTTCAATCCTCTTCAAACCTAAAACCTACACATTCAAATAGAGGGAAAATGTTGTGTTGTTTAGGGGCTTGCCTTAGTCAAAACCTATGTAATTGTTTCCCCTTCCACAATGGAAATGTCAATGATAGAAAGGATAAATGATAGGAAGGAATGATGAAATCACAAAGTGCTACAACTCACCACCCTTCAATGGCTTCATGAAAAATAGTTTAAGATTATTCTTCTAAAATTCACATAGTTTACATTTGGTTTTTTAAACAAAGGTATAAAAATAAATAATTTTAGTATATATTTTTATTATAGAAGGTCAGCACAATGGTAAGTGTCATGGCCACACAAAAGAGTGGATCAACAACTTATTATTAAAAGGAAATAAAATGACCTTCAAGGACCTTTTTTTTTAAATATTTAAGGGTTATAAATTTTAGTGAGATGGATGTATCAAATAAATGATTGTCTTGTATTTTTGGATAGAATTTTGGTTTTTGATTTTGATAATTGTAATTTTGTTTTAATTATGATTATATTTTTAGTATTCGTAAATTTAGAAAATTAATTTGTTTTTGTTAGATATTGGAATGAAGAATTTGGTTTTTTGAAAAGAAATTAAAAGTCTATTGTGTAAGTGTTGAGGCTAAATACTTCATTATGCTTTGGCCAAATCTTTGTTGTTGTTGAAGGGACTAAAGACGTGATAATGTAGAATATCTAGAATGAAAATCAATGCAATTTTTATTATTGAATATAAATTTAGATCAAGGAACGATAATGTTTCAATTCCCTTCTTTAAAATTGAATATTCTTTGTGAAACTAATATCTCAAAGCATGTCATTAATATAATTGACACCTCAATCCAAACAATTTAACATATCAACCAATAAACAATGATCAAATGATGTTGGATGATGTCTGCAAAAGCCTACATGCCAAACACATTCCAAAAATAAATTATTTGTTTATACTTCTCACACAATACCACATTATACCAAACCATAGAAAATGCACTTTTAATCTCTTTTGCAACTAGAAATAATAATTGACTCTAATACCATATCAATTTTTTTGAAGTTTGATGTTTTTTTAATAATGAAATCAAAAATCCAAATTATTTTTGTTAATAGTAATTTTTATATAATTTATATCATTGACTATGAATCTTAATCATCATATATTTATTGTTGTTATACTACAATTGTTGTTGTCATTGTTGTCATGATATATTTATTGATGTTGTTATCATGTTGTCATGTTATAATGTTGTCATGATATATTATTTTTAGCCGATAGGCTATATATTGTGAATGCAGTTTGAGCCAAAACCTGTCTCACGCTAGAAACCACTCCCGCTAAAGTATTTTTTGAGATTGTTTGTTGCTGGAAAACTACCTAGAATATAGAATCGACAAGATTGAACTGTTGCACATGTTAACTAACGTTAGACCCATTATCATTGAGATGCTAAAAAATGTGTGGGCATTTATTATTATTATGCGAGGAATTGTGCTCAATCATCCGCACAAATTTTGAAAAGTCATTCTGATAAAGGTGAAGCGATTAAAGACAAATAAACAAAACATAGTGAAAGGCGAACAAATGTGAATACACATTAATAAATGTCTATGAGGGTAGGTCATGGAAGGTAGTTTCAAAAATCGTGGAATTTAATAAATACATCAAACCTGCATGGTACAGTTTATCGAGGTATTTATGATTCCCATCACATCATTACCATATGAACATTTTCTTGGCATTAGGCTTAAGCTAAAAATTGCCCCTTATTACTCGTGCTCTTATCTGGGTGGTTTCTTTAAGATTTTCCCTTTATTCATGTAGTGTGTATTTCTTTTCGGTGTAGGTTTTGCAATGGCATATATATTCATCGTATAAATCTATAAGCAGTTTAACTTGAAAAGGTTATATATAAATAGTTTGATGTTTTGATTATTTGGCAATGTGCAACATTAGCAAATTGACAATGTTTTTCTTTAAAAATTTCAGCAATACAAGCCCATTTATACTACCCCTCAACCAACTTATTCTGATGACATTCCCATTGATACCAGGTAATTTGCAGTTGGTTGCCAAGAAGATATTTGAATACTTGTTATTTTCAAATTCCAATATGAAATTTCATTGTTGCTCTAATTTTATATCTGATCTTTCTTGAATGTTATACATTTAGTGTTGATCTGATCATATCCATCCTCATCTATTGAGCTCAATAATAAATTGAAATGATTGGAATGCACTTTTTTGACATTGCTAGTCACATTTTTTCCCCATCAAAGCAGATCAAGTAAGGAAATATCTGAAGCATAATTAGACCTATGTGATCCTCGCCTTCTTGCTATGGTTGCAGTAGAGAGACACTTCTTTGAAAGTGAGTATGGTGAATACTCATCAATGAATTCAAGTGTCGCATGGCATGTCCTTTTTTTGGCTTTGATTGTATGCCTCATTATTCTCATCTCCAAGAGATTCTAGCATATTTCTTCCATTCTTTATTGAGAATCCCTTGTTAAATCCACACATTTTGAAAAAATAAATTGTGATGTTCTTTTTTGCAAGTCTGGTGATAAATAGCATTTTTTTTTATGTAGCTTATTTTGTTCCTCCTTGACGGTCTTGAAGGTTGATAAAGGAAAATTAACATCTTAAAAATTTGTATGTGGCATTGTATTCTAAATGGCATATTTGATTCTTCAACCTTATTTGCTCTATTTATTTCTTGAACCTATAACTAGCACGTGCCATATAAGTAATTGGACATATTTTTTGTTTTCTACTCCTCTCAACTAAGGTGCACTCTTTAACATGTATTTATGAATTTCAAACTTGGAAATTCAGTATCTAAGCAATATGACGTGCACCTCTTAATAGAGCTGAATTTTTTTTTATTCCAAATAATTGTAGAAAACACTCTCATGACATGTGCTTCCTCTGTCAGATGCAAGTTTTTGAAATTTTGTTCATGCTTTCCTTCATACAAGCATTCCTATCAGCTACCTTACAATTTTTTTTTGAGATTCATTTCCAGACTCTTAGCGCATGTGAGCCTCTCCAACTTTTTGAAATACTAAAAATTTGCACTCCATAGTGCACTTCTCCATACGGTTATAATCATATCTTACACAATGATTTATAAGCTCTAAAGTTTATCTGCTTTACTGGAAATTATAGAACTAAATGCTTGTCTATTTTTCAATGTGCTTGAAAACAAGTCTTCTTTAAGTTGTGGAATTCAAAATAATATTGATGTTGTTGAAATTGAAATGAAATAATAAAGAATGACAAGTCACATTCTTTATATAGAAAAATAAAGAATATGCCTCCTAAACATGTTAAATTACATATACTTTTCTATCGCCGTAACCCTTGCACCTCTTCTGGTGCAAGTGCTAGTTATAATGTTATGAATGATTTTTTAAAACATTATTAGACATTGCTATTCAACATGAGATATTGGAAACATCCCCAATTGCCTTGAGGACGACCAAACATCCCTTATATATTTCTTGTTGTAACACCTAAAAATGACTGATACATTTTCATCTTATCATTTCATCATTATCCTTATCAATTTTATATCTATATTATAATTAAGCTAACATCTTCCTCTTTTCATTCATATAATTATTTAATTATCTTAATCTTTTTATCATATCTATATTAATTAAATAAAAAATTATTTAATTAATTTATCACTTATCATTTTCCATCCAACATTAATGAAAATTCAAATTCAAATTATCTTGGTCCTTTATAATTAAATAATTTTTAAAAATTATTTAATTAGCTAACACTTCTATTTTAAATAAATTAAAAAATATTTTATTTAAATTAAATCTTTTCTTCTATAATTAAATAATTTTCAAAAATTATCTAATTAGTTAGTGCTCCTCTTTTAAATAAACTAAATATAATTTATTTTAACTAAATATTTTCTTCTAAAATAAATAAATTAATATTTATTTATTTTCCAAGCTATCATTTGAATTAAATAAATTATATTTGTTAATTCTCTCCTTTAAAATTCAAAATTTGGGTTTTACCCTATCTTGAATTTCCCTATCTATTGATCCTGTAAATCAATCTTCATCGTTGATCAAATGTGAAGTGAAACATATAAATAAGAAGTTTTTATTTCATTCAAAAACCCTGACACTTTTATTGTCAAATCTCCTTAGCACTTTTATTATCAAAAATCTCTCTAACACTCTTATCACTATCAAGTATTCAAGCATTCAAGCATTCAAGCATTATCAAGCATTATCAAGAATTTTCAAGCATTATCAAGAATTTTCAAGCATTTCAAGCATTATCAAGCATTCAAGCATTATCAAGCATTTTCAAGCATTATCAAGCATTTATCATTGTCATTTATCAAGCTTAGGTATCATTTATCTTTGAGCGTTTATCTTTTTTTGTTTAATTCATAATACGCAACCAAGGTTGCATACTTTTGACTGGAGTTATGAACCAGTGAGGCCACAAAATGGGGACCTATGCACAACAACCACCACTCTCGGGAGCACGATAGCCCAACAAGGGCACAAGTCTCGCAAGCACATTAATCCAACGAGGGATTAGGGTCCCACCAACCAAGTGAGGGGGTGGGCCCTAGACACTAATGCCTGGTATAATGGTGAGAATGCCAACAACAGTAACATCAATGCTACGGGTCAAGTTCGAAGACTTGAACCCTGGTGGTCACAACAAAAACAACACCACCACTCATCCAATGCACCATAGGATCATGCCCATTATCTTTGAGAATTTATCATTATCATTATTGTTCTTTCATAGTTTGTTACTTGAAAAACAATAATAATGGAGAAAATCAAGAGCTTAGCCATGATGACTTTGCTTGTTATCTAGATTCTATATTTTGGGCCAAAATCTTGAACTTCATTGTGTGATTGTGAAAGTGTGAGTTTTGCATTGTTGATATTTGTGATACACATTTTCATCATTCACATTTTGGCATGTCAGGTGGGATGCACATCCCTATTAAATCTTTATTTTTTGAAGGTTTTTCTAACCCTATTTTGTGTGTTTTTGGCTCTTTTATGCAAAAAATAAAATTTGGAGCTAATTTTTGTAGGTTGAAGGTAAAACTTTACAATTTTTAAATATTGTATCATATCTTTCAAATGGATTGGATTTTTTCTACAATTGTTTTTATTGAAGGTTAGGGATCATCTCATGAGGCTATAGTAAAAAAACTAGACTTAGATCATCAATATTTGGTGAGTTATTATCATTTTAGGGTTTTTCATAAATCTAGATTTAAGGTTATAAATAAACAAAAAAAATTGAAAAAATATTATATTTTTTGAAATATCTCAAAAATTAAATAGGGGTATGTTCTTTGTATTTTAATTTTTGAGGTCAAAATAGCAATAAAAAATCAGATCTTTAGAAATTAGGGTTTCACCATAAATATGTTTTTAGGTCAAAAATTCATGAATTTTTCATATATTTTTACATTTTTAGAAAGCTCTCAGAATTTTAGTAGGGGTTTATTCTTTGCAATTTTAATTTTGGAATTGAAAATATTGTAAAATAATTGGATCAAGTTTGACTTGGTGAAAAAATTTGAAATTGTAACCTTGTGATGAACATATCTTTTTTTAAACATCTATTTGCTACATTATAACATCATTTTCTAATAGTTACAAGAGCTTTATTTTCATTTCTAAAATCATAAAGAATCCATTGGTGCTATCATTATATGCCTTAAACTATCTTGTTTTGCATGTTTTCACACATTTGAAATTGTCTTAAAATTTACTATTCACATTTTGATTTGAGACCTAAAACAACCTTTTATCTTAATCCCCAATATGTACTTATGTATTCTCTCCTCTTGCACCTTAGAATGATCTTGAGGATCATAAATAAGTGATCTTTTTTTCTTTTATAGGCTTGTTTTTTGGTCTTTGTGTGTAGGGATTGAAAATTCAAAGGGTTACAAAAGCTAGTTCAAAGCTCTTCACATTGGATCAAATTATCATCTCAACTTTAGCATTGGGCTCCAAGTTCATTTATTCTAATCACTTTATCTCTTTTAGTTTTAAAAGTTTTTTTCTTTTCTTCAATCAATCTTGCTTGGTGTGTTTTCCTCGCATTGGAAATTCGGCTAAAATTAATCTTTCACATTTGGATTTGGGCTCTAAAATAAACAAGTGTCTTTTTAATCCCCAATATCTACTTATGTATGCTCTCCTCTCACACCCAAAAGTGATCTTCAATATCAAAAATAAGTGATCTTGTTTTTCTTTTTAGAGGGACTGCTTTGAGAAGTGATCACTTTAGGGGATGACCTCAACTCCCATGTTTCGATGAAGTATAAAGAGCGAGGGCTAAATCAAAAGACATGCCTCTTGGAAGTGGGATCTTGTAAATATAAGCTAAGCCTCTAAGAAATTTATACCTTAGAGAAGTGAAGGTGGAGAGTGGGTTACCCTCTCTTCTCGACTATTTGGAATTATTCCCTTTCATCTACAAATTAGGCCTCACATACCCTTGTGGTATATCTAGAGGATACCCATAGTTGAGCTCGTAAATCTTAGTCAAAACTTATTAGCCATACCCACTTGAGTAGGCTTGTTAATGTGTCTTATGTGTTTGATTGTTTAGATCACCATCTCCAGTTGAAACTGAAGGGGAGATATCTATTCAAAATTGAGCCTAGGACATTATCTTTGTCATTATATCTTTGTGTGTTTCTAATCTTTGAACAAATTGCAAAAAAACAAAAATCATTAAAAATCAAAACATTCCAAAACAAGCAAAAACCAAAAGTAAAATATCAAACTTTCACAAGTATCAAACTATTAAATAAGTAGAGCTTAAACAAGTCTTTTATTTGCATTGTATTATTTTCCTTTATACTATTTGAAGAGTGGACAAATTTTTGATATCTTGGCGTATCATTGTCAAAATTTATCAAAGTTCAAATTGGATCTCCTATATTTTATCTTTATCATATCATATCAAGTTCGCTTGGACTCACAAGTCTAATTTAAGTGAACTTTATCAATATCAATCTTTATCATATTTCTTGGACTCATAAGTCTAGTTCAAGTGGGTTTTATCAAATTTATCTATTAACATCATTATCATCATTGAGAGATCTAACTTAACTTTGGTCTATTTTGGATTTGAAAAATAGGCATCAAAATTGTTGAAAGCAAATCTTGTTTTATTTAAGGTCTTATATTGCGTATGCCAATCACAAGATCTCAATATAAGAAAAATATGGAATCCCATAAAGAAGAGTCAAGCATTCCAACAAGCATGGGTGGTGGTCAACATGAATAAGGATCATCTTTGAACCCACCCTTCCCTCATGATGAGTCTTTAAAGGTCCCTTACATGGAAGATGGTCAAGGACCCACATATGAAGATCTTCTAGAATTTGAGAAAGACCATAGAGCAATGAAAATTATGGAAATATTATTTGAGAAAATTCTTGATCACCCAAGTGTTGGTTCAAAAAGGTACTAAAATAATCACCCATCTTATCAAGGAGGTAGATCTCACTAATCATGAATTGTGGATATAAACAAGTCAATCAAACCCAACACAAACATCAAGGGAAAATGTTGCTACTACCTTCACATACTCACCACTACCTCCACCTACACACATAAAAAGGTTAATGGAGTACTTATCAAAAGGCACATCAAGATCCATTTCCACTAGAAAAATCATCTACCTTTGTTGGAACTTATTTAAACATGGGTATTGTAAGCATGCAACATATTCCCATTCCACCAAATCAACCCCATAAACATTTCATTCTACCAAGTCAAACCCAACAATATTACAAATTCCTCTAAGCCAACCTCAACAACATTACATTCCCTTGAGTCAACCTCAAAAATATTACACTCCTACAAGCACACCTCCATCAACATCTACAAATGATTTGGCTCAACAAATTCAAGAGTTCTAAAACAAGATGGAAAACATGGAAATTGGAAACATTAACAATAAAAGAGCTATATATTGTAAGGCATATGTCCCTATCCATTTTACAAGTCTTTAAACATGACACCTTTTCCTCAAAACTTTGAAATACCTAGATTTGACAAATACAAAGGAAAAGGTGATCCAAGGGAACACGCAAGGGAATTTTACGTAGCTTTTCTAGAGGTGTCCTATAATGATACACATATAATGCACCTCTTTCTAAGAAGCCAAGGAGGTCAATCTATTGAGTGGTTTTCACATTTACCTCATGGGATCAAGACCTTTCATGAATTCCAATAGACAAATTCATTACACATTTTTCATATAACGTTGAGTGTGAAATCTCCATGATTGATATATGTGATACAAAACAAAATGAGGGAGAATCCTTTGTGTCCTTTTTACAAATGTGGAGAAATATGGCCAGCAAATTCCCTTATCCTATTCCTGAAAGGCAACTTGTTCACATTTTCACCCAAAATCTAAACAACAAATTGGCTTTCTGCCTAAGAATTAAATGATCTAGTACCTTTGATGAGATAATTAAAAATGGAATATAATTTTAAAGAGCTCTTATTGATGAGGGTCTTGTGAAAAAATCTAAATATCATAAGGATAACCCTTCAACATCTAAAGATAAGTCAAGAATTTGGACAAAAAACAAGAACATTGTCAATGATGGTGTACTAGATGCAAAAAAATTTAAAAATGTTCAACCTACCCTACAATTGGTAGCAAACAATCCTCAAAAAATTCAAGGTGGTAGAAGACCACCTAGGTAAAATAATACTCCTAAAAGGCAATACACTCCTTTAGGGGAATCTATTGAATCTGCATTGGAAAAGTTAGTTCTAGCTTTAAAGTTAACACCTTACCAAAAGTAAGAAATCAAGAGCCAAAAATTAAACCTCTATGGTACAAAGAAAATGACTATTGTGAGCACCATAGTATCAAAGGACATAACACTTTTGATTGTTACAAATTGAAAAATCTTATCCAAGATCTTATAGATCAAGGTGATGTTGGCGTTAAAAATTGACCTATAACTAATTATGATCTCAATATATTCAAGAATCATATCCTTGATCATGGGAAAGGGGAACCTTCAAATAAAAATAACAATCCTAAAGGATCATATTATATTGTTGTTTCTTATGATTACACCATAGATCGAGTAGAAGGGATCTCTTCCATCAAAAATACAATTCCTGAGTGCACAGTCACAAAATGTAAGGGAAAAATAGAATTTAATGATCCCCTTTGTAATCAAGATCAAAGTATTATTTCCAATGAGCCCTTTCCATCTAATATCTAGATATCTTCCTTCCACTTCACAACCCCACCTTCATCTCTAGATCTAAGTATCTCTTCCATGTCACCTCATGAGAAAGGTATCCTTTTTACTTCAATCTCATCCAATGATCTTCTACCATCTCATGATCCCATACCTTTTACTCCATGTAGTGATGCCATCCCATGTTAAGATCTAAGTATCCTTTCATGTCATGATCTTACTCCACAAAATTCCACTATCCCTATTCAAACAAGACATATCAAAACACAAACTAAAAGAGAATCCAAAATGACTCATTCAAAAGCTTCATCCACCTCTAAGGTGTCCATTCCATCACATATCCCTCATTACATCTAAATAAATCCTTCCTTCCTTATTTTGATCTTGACTATATTATCCATATCCTTCATCCTACATAACTCATCCCCTCATCCTTGGTACTTTGATCTTGGTAAAGTTGGGGAAAAACCCTGTCCAAGTATGTTTTAGACGATGAAAATCCTTACAGTCCATGTCCTTAAGACATTATAATAGCAATACCTCTAGCAAAGGCTATCTCGTTCATTTGCAATATAATCTTTGAAGATCTCTTCTCCTATCATCTACCTATCCGCATATCATGGCATAGTCAGTCCATCTATCCCATAATAATTGATCCTATACCTAACTAGGGGCACATTTCCCTTGACCTAGGTGTTGGGTTGGATTCTTGTATCTTGAGATCATGTGAAAATATTCAAAATATTAAGCTTTAATAGAAATCATGAGCAAAATAAATTTCAATTGTTGAGCTAAATATTTGGCTTACATAACTTGTTGCCTATCTTTTGGGATAACTATCGAATAATTTTCATTTCCTAACAGAATTATCTTTCCTATGATGGGCATTATCAAAATAAATCTAAGGTCCTAACAGATGCATCCTTCCTACAATGGACCTTATCTATCAAAACTAATCTTATCATTTTTGCAAGAGATATGTTGGTTGTTGATTTTGTTTCTAAGTTGCTTTTCTTTCAATTTCTTGGTTTTATCTTTTCTCTCCCATTTGCTCGATGAAAGCCTATCCTAATATGATTAAACTAGCTTGGGTCATAACATGAGTGTCTTTATGTGCATGTTTGACTTTCTTTTGTCTCCCATTTGCTCAATGAAGGCCTATATCTTAATATGCTTAGAGAGGCTTGGTTTTAGACATGAGTTTCCTTCTTTTTCATATTTGAATGTGTGTTATGTGTATTCAATTTGGGTAAAATGACAAGTGTTCCACTTGCTCAAGTTCCTCTTCAAAGTAACATGTTTGGTTTTTATTTGCTTGTTGCTTTGCACTTTGCATATCATCTTTTTGTTGCATCTTCTCTTTATAGGTTTTATTTTGATACTTAATCCTCGATAAATATTGATTTCAATGCATTCAAAAGTGTTATTATACATCATAGTATCATAATAATAAAGTGTGCATCATAATGATATATCATAAAACATAACATTCATCATCATATATATACATGGTCATAATAAACCACCATCATCATAAATATTTTTTTCTATTGTGAGATTGACCCAAGACCTGTTTTCTAGTCAATCTCTCAAGGGGGCATCATATCCTACATCCAATGGTCTATTGGGGGCATACTGGGGCATATCATCAATCTATTTCTTTGAAATAATGCTATAAAACATGGGTAAAAACACAATACTCGGTCCAAAACTTGGGACATAAATTTTTTGGGAGGGAGTGGGATATATTTCTTAACATACCTTTGTTCAAAGATATTTATTCAAATGAAGGTCCTTTGTTCAAAGGTCTCCACACAAAAACCTTTGATCAAATATGGACCTTTGATCGAAGTTCTCGATAATTAAAAAAAATAAAAAATAATACCTTTGTTCGAAGGCATTATTTTTTAAGAGATCTATGAACTAATAAACTATAGTTGTCGGTTCATTTTAGTAGAACCACAAAATAGGTGAGAGAATTTTGTGATGAAGGGAGGAGACCAGGGAAACCACCATTCATAGAGGAGACCAGTGGCTTCGAACGAAGGTGCACAATGCAAGTTTGAGCGAAGGGTGAAGGTAAGCAGCATGCCCTTACCTTCAAATGCATTGTAAAATCAAGGGTTCAGTGCACCTATAAACCTAATGTTCAATGCACATGAGAACCTAATGTTCAATGCACCTATAAACCTAATGTTTAATGCACATGAGACATCAATTATGTAGTTGGGTGATTTTCATCAATAGGGCAACTATTAATGCTCTTTGTGATTAGTGGGTCATCTCTAGGGTTAGAGATTGTTGTTTCAGGGGTTATAGGGTTAGAGTGTCATAAAAATGAGTTGGAAGTGTTCTTATCTATAGCATCATAGACACATGGTCATGGATTAATTTTTGTTATGGAATCTTTCCACATGGTTAGTTGTGTCATGTACAATTACACTAGTTACCTTCATTATTCTCACATGACTCTCTTGTATAACCAATATGTGAAGGTTAAGGTCTTGCCTAGTATTGGTGGTGCATGGGAGAGTTGTGTAAGTTCTATGGATAGAAAAAAAAGTGACCTCATGATATTATCTCCCACTTCTAGTAGCTTTGACATAATGCAACACATGATAAAATTGCAAGTGGTAAAGGTGGTTTATTATAGAACCTCAATTCATAATACATATATTATTATATATTTAATTTGGTTTACCATGTACCTTATGGTGATTAGATTAATTTATATGCTTCTATGATTGTAGGTAATACATTATTGATACATTTGGGTTCTCTAGACATAGACATGGCAACATTGTTGATTAACACTTAATAATGATGGTTACTTTCCTCATGTAAAAAGGAGCACATGCCTATTGAATTATTATTATACTTATAAAATATTTTGCATAACAATACTTGCATTATATGTTGATATATGCATGTACATGAACACATGATTACTTGTTCAATATATTTGTGATGGAGAAGAAAGATGTGTTAATGAATGATGAAACAAGTGATATTTCTTAAGGCACATAGTCCTATGTGTACATGAAATTAAAGGAAAACTAGTTTCTATGAATTTATTTATCTTAAGTTTGGAGTCTTACTAAATACATTATTATATCTTAAACACAACATGTACATTAGGTAAGATTGAGTTGAAATATCCATGTCATGAAATTGGTCACTATTTATGCATAATCTTAACTTAAGAGTGGTACATTTTGCTTAAGATCAAACAAAATAACATTAGTTACCTCAATAAGTGTTATGAAGACACTTATCAAAAAAGTTATTTTTTGAAATTTTAAATTAATCACAAGTTAAATTGGGCTGCACCTCTTCTTCGAACTCACCATTCAAGAACACATACTTTACATCCATCTGATATACTTTGAAGTGTTTATGTGTTGCAAAAGACAAAAACATTCTAATGGTTTCCATCCTTGCCACTATAGCAAATGTTTCCTTAAAGTCCATTCCTTCTACTTGAGAATAGCCCTTACACACAAGTCTATCCTTGTTTTTGACAAATTTTCCATCCTCATTCAGTTTGTTTCTAAAAACCCATTTAGTTCCTATCACATTCTTATTCGTTGGTCTTGGGACCAATTCCCAAGTCTAATTCTTCTCAATATATTCTAATTCCTCTTTCATAGCCTTGATCCAATTCTCATCTTTGCATGCCTTAGTCACTATTTTAGGTTCCACCTTTGAAAGTAAATAGAAGTTTACTTGTTCCTCTATCATAGTTGCTTTCTTCCTTGTCAACACACCTTTTTATGTCATCTCCAATGATCTGATATTCATAATGGTTCTTCTACACATAGTTAAGAGTCTTAGGGATATTTTCTGGATCTTCTTCCTCTTCAACTATCATCTCTTTTTCTTTCTCTTTATCCTTTTCTTCTTCACTACAAGGGGATTCATCAGATTCATATCCTTCTATTAGTATTGAACTCTAGAGTGTTTCTTCATCCACCTTAACACTTTCACTTTCATCAATCATCTTTAGCCGTTTATTATAGCACTAGTAAGCCTTACTTCTTGTAGAGTATGTAAGGAAGATTCCTTCATCAGACATTGCATCAAAATTTCCTAGGTTGATATAACATTTTCTTCCAAAAACTTTGAAATACTTTATAGTAGGAGGTTTACCATACCATAACTCATAGGGAGTATTTGAACTATTCACTATTGCTTGACCTCTGTTAAGAATGTAGACTGCAATATGAATTGCTTCTCTCCAATAAAAATCTAATAGATTTGCTTCCTTCATCATTGTCTTAGTAGCTTCTTGAACTATTCTATTCTTCCTCTCCACAACTCCATTCTACCAAGGAGTCCTAGGAGCTGACAAATGCCTCTTTATTCCATGATTTTCATAAAAGTTGTTAAACTCATTGGAGGTGAAATCACCACCTCTGTTAGACCTTAACCACTTGATTTTTACATCCATTTAATTCTCAACCATAGACATACATGCTTTGAACTTATCTAGAGCTTCTGATTTTTCTTTAAGAAATGTCACCCAAGTCATTTTAGAATAATCATCAATCAATAGCATGAAATACCTATCACCATATGAGATTCTTATTCTAGTAGGTCCACACAGGTCTGTATGTACCAACTTCAAAGGACCTGCGATAGAATATTCTTTAGTCTTGAACCTCTTCTTAATTTTCTTTCCAAAGTGACATTCCTTGCACATTGCATTGATAGGATTTGTAATCTTTGGAAGATCTCTCACAACATTAGTATAATTGATCTTCACTAGGATATCAAAATTGACGTGACCCATTCTTCTATGCCATAGCCAAATTTCATTGATTTGAGACATAAAGCATTTAGCACCACTACCTTTGAGTTGATAAACATTACCTTCTATCCTTGTTTCAACAACAACCAGAGTACCAGAGCTTCCTTTTCTAATTTCACAACCACAATCATGAAAAACAAAATTATATCCTTTGCTACACATCTATCCTACACTTAGAAGATTATGCCAGAGACCCTTGACATAAAGAACATCATCTATGTTGTACCCATAATAAATTTTTGCTTCAATAAGGCATTTTGCTAAAAATGAGCTAAATCATGCAAAATTGTTGTCAAAAAATCCGTTTACATCAAACAAAACAGGTTTTTTGTGGGTTTGTGTCAAGGAAGATACTTACAAAATTCTGAAAAATTTCAAAATTAGGGTTTCAAACCCCCATTTTTAGGAAAACCCTTAAAAATAGGACCTTTCCAGAATTAGTTGAAAATTATTTCAATAGGATAAATTGACTTCACGATCACACTAGTCAAGTCAAAATCACCAAAAAGTTTGTTTTACTTTGGTGGGTCTATTTTCATTTTTCAGGAAGAAAGCTAGGACCTTTGCAGCCATTAATGGCAGAATGGATAGTACCAGGTGGTGAAATCTAAGCCTCAAAAGCTTCAATGAAGAATCCATGGAAAAAAATGTTCGAAAAGTTTCTTCATGAAGGAGGAGATTTTTAAAGGTCGAAAATGCTAAAAAAATTCTAAGTCTAGAAGATGCACGCCTTGCTACCAAAAATTCACAACACAGTCAATGCCTTGGTGAAATTTTCAAGCACCTGTACACACAACATGGTGAAAGCAATTGCTATAGTGAACACGTCCACGTCGTTGAAAATGGTGATCAAGTCAGTCGAGCTACAACGGTAAACATGAAGCACGAAGAGGTGAAGATCTTAAGGAAATGATGAAGCTACAGTCAAAAGAGCCCTTGCTGACCAGGGGCACCCATGAATTCAAAGGGTCAAAGAAAGTCATCAAATTTCACCATGGTAGTCATCTCCTTCGTGATTTTGTTGGCTTTTCGACGCATCATCAAGCAAGGTCACTTGATTCATCAATCACCGACAAATGTAAGTAGAGTCAAGAGATGCTACAAGCAAGCACTATAAAAAATGACAGTCAAACATGAGAAAAATCACCCTTGTTGACCAGGGGTGCCCAAGAACAAGATGATCCAAATGCCACTTTTGAATGAACTTATCTTCAGTTGATCTCCCCGACATCAACTCAGCTTTGCAACGAACCTATTCGCCATCCTGCAAGACACATCAAACAACAACTATTGATCATTAGAGCATGCAAAATAGAGGTTAAATCAATGCATATAAAGGTCAAAAATGCCCCTACTGGCCAGGGGCACCCTTCATTTTGAGTCACTTGATGAGGTTTTCAACAATTGCTTTCTACAAGGCATCTGCTCAACACTGTCTCAGCTTCACGATCAATCTAGCTACATGATCACAAGACTTTCCAAGCATTCAAAAATGAAAATCAAGCAAAAAACACCAAAGGCGAAGGCAAGATGAAAGACATGCAAAAAATAGTTAAGTGTCAAGGAAATTGCACCTTCCTAGAAATAGGCGCCCAAATTTTTGGGAAATCAGATGCAATATGCAAGCTTAGTGACCTCCAAGATGACCTTCTCCATTTTGATCAATCTCAATAATGACACCGTCAACAAAGATAACCAAACAAATCAAACATCCGATGACATAGATCAGACTAGGACTATTCATGAAAGTTTGCAACATGAAAATAATAAGTCAAAATTCAAAGGCGCCCCTGCAGACCAGAGGTGCCCAAGCTTTTGAGGCACCTAAATCAACTTTTAGGATTCATGAAGCCAATCATCCTTTCCGTTACTAAACTGGTTATCCATCCCATGTTTCAACAAGATCACTGGAATCATTAGTCATTGATGATCTCATATCAGAGCACAAAGGGTCAAACTAGAGGAATTGAAGAACACTCAAGAAATTGACTAAGTTTGGTGAAAATGCACCTTCTTGGGAAAAGGTGCCCAAGAATAAGAGGCATCAGACTCAAGTTTTGAGCTTTGCAGCTCCCAAGCACACTTCATCAAAGTTGTTTCATCTTGGCAGTGGATCTTTTAGCAAAACTTCAAGATCAATTGAGCAACCACAACCATGGATTGAACAGAGGCATTTCATCACATAAAAATAATGAAAAAGTGTTCAACTCTTCAAAGGGATGCCTAGAGTCAAAGTAAGACTCAATTGATTGAAGATGACTATTTTAGAAAGCTTTTCATGTCTAAAACATCCCCAAATGAGTGGAAATCAGTGTTGTGAACTCTAGATTAGGCAAATGAATTTCTCAATCAAGAGTTGGCGCCATAAACTTGATTGGATTCAACATCAATCACTCTATATCAAGCCTAGGTGTCATAACTCAACATCTTTCTTTGCAAGTTGAAGCCAAGATAGGATAACTTTAAAGAAAACCCCCTGGGTAAGTGTAAAATCCTGGTGAATCTTGTATACTTCTTGATGAAAAATATTAATTTTATTGGCGATTTTTTTTATTTTTCAGAAAAAAAAAATCCCCATTGGTGAATCTTTTATAATCCTTGGAAGTCTATGGAAAATCGTGGCGAATTGCAATTTTTTTAAATCGAATAAAATATTTTTCATTGGCAAATAAACCCATTTTTCAAACCAGAATTTTTTTTCCATTGGCGATTAAAACCTTTTTTCAAAGCAAAAAGTATATTTTCATTGGCGAATTAAAATGAATCTCAAAATAATAAAAAAATCCAATGGCGAAATAAAAATCATATGGACCGTTCGATGGACGACTGTAGTTGCATTCCGGAAGTAAATCTCTAAAGCACTAGACTTGCGATTTGAAACCTCCAGAATATCACTAGAACCGTTAGATTTCTAGAAATCAATGGTTGAGATTTTATTACCATACAAATGGTTATAAAGTTCTATTTCTCAGCGATTGGGTGACCTCGGCAAGATGCACAACTTTCGAAGTGACAACTCATTTAATGAATTGTACGATGCCATTAAGGGATGTCTTCTCAAACACCAACTGGATAGATTTAACGTACTCTTTTAAATCCTCTAAAAGGATAGATCTTAAATAAGGTATTAAGGAGTTTGGAGAAACAGATTTAGTAGCAGATTGTCACTTCTTGTTGGTAAAGTTAAGTGAGCCTGCATACGAGGAAAGGTGGCACCATTTTGAACTCCATACTCAGAGTTTCCTCAAAATGGTACTTCCAGCCGATATTAGGGTATGGGAAGATGAAATTGTGGCCTTCATGCAACCAAATTTGAATTGGCCTGAAGAAGAGCAACTCGACATCATTTCCCAGCTATGTTCAGTGGCGTGGAAAGAGAAAACCAGCTATGCCGAGTACAACAAGGTAATTTTTGTTTTAGAAGAAGAAGAAGAATGCGCTGAATTTCATAATTTTGTTATGGAAATGTAGTTGGAACTGTATAGAGTCCCGGAACCTCTAGCAGTTTAACAACATACACGAATCCTTTAGTGAATTGTGAATTTGTGACACATAATGATAAGGGGGCGTAGTTTCAGCTTTTGAGCGCTTTTTGAATTTTGATTGTACAGGGTGTGGGGTGATAGGTCTGTGAAACCACATTTTTGACATTAGAGAGATAAAATAATATATTTCTAAATCTTTGTATTTATCAATGCTTCCTTTTAATTATGAATGAATTGTGTTTCTTCATGATAATTGTTCAATGTTTATCTTTTAGTGTTCGGTCAAATTCAAAATGCTTATTTTTTCATCTCTGAGACTTTGTGTTCAGATTAATTCATCGCTCATTCACTCTTTTCAATGCCTCGAATCTTGATGTTGTACATTTCATTTCATTTAAATTCTCAATCTTTTTGAAGAAAGTGTGGTTGGCAGTGGCAGTGGCGACAATTAATGCCATATGTGATATGAACATACGAAGCAATTTCTTGGACAACTCATAGCTTTAATGAAACAAGATTTGTAATGATTTCATATCGTTTGAATGAGTGATTTTGACAGCTTGTCAGCTTGAGGTAGAGTTCAAGTTGGCACATAGCAAGACGTCAATCAAATTAGAAATTTTAATTATACAGGTTGGTAGCGGCACTGGTGGCCCATAAATAGGGATAGTGATTCAGTGATTAGTAGATAGTGCCATAAGGGTTTTTATTTTCTAGGGTTAATAAGGATTCACGAAGAAGATGATGCAGTATTGGGGATACTGTAAATTCTCCTACCTACAATTATGTAGTTACAGAGTAATTCGTAAAAGACGAATTTCCTTCAAGTTCAGAATGGGTGGAATTGGAAAGAAGTTGATTTGGTTAACCTGAATTTTCAGATGGGTTTTGAACCAGGATGAGGAGCTCTGATGGAGATAAGTGCTATCTGAATGCATAGAGGTTGCAGGTAAAAGAGGGGACTAGATTTGTTTCTCCTTCTGTATTCTGACAGCTCCCATTTCCCCAACATGGTTGGCCAAGCAAGCCCCATGCATTTATTTTCAAAGAGACATTTGTTTTTCATCTTCTGTATGACTCTTGTTCTCGAAGGGGATAAGTATATTTTGTATCTTCACAGCTCCCATTTCCCCAGGACTAATTGGAACCCCCTTTGCCCAGCATGGTTGGCAAATCCACCAGCAGAAGCTTGGAATCATGAATTTATTTTCAGAGCCACATTTATTTTTAGAGATAGATGTGTATTAGGTTTTCAGCAACAAAGCTTGGAAATTGGAATCAATTGGAATCAATTTGTAATCAATTTGTCTATGTAAAGTACTAAAGTGACACACTGACATATGTTATTTATACAAAATAGGAGCTACAGTGCTACTCGTCTATAAAAAGATATGTAATAATGTTACATTGAAATTCAGTTGCAATAAAATAAATGGTTGTGTTGTGCTATTCTTGAATCTTTGTTATTCATTTACGTTTAAGAGTAAAGAGTTGTTTTTGAGTTTAGAACTTTAGTGTCACTGTCTATTAATAATTTAATATATTCAAATCAGTTTTTTTTCTTTCGAGTTATTAAGTAATATACTCTATGCAATATGCACTTGAGAATTCATGGTTATATCGGGCCATCGGGGGAATGCAATCATTCGTTCCACCGATGTTTATGTGTTACAACGATGTGCTTACTTTTGTTGATTCTATCGGTATATCGGGGACTGGGAGCGCACCTTATGAGTTATGACTATGAGTATTCACCTTCGGGCCATCGGTGGGGCTGTGATGGGGGTTCCACCGATAAAGCATTGTTAGGCCGATGCCTATGGTATTGAGTTTAAAACACGTGTTATGTTAATTTTTTAAAGTTAATATCATAAATTAGTAAATTACTCAAGTTTCAAGTTCAACCGTTGGATGAAAATTTGATGTATGGTTGTCATTACATTCCATAATGAAATGAACAGAGCAATGGGCTTCCCAACTTAAACCTCCGGAATCACCCTATAACCATTAGATTTAGAAAGATCAACAATTAAGATTAAGAATTTCCAACTTGTAGAGTCTAACTCTAGACCTAAGATGTGTCATTCACTTTAATGTTCCAATTTTGAGAAACAAAGCATTTAAAGCACTTTGTAGTTTGTACTGCTAAGTGTCAACTGTCGAGTGATTAGTGTTTATTTTTAAACTTTAAAGTTAATATTAAGAGTTATGAGTCTTCGCCTTCGGGCCATCGGCGGGGCTGTGATGGGGGTTCCACTGATAAAGCATTGTTAAGCCGATGCCTATGGTATTGACTTTAAAACACATGTCATGTTAATTTTTTTAAGTTAATATCATAAATTAGTAAATTACTAAAGTGTCAAGTTCAACTGTTGGATGAACATTTGATGTATGGTTGTAGTTACATTCCATAATGAAATGAACAGAGCGATGGGCTTCCCAACTTAAACCTCTAGAATTACCCTATATCCGTTAGATTCAGAAAGATCAACGGTTAAGATTATGACAATAGCAAACAATCAATATGAAAATTTTATGACGGTTTGGTCATTTAAATGCCTATCAAAAAAATTGTTTAATTTACGAATTTTTATATAAAATCTTTTATAAATGGATTATCTTGAAAAATTAGAAAACAATGATAATTATTAGTGATAAATATAAAAATCTACTATTATAATTAACAATTAACAAAAGTTTCTAAAATTGTATTAAAAATAAATCTTGTTAAATATATTCTAAAAATTAAAAATAATTATGTTTTATTTTGAAAAGATTCTAAATTAATATATATTTTTATAATAATATTATAAATCATATATATTAATATAAAAAATGATAGCTATTATAAAAAAGTCAAAAGTTTCTAAATTCATATTAAAAATATTCAAAAAAGATATATTCTATTTTCTTTTTATAATAAAAATTATAAAATTATATATATTATAAATTAAAATACTATATAATAATTTTTTACGGTTTAATAAAAATATAGCAAGTCAAACTATACGGTCTAATAAATTTTATAGCTATAATATACGGTCTAAAATTGAAAAAACGGTCAAATATTTAATAGACCATCAAATTCCGTAATGACATGCACAAAGCTATGGGCTTCCCAACTTAAACCTCTGGAATCACCCTATAACCGTTAGATTTAAAAAGATCAACGGTGAAGAATTTGCAACTTGTAGACCTAAGATGTGTCATTCACTTTAATGTTTCAATTTCAAGAAACAAAGCATTTAAAACACTTTGTACTGTTAAGTGATTAATGTTTATTTTAAAAGTTAATATCATTAACTACTCAAGTTTCAACCATTGGATGAACATTTGATGTATGGTTGTAGTTGCATTCCGTAATGACATGCACAGAGAGATGGGCTTCCCAACTTAAACCTCCGGAATCACCCTATAATCGTTAGATTTAAAAAGATCAACGATGAAGAATTTGCAACTTGTAGTCTTGTAGACCTAACTCCTAAGACGTGCCATTCACTTTTACGTTCCAAATTCCAATTACAAGAAAAAACACATTTAAAGCACTTTGCACTTTGAAATTGTACTGATTTTTAAAGTCTTCAATCTTCAGATTGCTTATTGCAGTGCACCACCCTATTTTGGATTCCACTGTTCCACTTCCAACAACGCCATTCCAGTTTTCAAGCGTCGGGACTCATAATCTGGGTAAGTGAAAGAATTTTTGCGACTACATTTCAACTTTCATCGTTTGACATTTCTTAAAATCTTATTTTGTCAAAGTTTGAAGTTTGGTTTTAGACTTTAGAGACTCAAGAATTCATTAAAATTAAGGAGGACTAATAGGTATTACTTATTAGGGAATTCAAATTACACAACTTCACATTTGTACAATCATGTCTACCACCAGTACCACTACAACAATGTCCGATAAAAAAATGCATTATGAATAATTGCTTAAAACCCCAAGTTTCATCGATGGGTACCATGATATTTATGATCCTAAAATCTATGGTAGGCGTACCTCAGAACTTAGATTTTCATCTCAAAATAAGGTTGCAAAGCAAACAGAAGTTGATAGTATCAGTGCACCGTGGGTAACTGGATTAGGGCGCATGATGTTACATGAAGTTTTCCCTTGCCCAGAATTTATCATGGTCTGTGCTGAAAATTATGATGATAAGAAAAGATAAATTGTTAATAAAGATAACCAAGAAGAATTGTTATCCATTAATATAGAAGAACTTGGAAAGTGTTGGGGTTTACAACCGAAGAATTTGGAAACCACCACATTGACCTAGAAAAGCTTGCTAGTGATTATGAAGCAGTGCAAGAAAGGCTGAAAAATGATTTCTTAAATCAAATAGTTAAGGATAGAACAAATTGAAAGGTGATCATAAGCCTCCTTATAATTTGGATTTTTTTAAACCATGGGTTCAGGATACTATTTCCATGCTTGCATTTTTCCTCGGTCTGGATAGCAATTTGGAAGTGGGTGCAAGCCTCCTTGAAATGGTATATAATATCCATTATACTAAAGAACATGTCAAATATAATTATACATAGCACATTGTAGAATCCATGCATAAACAATTTTTAATGATTAAAGCAGGTTCCACGAAGACATTTAGGTTCACAACCTACTTGTGCTATCTTTTTCTATTCAAATTTAGAGGAATGTTTCAGAACAACAAGCTTCAGATTCAGCCCTACAGTAATGCAGAGGGAAAAAAAATGGCTCTAGTATATGAATGGACCAATGAGATAAGGATGCATGATTCTCGAAGGAACTATAGTCATTTTGTAGACTACTTTTTGGCTCCATTGCATCAAGTAATTACAAATAATCCAATGCCTAGATTGCCTATGTCATGTAGAAATTGCATGCAACTAGGAAAAGAAATACAATTGGCTGATTGGTACTTAATGGAAGAATATATTGTGCTAAGATTTTATGGATTGGGAGTACAACCATAAAAACTTCCAATACATGTGACAAAAAGGGTTTTTGCATTGGAATATGTAAGGCAGGTGTAGAGTGCTGATGAACTACACTTTCTCAGTCAGCAAAAGAAGACCTGATTTCCTTCTTTACCTTTTTCATGTGGAGGGTTCACATTCAAGAGAAAAACATTTAGTGTGGCACATAATATTTTGAATTTTTTTGACTTTGATCCTATCTTTCACTGGCAGTATGATCCATGTGACATCATTAAATCAATGATTGTGGCCAATAGGAATGTTGCAAATAGAATTCAACATCAAAGTAAACCCTTGCTTGAAAACTTGAGAAACAAGGATTCTTGGGATGAGGTCAAAATAGCAATGGAGAAAAGTGTTGTTGAGAATGGTATTTCTGTTGAACAATTGTCAGCAGAAATTATGGCATTGCACCAAAAGACAATCAGGACATACAAAAATTTTTATTTAAAAAGTGATAAACCATCTAGTAGAGTAAAAATTCCAGGTTCTCTAGAGACGGAACTTATAGATAAAAAATGGTCACGATCAAAAATTACTGCCTTTTGGTCTATGAGGAAGGACCTAGGTGATCCAAGAGCTCTTGAAGAGTATGATAATAACGAAGAAGATGAAGAATTTAGCAAATTGTGGAATATAGAGCATGGGCATCCTGATGGACGTGATGAATCTAATGATGATACTGATATGGAAGAAGAAGAAGAACAAAGCCATGCCAATTACAAACCTAGTTTAAGTGAGGCCGCAAAAGCAGAGTATGCTTCAACATATACTTCAGGAGCAACCATACTTGAAAAAATTGGTTATGAAGGTGGTCCTTTGGGGTCCAAAGGACAAGGTAGAGGCCCTTGGACAATACAAAGTGTTGAGCATAGAAAAACAGTTGATAAATCTGGCCTTGGGCTTGGAGGTGAAAAAGTAGACCAAGGGGATACAAGACAAAATCAATTTGTTAGAGCTTCTAGTCCTCATCCTCATGGTCAGATACAATCACAACTAGGACATGCCCTTGGTGGACAACTTAGTGCAACTGGGAGTGCCATTGGTGGTGATGGTATGGGTAGTAGTACTAGTAGTGGTCAACATGTGCAACGACAACAAATTACACACAATACTAAGAGGAAAACAAAAAAAGATACCACAGAAACACCAGGTGATCAAGGCAATCAAAAGAGGCAAAGGATTTTGACAAGTCAAAGTCACACTATCAATGGATCCACTAGTACCACAAAGGATTTATTTCCAAAAACTCCCACAAATCAAGTTAGTGTGGGTGCGGCATCATTAGCAACTGCAAGTACTTCTATTCCTTCGCCATTCAAGCATTCCATTGTTCCTGCCTCCCTAGGTTATGATTTCATTGAAGAGTTTAAAAAGAAATCAAACTTGAATAAAAAAGAAAAGAAGCAACTGATGGAGAGTGTGTCTGCTGTAACTTCAGAGACTGCAACAACCATGGTATTACCCACATTTGACACAAATAAAGAAATCATGGAGTACACAATTGTTGTTCCCACAGTTCAAAACAAACCAACAAATCAAATGGATTGATCTGAATACTAGGTAACCAATTTTCAATTGGATTTTTTTGGCCTGAAAAATACTGACAAAATTAATGTATCAAAGAAGAACAATGAATTGGTGTACACATCATTGCTAAAGCAAGATAGAGAGAAGAAAAGGTTGTAGACCCAAATAGAAAAGTTACAGGCAGACCTAGCAAGTGAGAAAACAAAGAGGAAAGCAATTGATAACAAGAGCAAT